>CM049184.1:807861-1407861 GCA_026770425.1 Boechera divaricarpa
TTTAGGGCTGGCTCAAAAATTTTAGTAATAATATAATCTTAATATAAAATTTTCAAAAAAAAAATATAAATACATTATAAAAAGTTTTTAATCTTGTATGGAAATATAATGTAATTAAATTATTAATCGTATGTTGGGTTTAATGTTGCAATCGTTTTTTACGAATTTATATTATGTATTCTACAAGATATCATCAAAGATAGTTTTTAGGAATTGAATAGGTCAAATTCGTTAGAATTTGTTATAAAACTTTAAAATATGCAACAATCTTTTAATTGAATAATAACCATTTGCATTTTTACAAAACACTTTGAGAGCAAAAGTTTTAATTTTCTGTTTCTTCCCTTAATTAACCCATCAAAAGGCCTAAAATAAGTCACAGTCACGTGATCTATTTTAAATTATGCATGTGTCTGTTTTTCTGGTTTGGTTTCAACTCCTAATTAGTTTCAAATGTGTAGTGCGTCGGCAATTTTCATTAACTATCTAGAAATTTGGGACCCTTAAAAATAGCGGAAAGTCAAAATCAAGGCCTTGTAGTTTTGGGCTGCTCTCGCCTACTCTGAGAACCGGGCCTGGTTGTGTGATTGAGTGATCTTCATAGTCAAAATAATCAGAGCCTAGCTTCATCATATTCACTCATATAACAAAAATAAAATTCACAACTCACCGATGCAGCAGCATAAGTAAAGCACATCTGTGTGTTGATAAAAAAAAATTGATGAATGATTTAAAATAATTAGGGATGGCTTCTACTTATAAGGATGAGAAATAGGCCTAATGTTTTATTAATTGGGCCTTCATACCAATGATCTCCGTGTTTTACTTTGTGAAAATCCTATCCATCCTCTATCATCTGGATTCGAAGTTATTTGAATACAAGATAAATAAGACTCTCAAGTTTATTTTGAAGAGCCCGGAATAAGTTTGGTTTACAAGTTTAAACCGGTCTTCTTTAAAAACCTGTCAGTAAAAGCAGCACCAAATCTTTCTGAAAAAGCAAACCCCTTTCGAACAAAAAAATTTCTTGGAGCAGATGTGGTTTGAGATCTCTTTTCCCGTTGATCCTCTTTCAGGTTTTTCTCCATTAGAATTCGATTGGATTGCAAGTGAACGAGTTTTGATTGTTTCCTGCTAGAAAATTTCATCATTACAAACATTTTGCTCCATTAATTTGCAGTTCTCAACTATGTTATGAACTTGGAATCATTCTTTCAGTGAGAATTTGATATCAACTTTAGTTTTTTTAGTTGTTTTCCTACCTTTTTAACAACTATTTTCTGATGAATATGTATGAAAAAACCCAAATTTCTTCTGGAGTTTATGCTAGAGGAGTGAGTTTGTGTTACCTTTTGATCTTGCTTTTTAAGAATCTCTAGTTTGTAGCTTAACCTTAATCAGTTTAATTCAAATGGTTTAAATCTGTGTATAAGGTGAAGATAAATACTATATCTTTTCAAAGGGAATTTACAAGGTCTGGTCAAAAGAAAAGGTATTATTACTTATTCTTCAATATTTGTACCTACATGTCTTCTTGCTCGTCTTCTGTGCCCCCATAGGTTTTTCTTTCACTGTAGGATGTGATATAATTATCAATATTAAAAGATAAGGGGGTATCTAGGATCCACGCAGAGTTAACTTTTGATGCAACAGCTGTTTCAACTTCTCGGAGGAACAAATCTTCTGAAACCTCATTTGTTATCCGTGTCAAAGATTGTTCAAAAATATGGGACCTTTTTATCAAAACTGACCTGAGGGACAAAAGATAAAGTTCAGAGAGCTACCTAATAAGGAGAAAATTCTCAAAGATGGAGATGTTATCACGTTTGGTATGGTTCTAACAACTTACGATGTTTTCCATTGTCAGTGTGATGTTTTTTTGATTTGCTTAACTTCGTCTTATTGTAGTTTATGTCCGTCCCACGGAAATAAAATCATTGCAGGTTATCCTTGTTCTAACTTGTATTTTACTTCTGCCCTTCCTCTAAGACCACTAAGGTCGATCAGTCGGTACAAGGTGCAGTTTCATCAATCGTTGGTTAGTGAAAAACGTTATCCCCTGCCTCCTTAGGAGTAAAACTGGTTAATGTAGTTTTCATATTACCCAGAATTGCCTGAAATTATATCGATATTCAGGTGCTCATATTTCTACTATTTGAGTGAGGAGTGCGCTCATGTGCTTCTTGAGTCACGTATGCAAGTGAATGAAGCTCTGGTCAATGCAATTTTAGCCAAAAAGCCAATCATTTTGACAAATTGGGTGAAGGTATGTGTGAGAATTCCATTATCACCACTTGAACAGTTAAGTGGTTTTTAACTTCACTGGTTTTGTCTAGCTTCTCGCAGAGAGAACTATCCGCAACCCGAAATTCCTGGATATGGCCAGTGAGTAAAGTACTTGCTCTTTTCCGGTTATAGAATAAAAATATAATAGATTCTGCAGTTACTGACATTCAAATAATCAATGTTATATTAGGTACAGGCCATCAGTGATGGTTGAAGAAGCTTTTAATTGGATTTACTAAAATTCAACGTTCAACAAAGAATATCTAGCAGGATTTACCTTTGTGTTGGAACCAACAGACACAGTATAATCTCTTATTTGTCCCAAAAGAATCAGATTCAACTGATGGTTCCAAGTAGTTTTTGTTATAGGTCTCAATGGATCTTAGATCTTGCTGAGTATTGATGAACTGTGCATTTACCTATTCATGCCTTTTTTATCCCATTACAGATTTGGTAGCAGCTTCCCATCTTTACTTGAAGTATCAAGTGCAGAGACTGTTACCATAGCAGACATCTAACTCCATGAGTCAGGTTTGTGCTTTTATATTGTTTTGCTCATTTGCTCTTTCTGTAGCCTGTAGATGATAGCCCTAACCGTAATCAACTCTGCAGGCCTCTCAGTATGGAGAAGTGTCGCATGATATGTTATCATCCCGAAAAGCTCAGGAGACAAAATTTGGCCGTTTGAAACATCTCAGTTTGTTATCTAGAGTGAACGAGATGGATTTAGTATGCGCCGTCTTTTCCTGAAATCGCTTCGACTTCACCCATTACCACCATCCGGTGAGGCACAGAGAAACTGATATGTGTTGCTTTCTCGGGACTGACACTGATCACTTAAGACACTGATCTTGAAACTTATTCGTATTGGTGTAATTTCATCCTCATTGCTCTCACAGGACCAGAGCCAGTGTGTAGCGGATTCTGAGCCTGCCGAAGAGGAAGAAACAACATCGTCATTTCCATATATTGATTGATCACTACTGAAAAGGCAGAAACACCAGAGATGCCTGCTGCTATTATGTAAGAGAGGATCAGTCCTGTTACGTTATTGGAAGAAACTATGAATTTAGATGAGTTTAAAAAGCGTTAGCACTTATTCAGCAGATACTGAAAATAGAGGCCACATTGATGAAAAGAACTCAGATTGAAACAGTGTGACGAATTGAAGGGATCCAGAACGATGAGCCTGAAACTGGGAACTCGGAGATTATATACACTCAAAGATCTTATTGTTAGGGACTTCGTGTTGGACTAGACACATTCAATCTGGGGAAAGGAAGAAGAGTTGTGGACTTCAAGCGATTCAGAAAGGTAAAACAGAACCTTTGGATTCTGGACATTATTATGTTTGCGGAATGTGATTTTGTTGATTTTGTGAGGGAAATGTTACATGCAGGAAATAGCTTAAGTAAACTGTGCAACTGTGCTAAGGATCCCTTACAAGTAATCCCGGGTCTTTATCGTGCTTGTTAGCTCTTTGTGTTTTCTCCTCTTAAGTTTGCTGTGACAGTTTAGCTTCGGTGATGCCAGAAAGAATAAATGGCAGGACATTGACAGATTTTATGAAAGAAGAGAAGAAAAGGAAGCAGATGGAAGCCATTGCAGAAGGACTTGTTTAACTAGAGAAAAGGTGTCAACTTTATTATCATCTAACATCCAAAATCTAAAGATGTCTGATTCTTTTACACCTAATATCGTAATTTTACAGGCTAGAGAAGCGTGGAGCAGCTGATTTCCATTGGCAGGTTTCTCACTCGAGGTTGAGGTTTCAAAAGATGAAACGGTTGCTGTGGGATCTTACTCTCTAAATTTCTCAAGGCTTGTTTAGTCTTCTTCAAAAGATCTAAGCTTTCAGTTTACTTTGTGTGTTTTATTGCAGGACTACTTCAGAAGGAATCAGAGGAAAGAAACCTCTGGAAGAACGTTTGAGAGTGGTGGCATGATTTTGGATCACTAAAGGAACTAAAGCAAAATCATGACTTTCTTTGTTCTTCATGACTTCGAGTCTTCAACGATGTATGTACACTGGGAAGTGTAGATACCTACACATATATATAATGATCTTTGGTATCTCTGATGGCTACAAAATTCAATATTTCTTTTCAGAAATTTAAAAACTGAAAACATGTGGCCCATTACTTCTCTGTTAACTCGAAAAGATACAAAATTTATCCTTAACTTCTGTCTAAGCACAAGCAACATATGGAGTGGCTGCATGGTCGGCGTCATCGCTGCATCTTCTTCTTCTTCTAATTACTTCTTTGCTTCTCCTAACCCTGCCTTGTCTGTTACTGGACAGGAACGAATTCGAGTTGTGCTAACAAATATCCATCGAACACTTCGGTTAAATCCTTGCGACACAGCAGATTCGACTCGAAGCATAATCTCGTTTCGATCTCTAAACGTCGAATTTTATGGAGATTCCGTTGTTCGGAGAAGCACCACAAGCAATAAAAGCACGGAGGAAGAGACTAGAAGTTACACCGTCGTCTTCGATCACCTTGGCGAATTGCGTCGGAGATGGGATCCAGACGTGGAATGCGTCTATAACGCGGAGAAGATGAGGAGAATCGGAGCTCCGGAATCTTGGAGGCGGCGGAGAAGGATCATTGGCTTGAATGGACGGTTCTGATTTCACCCTTCTTTTTCTGGGGAACGGCGATGGTGGCGATGAAGGGAAGTGTTGCCCATTACTGGTCCTTTCTTCGTGGCCGCGTTTCGGTTAATTCCGGCCTGGTTTTTGTTGCTTGTCGCGTTTGCAGTTTTACAAAGGCAGACCTTTGCCTAAAGGAATCAATGCTTGGCTCTCGATTGCTCTCCTACTTGCTCTTGTGGACGCCACTTGTTTCCAGGTCTGCCTTACTTGACCTGAACGGCTTTAAGAGTTAAGTTGATAGATTCTTGTCTGAACGATGATGTTGATGATGATGGTTCAGGGATTTCTTGCTCAAGGGTTTACAGAGAACTTCTGCTGGTTTAGGAAGTGTAAGTTGTTTTTCGATCTCTCTGACCTCTGTACTCTTGTATCTAAGACATGACCAATTAGTTGGAAGACCTTTGTCTTCTCCTGAGTCTCTACTAATTTTGCCAAGGCCTGAGAAAGTAATGGAGGGAAATGCTTTTGGGTTTTTGCTAATCTGTCGCGCTACCCAGGTTATAATCGATTCTCAGCCACTGACTGTAGCTGTATTAGCATCTTTCCTATTTGGTGAGTCCACATTGCAGAATAGTGAGAGCTGGAGGTCTGCTTCTCGGCATTGCTGGACTTTTGCTTCTTGAGGTAAAACATCTACTTAACCATCTATATAACAAGTCCAGAGCTAGTATCTCACTAGTGTTCTTACAACTTGAGGGTTTGTCTGATTCACTACAGGTTCCATCAGTTACTTAGCTAGATGGTAATAACTTTTCCTTGTGGGGAAGCGGAGAAGTGGTGGATGCTTCTTGCAGCTCAGAGCATGGCTATTGGCACTGTGATGGTCAGATGGGTCTCAAAATACTCAAGGATCCAATTATGGCAACCGGTTGGGTAATGACGATGCTTGATCTTGTTTGCCCCTTCAAACGCCTTACTTGTCCCCATTTCTGTTCAATGACTTGTTTTCGAGAGTTCTTCTTACCAAAAACTTAACTAAACTAAACACGTCTCAAATTTTATATGCAGCATATGGTTATCAGTGGCCTTCCTCTTTTGGTGATTTCTGTTATAAACCATAGACCCAGTTTTTAATGGCATGATCTTCAAGAGCTATCCACAAATGATGTTATAGCACTTCTCTACACATCCATTTTGGCAGCGCAGTTAGCTACGGTGTTTACTTCTACCCAGCGCTACTAAAGGTCTATTTCACGGCCCTCCTCGAGAGACTATCAGCTTTACTTCGGGTTTCAGATCTCTGATGCTTTTATGATGTCTTTTTTTGGCAGGAAGCCTAACTAAACTCAGCTCACTCACCTGTCTTGACACCAATGTTTGCATCAATCTTTGGGTAAGACCAAAATCAGCAACCGATAAATCCATGCTTCGGATCACAAGTTTCTTTAGTCATTAGTTCATATTCTGATATGTTTGGTATGGACCAGGTATCTGTACCTTAATGAGAGCTTTCTCCTCATTGCAACTGGTCGGAGCAGCAGTCACTTTGGTAGCTATATACTTGGTGAACTCTCCGGAAGGCAACGATTGAGACACTCTTTCAGTTCTTAGTTTCATTTTTTAAACTTCTTATGAAGGTGAAAAAAGTATCAAAGCTATCATTATGTTCAATATACATTCAATATATAATAAAATGAATCATCATAGTTCAGTGTTAACCAAGAAGCCAAGTTTCATAATCACATAACAAATAAAAGTTGCACAATTCGATACAGCAGAAGCAGATTCTCTTACTTCCTCCACAACGATTTATAATCAGAGATCAACCATACTCCCAAACGGAGCCAGTATGGTAATACAGGTGTGAGCAGGGAGTTTTGGATTAAGTGGTCTTCTTATCTTCCGGTGTAGCTTCCATCTCTGACTTATCAGCCACATCAGCAACTAGTCTCTCCACAGGCACCTTGCTCACATCCCATCGCATGCCTATATCTGAAACCAGGCGACTGACACAGTACATGCCATAGCCAGCCGACAATGCCAAACCACCAAAACTTTTCTGCTAAGAAGAAGGAAACCACTGAGTGGCGAAGAAAAGAAGAACACTGGCAGCTGCAACCATTGGAAGCAGCTTGACCGCTCCTTCCCCCACCTCGGTGTTTGCCACTAATGAAACCAGTTTTGCAGTAGATGGCAAAATCTTCACAGTTGTTCTTGAAAACATTGTACACACCGAAACCATTTTGCAAGAGAAAGTTTGTAACGATCGGTAAATGAGCTTCTTCTGGAGGATCTGGAAGATGCTATTGTGCATATGCCGCCCCGAGGTTTGGCAAGAAAAATAGCAGAGGAAACACTGTACTCAAAGACATAGAGATCACCTCACGACAAGGAAACATTCAAGGCAAGAAGGAGACAGCACCGCCAAGATTGGATCCGATCTCCACAATTAGGACATGGGTTGTTCACCTCCATGATTATGGGATGAACTAACAATGATCTTATCCAGAAGAAAGTCCCAGTTCCAGTCTCTTGACCATCCCCACAGAAAGTGAAATGATTGACTTGTCCATCACCTACATAGATTCCTGCATATAATACACATATATAAGTTATTGCCATGATAGATTACATAACAATGAAAAGATCCCCAAAAAGAGCTTATTATGTAAATCATAACTGAGCAAGTAAACATATCAACCAGAGCCTAGAAATGGGCTAAAAGCCACACTTAAACGTAATGATTCGAAGGGAAGGTTAAAGCATACCAGCCAAAACTTGAGACTTATTCCTCTTAACATACTTTCACAGTTGCATCTTTGATACTAGCATCTTTCACTGATTACATTGTCAAATTTTCAGGCCTTTTAAGCTACATAATTCTGCGGAATGAATTCCCGATCCTAAGAACCGTGGAAATCTACGGAATGAGCTATGAAAGTTGAGCCTCATCGAGTATAAAACAACACTAGAGGAATTTTAGCGTTGAGGCTGCTGTCGAAATGTTCTACTACATTCCCTTACAACGATCAAGGATCACAATCTAGCCTTACCCTTGTAACAGAGAATAATGGTTAAAATCATAATATATCGATCAATCACATAAATGTGATCAAATCCAAACAGAAAAACCATAAATTATTCTTCCCCAGTTTTAAAAGCTTTCCGCAAAATCTCAGGAGTTAATCGAATTGAGACGACTACAATTGAAAACAGAATCATCATATCATCACAGATATGGAAATGTAAAATGCAAAATGAAATGCAATGCATCTCTACTACCAAAAAAGGGGAATTCGAAGAGAGAGTGAGATCGAACCGTGATGAGCGTAAACATATGAGCCTGACGCGCGGTTCATGAATAGATGTGATCGCCTGGTTTTCACTTCGTCTCTGGAGATTTTGTTGGAGAGAAATCCCATCTTCTCGCTTTCTCCGGAAAATCTCCCGCCGACGAACGGAAGAACCAAGAAATTAGAGATTAAGTCGTCAGAGACACAGAGAAAGAGCAAAAAAATCTGATTTTTGCTTAGTGTGCTTAGGGTTTTCCATCTTCCTTGGATAAAATCATTACTTTTTAAAAGTTTCCAAAAAGCCATTAATTTGTTGGCCCAAACAAAAATAATAAGTAGCCTAAAGCAGATTCTCATTTTAATTAAATGCAAAATCTTGCTTAAAAGTTGAAATCTCTCTCGTCTCCTTCCGAAACGACACCGTTACATAGTAGTTGGAGCCTCGAATGAATATGATTCTTCCATTAAATAAAAGCCCAAATAAAAGTCCAAACTCTTCCCCTCTATTTAAGCCCCTAAAACCAAAATCTTAGTCTGAGACGGAGAGTATAAGCCATGGAAGTCTCAAATCAGACCAGAAAACGGAAAGCAAATCGACGCCGGATCACAACTCGCCGCCGGCATATTATAGAGGCTACTCAGATGGTTACGACGCTAGCGAAGTGTAGATCTTTCTCTCCTTGAAGCACTTGGAGAAGTCTTCTGCACAATGCAGTTGAAGCTAGCTTGATACTTAAAACCCTAAAAAAGCTTTAATGTCGCTTTCCTTCGAGCGGCGTCTTGAGGGACAACATAGCTGCTCGGCTCAAGTATGTGGAGAATCCAGAAAAGTTCTGGCTGACTCGGAGGTTGACCTACACGACGATCTTCAGAAGCTCAAGGTTTCTCGCTGGAGCTCCGGAGCTTTACCCGGAGCTTGTTGCTTCCAATACGGTTCCTTCGATTGTGAATCTCCTCTCCCATGAAAACTCCGATATCGCCAAACGATGTTGTTCAGCTTCTTCAGGATCTGACTGACGAAGATGCCTTAGAGGATAACGATGAGCCGGCGCGTCGCTGTTAGTCGACGCGCTGGTTGAAAACAACAATGTGCTCTGAGCTCTTGGTTCCAGAATATGAATCGTTTGTCTGGAGAGCAGATCCAGACAGAAGCGACGGCTATATACGCAACATTGACAGTGATTGAGAATTTGGTAGCGAAGTAAAGCCGGCTATTGTAGCTGAATTGGTGTGTGAACGGACGAAGCTATTGCGGTGGCTTCTGACGAAGATTAAGGTGAGGGAATTCGAAGGAATCAAGCAATACGCGTCTGGAGATTCTTGCAATTCTGTTGCAAAAACAGCACGGCGAATCAGAAACTGGCTACAGGGCAGATAAATGGTGTAGACGCAGTGCTTGGAAGAGTGTGGCGATGCTATAAGTCGAAAAGGATCACTAAAACTCCTGATGAGGAAGAGATGTTAGAGAAGTCTATTTGATTGTTTGTGTTGTCTCTTGACGATGCCATTGGAGAACAAGGAGAGGGTTTGTGAATGCAGGAAGGTGTTGAGCTGATGATTATTATCATGAAGCAGAAGAAATATGCTTACGGGTCTGCAATTCGAGCTCTATGAACTTCGCCATGATCCAATTATCCACCAGCATGTAGAGAGGGTTTGTGCGATGTTATGGGACCTGAAAACAGCGTTTGCTGCTTTCATGGGTAGTAAGGCAAGTTTTTCAATCCCGTTTCTCCTTACCCCATCTTTATAAACTCTCTAGGAATTGCCGTATTGGGTATTGAATTCTATGTATCTTTGCTTGCGTAGATCAAAGTAATGTGAAAGAGGCGATTCTGAGGCGTACTTGCATATTGATTTTGTTTAGTTCTCTTTTGAATGTTTTAGATTCCGCTAAACAAGAGGATCAAAAAGGGAGCGGTATAAGGAGGAGCTAGAGGAGCGGGTTATTTCAACTGATTGCGTCATTATTTGGTAAGAAGGCACTTCATATGTTCATGTAAAAAAGTAACGTGTTTTTTCCTTGCATGTTCTTGATGTTAAATCTTTGGTTTTCATGGCTGTCGACTGTATCTTTCAGCTGGGATTCTGAGAGGTTCTAGGAGAGATCGTTTGTTAAGTAAATTTGTGGAGAATGAATTTGAGAAGATTGACCGGCTCATGGAACTATACATTAGGTAATAGAACTGTTCTGTTTCTCTTCAATAATATACCATTTTAAGCATTTGATTAAATATGAGTGTAGTGGGTGAAAGATATGGTGAAATGCAGTTACCTCAAATTTGTGTTTCCTCTCTCATTATTGTTTGCACTTGGCAGATACTCTGATAGGGTTAGATCAGAGGCCGAGAGGTTAGACCAGCTTGAGCTTGATGACCTTGAGGTAATTTTCACTTTATCATTTTCATATTTTTGATGTTTTCATTATGAGCTTGAATCTGTTGATGAACTGATTTCACTGTTTTACTTTTCAGTTGGATGAAGATGAGAAATATAATCGGAAGCTAGAATCAGGCCTCTACAGTCTTCAGGTTCGACTAAGTTTAATTTATCCAGTTTCATGTCCGTTTGGGAAATGGCAAAAGTGCCTCATATGTGTACATATGCTACATTACACACTTCAGGCCTCTACACTTGTTTTTATCTTCTTTTTCTAGTTGTTATTAATCTTGAGTAACGTTTTCTCTGAAATTGCAGCTTGTTGCTGTTATTCTGGGCCATATTTGGTGTTCTGAGTAAGTCCCACCCTTAAGAGCACCCCACCAAAAAGATACGTTCCTGAGCTTTTTCATTTTCGGACATACTAATTTGTAATCAATACTTGATGTAGGCATTCTGGAATGAGAGCGCGGATCGAACTGCTACTGAAGCAACAGAAGCTTAGTAAAACCGATGTCAAGCAGATTCTTCAGGTTCTCTTTCTCTTCCCTCGCCTAAAAAGTAGTCTACACACCAATTAATTAGTAACTTGACTTGATATGGATAGAACATTTGTACAATTTGATTCACTGAAACCTTCAGACTTAGTGTTAAGAACTGTGAGACATAAGTTTGTAATGTAAACTCTCTGTTACCCATTTTTTATCTTTTGTGGCTGCTGCAATTGCTGACATAAAAACCCTAACAGGAATACCACGACAACATTGGAGATCTCGATGGACCAGAGGAGAAGGAACGAGGACAGGCGAGAATTCAGCTGTTCATATCGGCGATGTGATATAGAGAACGAATAAAGAACTTGAAAATATCGCCAATGGCTTTGTATTAGATTCCAATATGGGACTAGAGATACTCTTTTTATCTCAGGAGGCTTAAGTCGAGCAAAAAATCAATTATTGGTCACCAAGTTCATCACTGTTTGTAGTGTTGTGAGCTTTCGATTGATCTGGGTTAGTTTTTACTTAGATCATTTAGCTGGCAGCTTTCTTTCATATCTTTGTTCAAATCTCGGTTCCCATGTCATTGGTGAAAGTCTCTTTCAAAGCGTATTTTTGTTAAATAGATAATGAAATACATACAAGTGGACGTGCCGGAGTGGTTATCGGGCATGACTAGAAATCATGTGGGCTTTGCCCGCGCAGGTTCGAATCCTGCCGTTCACGGCTTTTTAATTCCTTTACATATTTTTTATTTAATTTTCGCGTATGCGAAAATGAGACCACATGACACATGTGCTCCCCAAACGTCGCCGTTACCAGATCATTCCGGTCAGAGTCATTATCTCTCCAAATTCAAACACGTTCAACCAGAATCTCTCTCTCTGAAAATGGCGAACTCGAGAACTGTCTTGTTCTTGTGCGGTGACTACATGGAAGACTACGAGGTCATCTTCTTCCTCTGCTATCTTTTTTTTTTTTGTCTTTTTCTTAATCCCATTTCTTCGTTGTTTTTTTATTTCAGCTTGTTACTTTTTTATGTATCTTTTCTATAAGGTGATGGTCCCTTTCCAACTTTTGCAAGCTTTCGTATCTTCCGTCCACACCGTCTGCCCCGGAAAGAAAGCTGGTGACTCTTGCCCCCCCGCCGTTCACGATTTCTGTGGCCACCAGGTTTCTCTCTCTCTCTCTCTCGATCTCCATGTGTAGCCGCGTGATCTATTGATACAATCCATTGAAATTATATTTAGAAATGCTTCATTTCAATTGAGCTTCGAAATAGATGATAGATGTTTTGTTTCAATTCAAAGGAGAAGAAACTCTATTTACTTGTAGAGCGGTTGCTTTAAGCTGTGCACTTTCAAACACTTTTTCTGATGTATCTCTTAGAGCATTTGCAGACCTATTCTGAGTCACGAGGTCACAATTTCACGCTCAATGCAACTTTTGATGAAGTTGACCTTAGCAAGTATGATGGATTGGTTATACCAGGAGGGCGTGCTCCAGAATACCTGGCATTGACTGCATCTGTTGTTGAGCTGGTTAAAGAGTTCTCAAGATCTGGCAAGCCCATTGCCTCTATTTGCCATGGGCAGTTGATATTGGCAGCTGCAGACATGGTTAATGGTCGAAAGTGCACAGCCTATGCAACTGTTGGACCTGCCCTTATTGCTGCAGGCGCCAAGTGGGTCGAACCAATAACCCCGGATGTTTGTGTTGTTGATGGTACTTTGATTACTGCAGCTACATATGAGGGTCATCCTGAATTTATCCAGCTTTTTGTCAAGGCTCTTGGCGGTAAAATAACTGGAGCAAATAGAAGAATCTTGTTTCTTTGTGGGGTAAGCGACCTTACCATTTTGTTGAATCAATTTATTAATAGCCATGTTTTTTCATTAGTTTTGCTTATGATCTTGCTTTAGATTGTACTTCATATGTCAGAGCCTCAGGGGCCGTAGAATGATCGATAAGCATTTTATATGTAGAAGATATCAAGATCGTTGATTCCTGATCCAAAATTCATGTAGTTATAAAAAAACGTTTTACTCTTAGGACTTGAAAGGCTTTTCTAGTTTTTTCAAACATAGGTTTTGTTGGTTTAATGAACTACGCACTTGGGTCTCTTAAACATCACAGTTTTGGTTATTTTTGACCTTTGCAGGATTATATGGAAGACTATGAAGTCAAAGTCCTTTCAGTCCCTTCAAGCTTTGGGATGTCAAGTTGATGCGGTTTGTCCAGGGAAGAAGGCTGGTGATCACTGCCCAACTGCAATCCATGACTTTGAGGGGGACCAAACTTACAGTGAGAAACCAGGCCACACTTTTGCTTTAACTACTAATTTTGATGGCCTTGTTTCCTCGAGTTATGATGCTCTGGTCATTCCTGGAGGCAGGGCACCAGAATATCTGGCCTTGAACAAACATGTCCTTAACATAGTTAAAGAGTTCATGAATTCTGAGAAACCAGTTGCATCTATTTGCCACGGACAACAGATCTTGGCTGCTGCCGGTGTCCTCAAGGTTCGGATTGTTCTTTCGTAGCTCCAATGTATTTAACTATGTCCTCTCTTTTTCTAGCCACTACAATTTGTTTGAGGAATTTGCTCGTGTGACCTGATTACTGATGCAGGGTAAGAAATGCACTGCTTATCCAGCCGTGAAACTGAACGTGGTACTTGGAGGAGGAACTTGGTTAGAACCAGATCCAATCCACAGATGCTTCACTGACGGGAATCTGGTAACTGGGGCAGCATGGCCTGGACACCCAGAGTTCGTGTCACAACTAATGGCTTTGTTGGGCATTCAGGTTTCATTCTAAGTTCCATGTTATGTAAACATCCCTTTCACGCGGAATCCATCCAACACACTTGTCTACTATGTAATGTGTGTAAAACTTGTTGCGTATGTTATATGTTACTGCATCTCCCATGTTCCTGCCTTCTTTTATCTCTCGTCTTTTGACTACCTTATGGTGAGAATGATTTCTATAAGACTAGTGCTAGTTCTCAAGGTCCTCCCATATCTCTTCAACAATGGCAAAGTTCCTGGGCAACAATGCCTTAGTACATCCTAATTACGATGAAGCTTTGTATAATCCTAATCTTGATCTAGTTATTAGAATCAATCCCCTTTGAGAGCTGCTACGGAGACCAAAATGTCAGATCTAACTTATCCAAAATCAGACAAACTATATACTGCATTCCACGGCATCTTCCAAACCAAATATCTTTTTTCCATGATCATTTTTCTTGAAACATTTACACATAACACCAGGTTTTACATTACATACATCCAACCAATTATGGTGAAGACATGATGAGATTGGTTCATCCCGAACCAACAGACCTCGCTGTTTCGATGGCTGCTACCAGATCATCATATTTCGCACCGGTCACTTCCTTCACGACCTTATTGTCCTTCAATATCTTGAAAGTTGGGACCACTCTTATTCCTAGCTCCTTTGCCAATGGCTGCACCAATAAAAAGAGTCTCAAAGTTTTTAATGGCTAAGCAACAACAAGAGGGAGTAGCATATATTTGATTAAAGACTTGTCTTATGTTTTGGTCTGAGCCCATAAATCCATTTCCCTAGTTGGAAATTATCCTTAGCTACTAAGGTTCAATAAGATATTCGGTTTTAGGAAAACCGAGTTACCAAAATGAGAGATAAAGAGCAGAACACAAACCCGGTTATCTGGATTGCAGTCAAGCTTTAAAAACACGACATCCTCGTACTTCTCTGATAAAGCTTTGTATTTAGGGGCGATCACTTTACATGGACCACACCTGCATAAAAGATATCCAAAGAGACCATCTTTAGTCGGAAGGATATGAAACTTGTAAATTCTCTTTTAAAGATTACCAACATCAAAACCAAAACATCCACTATGGAATCTAAAATGAACCACATCTGCAGAAGAATCTAACTGAGAAGAAAAAGATGCACCAATTCCTCAGCTAATCATTTGTATAAGCCAATGAATCCAAGGGAAAACAATACTAGTACTGGTAAACCATGTTTCATAACTTGAAACTTTTACACACTATTGATGAAGTAACAAAAAAAAAAAAAATCAGGTATCCAATTGAAGAAGATATAAACGTAAGACACATGGTTCTTCCTCAGTTTCATGATTCCATCGGTTCTGCTCTATTATCAATCGGTAATCTAAGTATTCGACATCGCAACAATCAATTGAGTTAAAATTTAAAAGCAGAGAGAGGCATAGTAGAAGCAGAAGAGGTAAGTACCATTGAGTGTACATGTCAAGTACGACGATCTTTTCACCGGCGGCTTTAACGATGGGCCAGAAAGTGTCCTTATCGACCTCCGTAACTTGACCAACACTGACATTCACGGTTTCTAAGCTACACCTAACCACAGAAGAATCTCCCCTTTTCCTAGAATCCAAAGAACAGAAACCAATCTTCGTCGTCGCGACGCCGGAGTAAGGAATCCGGCACTGTTTCCTGGATGGACCAAATCCTCCGGTGGTCGGAGCTAAAGCCGTCGAAGACGGAGCGAGACGGAGAGAGAGAGGAGGCATTGTTTGAGGAATTTAACAGAGTGACGGAGATGAAGCTTAAATTTCGAAAAGTTGATTGATCAGAGAGTTGTGTGTGTGAGGTGAGGTCTCAACGGACTGAGCATATATTTAACATTTATGTTATTGGATTTTATAGCGGAAAAGACGGTATTATCCTCCAATTGCTTTGGATGAAAAAGGATATTCCGGGGTGTTTACGGTAATTCTTAGTTTTCGTGATAGATTGAACGGGAGGTGTAGAATTCTTGAGGAATTAAGATTGATATTTATGTTTTTACTAGGAAATTACGATTCGGTCCCTCAAATGTTGAGACAAATATGATTTCTTTTATTTTCCATAAATATAACTATTTTAGACTATAATACAAAATACCAACAACATGCATGATAGTTCAGTGACCAAAATCCAAATAGTTTTGATTTTCAGTAAAACTCTCATAAAACTCTCATAAAATCCAAAAAGAGAGCCTATTCACAATGTTAAATAAGAAAATATATATTTATATAATAACACAATATATACAAGTGAAAAAAATGAACAACAATTATATACAAGTGAAAATAGATTGACAAAAAAAAAAAGAATATAAAATAACAATTGCCGCCAAAGTGGTAAGCTAGCAGTTATTTCAGTTTTCTTCTTTAAGTGATCACAATCTAGAATCTTATTTACTTATTTAGGAATCTTTTATACTAATATACATAATTTTTTAGTCGGTCTTAAAGTTAATTTTGAAATGTTGTTTAATAATTATATACTTTTTATTTGGAAAGTACCAATTTTTCTTCTTCTTCTATAACTCTTGTCCTAAACCTTACTCCACCGCCAAAGCTACATTTTTTCTTTCTTTCGCTTTTTCTCTTCACTTTTTTCGTTTTTTTTTTTTGGTTTCTCAACTAATAAGTTAGGGATATCTCCGGTAATGGATCTCAGGCGGACACAGTGGTTCTTGTCGGCTATTTTGCTGTCGGCGGCGGTTGTAACGTTGCTGATTGAGCCGCAGTTATCGGCGGCGTCGACGGCTCCCGAGAATTTGGTATTTGAAGTTCGAAGCAAGTTCGCCGGAAAGAGAGAAAAAGATCTTGGCGCTCTCAAAGCTCACGACGTCCACCGTCACTCAAGACTCCTCTCCGCCATCGATCTTCCTCTCGGCGGCGATAGCCAGCCTGAGTCTATTGGGTTTGAATCGCCATTACTTAGAACCTGTAATTTGGGAATTTTGTTTTCCTCTTTGTAAAGAGACAAAACTAAAATTTGGGAATTTTAACAAAAAGTCGAAATTTTTGTCTTCTATAAATGTGGAATCTGAAGAAAAAAAAAAAACAAACTTTTAGCTTTTTATTGATTTTGACTATATTGAGATTCTCAACTCTTTGATTGGTTCTTGACTCATTTGTTCTTAGACTATGAAATGATCTTCTTCTTGTATCTGCTATGGTAAAATGTTGATTCTTGTTCTTGGTGTTTGGTGTTTTCAATTTCAGTTTATACTTCGCTAAAATCGGACTCGGAACTCCATCAAGAGACTTTCATGTCCAAGTTGATACAGGAAGTGATATCTTTTGGGTGAATTGTGCTGGTTGCATCAGATGTCCTAGGAAAAGTGATTTGGTATACCATCTATTTATTTTATCCTCCAAAAAATCAGAATTTTAAGTTACATATGTTTTCAGTTTCATTGTTTCATTATCTTTCAGGTAGAGCTGACACCTTATGATGCGGATGCTTCGTCCACTGCAAAATCTGTTTCCTGCGATGACAACTTTTGCTCTTACGTTAACCAAAGATCTGAGTGTCACTCAGGTTCTACTTGTCAATATGTTATTATGTATGGAGATGGGAGCTCAACTAATGGATACTTGGTGAGAGATGTTGTACATTTGGATTTAGTTACTGGAAATCGTCAAACCGGTTCCACCAACGGAACTATTATCTTCGGGTTAGTTTAAGGAAAAACAGCGTTATTCTTCTATGAATTTATAGCTTGTGGCTTGCAAATCTTTAAAGCATTGTGCCAATTTCAATCGATATATGTGGGTCTTATACAGATGTGGGTCTAAACAGTCTGGTCAACTCGGTGAATCCCAAGCTGCAGTTGATGGGATAATGGGATTTGGACAATCGAATTCATCGTTTATATCGCAGCTAGCTTCACAAAGAAAGGTCAAAAGGTCTTTTGCGCATTGTTTGGATAATAACAATGGAGGCGGTATATTCGCCATTGGAGAAGTCGTGTCACCGAAAGTAAAGACTACTCCTATGCTCTCTAAATCGTAAGGGACTGCCTTCTCTTATAGCTGTTCTTTTTCGATTTCCTGTCAAGAAGTTTTGAATTTCGTACACTGTTTGTAACTCTTTTTACAGAGCTCACTATAGTGTCAACCTCAATGCAATTGAAGTTGGTAATTCAGTTTTAGAACTTTCTTCGGATGCGTTTGATGCGGGAGATGACAAAGGAGTTATTATTGATAGTGGTACAACTCTGGTGTATCTTCCTGATGCTGTTTTTAAGCCGTTAATGCTAGAGGTCAAGACTATGTATGTTACTTGTGAATTTCTTTCTGTCTTCTTATATAAAGTTCTTAACAGTTTGTTTTTCCCCCTTGGGCTTTCGTCAGATTTTGGCTTCACATCCGGAGCTTACTTTGCATACAGTTCAAGATTCGTTTTCTTGTTTCCATTATATAGACAAGTAAGAATCTAACTCATCGCTTTGTCATTCAAGGTGTTTAGAGTCCACTATTGTTTGTAATTGTACTGTCATTTTTTAGAAATTTACTAGTTTTGCTCTTGGAATTGAAATGGAGTTGGGTTTAGCTGAATCTGATGGAATGACTGATTTATACATCAAGTATATGATGTTTGATGTTTGACCCTCTGAAAATTTACTGTCAAATGCACAGATTAGATCGGTTCCCAACTGTCACTTTTCAGTTCGACAAGTCGGCTTCATTGGCGGTTTATCCTCGGGAATATCTATTCCAAATTCGAGTAAGTCTTGTTCCTGTTCCGACTCTTTATCTTCTTCATGTTCTTGTTTCTTTGGTCTGACATAAAAACTGACTACAGGAAGACACATGGTGTTTTGGCTGGCAAAACGGTGGATTGCAGACTAAAGGAGGAGGAGCATTAACAATTCTTGGAGGTACATATCTCTTTTAAAAATGTTTTCATCTTGGAATTGCTGAAAAAATTGAGTCTTGATTTGTTTCGCTGCGCAGACATGGCCCTCTCTAACAAGTTAGTTGTCTACGATATTGAAAACCAAGTCATTGGATGGACCAATCACAACTGTAAGCATTACAAAATCCAATCTTTGTCTTCATTGCCACAAATTCTATTGAGATTTGAAGCTTTAGGTGTTTTGACTGTAATGGGTAATAAATCACACAGGCTCAGGAGGAATACAAGTAAAGGATGAAGAAAGTGGAGCAATCTACACAGTTGGTGCACACAACCTCTCATGGTCGTCTTCTTTAGCTATTACAAAACTTCTTACACTTGTTTCTCTCTTAATTCCTTTCTTCTGTAACATGGCTTTATAGTTTCAGATAAAACCCTCTTGGAACAAAGTTTGTTCCTTCTGTTGTAACCATTAAAGGATCTGAATCCCATTTGTTGAAAAAATTGCCATTTTTATGATTTTGAGAGAGGAAGAGATTGACACCAATCTGTAGTCGGAATTGGAGCTTTATGAAAAGACAAAAACAGGAAATTTCCCAACAGACTGACAAAATTAAGCCTGAGGGGTTTCACAGAATCACAGACACAAGCCATTATTACATGTGATGTTTTTCACTCTTCTTTACTGACAAGACCAAAAAACAGCATAACATCAACAAGAGAGAAAGACATAAATAAAGACAAAATTGACAAAAATTTATGTTCCAAAACCAATGAATTATGACTCAAAAAAAGAATAGAGATCAATGTAGAAAGTTGAAAAGGAAAAAAACAAAAGAACAAAAAGACACAGTACCTTCCCTGGGTGATTTATTTGATATGATCTATCACCTCTCAACTTCTTCACTTCAGCTCTTCTTTCTCTTTTCACTTTCCAGGCACAAATCTTGGCAAGTTTAAAAGTGTATTAACTCTTGCAACACCTTCTAGTGCAGAATACTCTGTTCCAGGTTCTGATTCCAAGTTATCCTCTTCTTTTATCAGCTTCTCAGCTTCACTTTCGTCGAGAGCAATCTCTTTCCCCGTCCTGACAGTACCCGAACGGCCTATACTACTTGGTCCTGATGCATCATCATTCTCTGTCGCGGCTTTTTGTTCTTCTTCTTCATCTTCCAGTTTGGAGTTGGAAGATGCTGTAGATATGGCGTTTGTGCTGTTGGAGTCTAGATACAAGCAAACAGCGGCACAGTCATCTACTTTAGAAGTCGGGTATTTGTATCTCCAAGCTCTAACCGCAGACTCGACTAAAGCTCTTGCTGCAGAGGAACGCGATGGAGCTGAAGCTACAATAGCCACTACATCTTCATTTGAGAGAACATCCCAAATCTATCACACAAATATAACATTAGAAATGTGAGCAAAATTGCAAATAGAAAAGAAATGTGTCTGAAAGAAAGAGAAATTACCCCATCTGTAGCCAACACTATAAACTCATCTTTTTCGGTTAATCGACGGAAAGATACATCAGGCACAGAGATTAGGCCAAAATCTTTAAGGCAAAAGTCTCCAAAAGCACGTGCCATTGCAAGCCCAGGTGAGTCACAGTTTGGCAGCCAAACTCGACAAACTTCAGGTTCATCTCTAAGAGCAAACACCCGTCCACGACACTTTCTAATCCTCTCTGCCTCAGCTGCAAAATCAATTGAGGGCAAAAAAAAACCCAATAAACGTACTTAGCGGATCCATCATACATCAGCAGGACAACAGCATACATCCACATAAGGAACAATCATCCAACCTGGGAGATTTGGCTTAAGATCCACAGTTAGTTGAACAGCGACAAGAGCATTTTCACTGTCTCTTGTACCCATTACAGCTCTAGAGTCTCCGATATTTCCAACAACGAGATACTGACCCTGCAATATTGAAGAGGATACATAACAAAGATCATGAAACAGTGAATAAGGCTTAAACTTAAAACATACCAAACCGAGACAATACCTGCTTGATCAAGGTTACAGCTGTCGTCCCACTGCAGAAACAGTCAACACTTCCATGGAATTTAAGTTCTCTATCCATAACTTTAAAAGCCTTAAGAAACGACTCTTTCAGAGTTTGAAACAATTCAGGATGGGATTCCGTGTTCTCCTCCTCCATGTCAGCAGATGTCCTAGTTTCTTCTTCAGCAGATACAAAAGCAGCAGCAGCAGCAGCATCTTCAGGGTTGTTAATGTTGGTTGCATTCTTAACGGTTTTGGTGGTGATCACCTTTAGAACACCTTCAACTGGTACTTTTGCTTCCCAATAAGCACTTAATTTGAGAGGGAGATTGTCCCTGACTCTCTTTGCAACCATATGACCATATGGACCATGTCCATCAAACACTCCACAGAAGATTGTATCTGTCCTCGAACCAAAATTCTGAGCACGAAAACAGGAAACAGTCAGAATCATTTGCACATGTCGTTATTCAACCAAGATAATCTGGTGATTCTACATAGATTTCAATATTTCAGATTGCAGTACATAGAGAATATACACCATCTTTAAATAAGGTGAACTCTTTGAGGTAAAGTTAAAGATTCTAAAGCATTTAATGGTTAGATCAAAGCAGTGGAGAAACAATATAAACTATGAAAAACATAAATAGAAACAACAAAAGAAAGGGAGGACTTTTGGATCTAACAAACCTCCCAAACCACCATGGCATCTTGATTAGGCCCTTTCTTGCCTTGTTGAGTGAAGATACAAGCAACCTCACTTGATCCATTCAAGAACATCCGTCCAGGAACCCGATGCAACGGTTCTTCTCTCCTGTAATCAAAGGACGAGTTCCTAGAACCAGGTCGCTTCTTAGAGTTCTTCCTCTTCCTCACACTAAACCCAGGAGAGCAAGGAGAGCCCGGTCTAGGGCTCCTGCTCTCTGCAGATAAACAGGACCCCATTCTAAGGGCCCTGATTATATTAAGAAGGCACTCCAGACCAACAATGGTACAATCACCCCCACGGTCCTCCAGTGAGAAAGATTGAAGCTTTAGATCACGATTCTCACCGCAAAGAGCAATGATGATTCAAACTATGCAAAGAGATCTCTGTAAGAAGACAAAAAACCCTTTTTAGATCCCCAATGATCAGCACAAAGAGCAAATGATGATTCAGTCTATAAGAACAAACCTCTATTTAAGTTCCAGCTACTTTCGGCAAGAAGACTAATGATCAAATATAATTCCTCAACTGCCAGTACATACACCCCCTAGTGATTCTTAAACCAAAATCGCCAAAATTGAATGAAGAAAAGAACAGAATAAAAGAAAGAAAAAAAATCAAGCCTTTCAAAGCTGACCAAGAAAAAGGCAAAGGTGAGACTTCTGGGTCTGACCCTTTTGAGAGAAAACGTTTTCTCTTCTTACAATTATTTTAATTTGTACAGTAATCTAAACCCAAAAGTTTTTATGAGAAAAAAAAGGAACAGATCTACGTAGAATTTTTCTATTGGCACCCCACACACCAAAAAAGAAAGAGAAGTGTATGTTTATTTATACATGAGAATCCATAAAAAACAGTACTTGAGAAAGAGACTCAAAACACGAGAATCATGAAAACCCTTTCTTTCTCTGTTCCTTCTTCGTCTGAAACCAATCAAAAGAAGAATCACTGAGAAAAAATAAACTCCACAAAAGAATCAAACTTTTTACATCAATTCCCAAATTAGAATTCGAGCTGAAAGAAGACTCACCAGGATACAGATCAATCAAAAGATAAAAGGATCTCAGAATCAGATTCAATCGGGGAAAAAAGAGAAGAAGAAGAAGAGCTTCCGATTCTGTTCGTGCGTAGATAGATTATAAAAGAAAGAAAAGAAAAAAAGATGAATTAAAAACGAGAAAGAAACGCAACCACCAACTACAAACCCGTTCTTTCTTCTTCGTCTTTCTACTTTTGTGTGTAGAGAGAAGAGAAGAGAGAGATAGAAACAGTAATGGAGATGGGTCACACTCTCTAAAAACTTATACAATACAACCAGATTTTTTTTTTTTCTTTCTGATGAATGATTAATTTTTATTTTATTTTATTTTTAGTGTGTTAATATATGTGTGTGTGTGTGTGTTTTTTTTTTTTTTTTCAGGCTGGCACAATTAACATGGGGTTGTATAAGACTTTACTTACACATAATTTCCCGACATCCACTAGAATATATAATATTATATTATATTTTGAAAATTAAAAATCCAATACAGGTCATTTATATAAGATAAAATCATATGAGTTCTCTCAATCAGTCAATCATCCCATGAGGGTGAGAGACTCATTATCAGATTTAATCCATGATTTAAATATCTTATTGGTGTGTAAACTATATAAAATAATAACCACTGTGAATTCTACTAATTTTAGGGGGCGGGGGGGAAACGCTGATCTTTTCTATAAATGATCTTATCATATGATAGTAAATCTACTTATTTTGTCCTATTGATCCGGTTTGATTTGTTTTTAATCAAATGTATATGATTAATATATATATGAAAAGCATATATACAAATTTAATTTGGAACTTCAATTTAATAAAAAATAGAAACAAAATAATCTGCATAATTCAAAAGTATATTTTTTTAAAAAAAATGTATAGTATCATAGTAGTATTTTATTTAACACGTAAAAAAATTGAAGAATAGCAGAATAAAAATGATATTGATGGTAAGACTTAATTACAAACCGGTTGATATTATTTAACTCTATTATGACAAGAGGGATATTTCAGTTTTTGAATCGAAAACGAGTAGACAATAGTCAATGGAAACATGAGATGTGAATACAGAAGTGATCTTAGTTATAGTTAGAGCCACATGTCGGCAGAGAGGCACATAACCCAACACGTATCATTTTCTTCTCATGCAAATGCAAATCAGATCTGCAGATCACATTTTTGTTTTTTTGGGGACAACCTTACCTGTTGAGTTTTATTTGTCTTATAGAGTCAGTCTCTCATGAACCCAAAACCATTTTCTCTTTCGGTTTTCTGACTTATCTTATTCCACCTTATCTCCTTTATTCCTTTTTGATAAGATCGCAGATTAGGTTAAATAGGAACGAGTACTTCGGTTTGGTCCCTTAATCAAAATCAGGATAGAAACGTAATTTTTATATTTTCACATTTTTAAATTGAGATGTCTTCGACTTTTTATCAGATTTTTTGGAGGAAAAAAAAAAACGGAAATGCCAAACAAACAAATTGATCAGTCTAATCAACGATTACTTTGTGAAATAACACAATTCATAATTATGCTAGTATATATTTATTCATAAAGTAGCAAACAATTGTGGATAGGATCGCTAAATCAAATCTCAATTTCTAGCCCAAGCATACAATTGAGATCGATATTTGGGGTCTAACCGGGTCGGTTATCGACTAAGTAATCACATCAATTAATTCCTCTCCCCTCTAAATAATGAAATACCAACTCATCATCAACATCAAAATCTCTTTTTATCTCCAAGAACACCAATCATAAGTCATGCTCTTTTCATCAGATTCAAAAGACCAAAATATCAAACAAACAAAAATAGCAACAAAGGAATGCAACATAGTGTGATTCCTTTATCTGGGCTTCGAACCAGGGAGGGAGTGAGTGAGTGTGGTGTGTACCTTTCATCTCTTTTCAACAACTCAGAGTAGTTTCAACAATTCTCCCACGAAACTATCTCTAGAAAATGTTTGATCTTTCTCTTCACCATCCTTAACGAGCTTCTTCAATGTCACAAAACCTCCACTGAGTTCCTTTACGTCTACCATCACCATCCAAGGAATCCCTGATTCCTTAGCACGATCGAAATGCTTTGACTTCCTCTTGCTCACAAGATACTCTGCGTTGATCTTAGCCTCCCATAACTGACTAACCAATTCCGCTGCTTCCGCTAGTTTATTATCCACCATTACACTAACCAAAACCTGTGTCTCCGTAGGTCGAATCACCTAAACTCATAGCAAAAACAAAGTTCAAGATCCATTCTTTTAAAATAAGGTCAGCAAACAGCATAAGAGTTTGGGAAGGTACTTGTTTCTGTTTCTCTTTAAGTTCTTCCATTATGTTAAACACTCGCTCGATTCCGAGGCTCATCCCAACCGCAGGGACTTGCTTTGTTCCAAACATTCCTATAAGGTTATCATATCGCCCACCAGCACCAATTGATCCAACCTGCAAAAAGAAGAAATCAAAGGCCATAAACTTTCTCTAATTGAATTGCAAGAAGCCAAGCCGCAGGATTTTACCTCTGCTCCTAAACAAACGGCTTCAAAAATGACGCCGGTGTAGTAATCAAGACCCCTAGCTAGACTTAGATCAAAGACTATTCTGTGACTGCACTTTGATCTTTCAAGAGCTTCAAACATGATACTCAACTCATCAAGAGCTTCTCTTGATGACTGGTTAGCTAAGAACTCACTCCCTTCTTGTCTCAGTTTAGACAATAGCTCCAATGGAGCTCCCTTCTCCTTAACAAAGTTGCCAATTCTGTCTGCAATCTCTGAAGACAAGCCCTTCTCCTCCACCATTTCTTTCTTCACTTGCTCAAATGATTGCTTGTCTAACTTGTCGATACTCGAACAGATGGTTCTGAATTTCTCAGGTGGTACTCCACATATCTCGAGCATTCCATCAAGCAACTTGCGGTGATTCAGTTTCACCTATTTAAACAAACCAGAATCAAGAACATAGCCAAAGAGAAAACCAACCAGGAAAGATTAGGACTTTCAACAAAAGTTATTACCTCATAATCTCCAATCTCCAATTCATCGAGGAGTTCAGTTAATATCTTGACAGTTTCAAAATCGGGTCCCATTGGTTCGAACAAACCAGCGATATCAAAATCACACTGATAAAACTCTCTGTATCTCCCTTTAGATGGATTATCCCTTCTGTATACCTTTGCTATTTGGTATCTTTTGAATGATGTGATTCCATTCATAGCCACATACCGTGCAAATGGAACAGTTAAATCATATCGTAAAGAGCAAAGCTCTCCACCCTGCAATGAATGTATCCACATGAGCACGAATTTTGACAAATAATCATCAAATAAACTGATGGAATTGCAGTAGCCGAGATGAGTTTTACCTGATCAGCAATATCATAAACCAGTTTCGAGTCTTCTCCATACTTCCCCATAAGGGTCTCTCTCAATTCAAAAACAGGAGTATCAAGCGCAGTTGCACCATGCCTCTTGAAAACGTTTTGTATGATTGAAAATGCTTTTTCTCGGACTGCCATTTGTTCTTTGGCGAAATCTCGAGTTCCCTGTCATAGAATCAAACAAATCAGAAATTAACTTGAGGTCTAAACATTCTCCATCTACGAGATTGTAATTTACCTTTGGAAGCTTGGGAAGTCTCCTGTTTTCATTACTTTCTACAATCTCTTTCACTTTATCCAAGAAGCTATCAAAACCGTGACCGTCAGGGTTAAAAAGATTTAAGATTTGCTCCACCCATGGCTTCACTGAATTCATCTGGTCACCATCACTTGCTGCCGCATTACTCACCAATCTATCTTTGATAAACTGGATAACTACGCTCGTCCCCTTCCCAACAACTGCTTTTTTCTCATTCTTCTTCTTTTTCTTGTCGGTCTTCGACTCCTCCTTGTCCGCATCTCCGCTCTTCTGAACAAACAATTCTCCACCTGCAAGAGCAAAAAAGGCAGCCACTGCCTCCAAACCAACAATTTTCCATACAATTCCGAGAGACTCATTCAATTCGTGAGCAAATCTGCAGTAATCTTCTTCCAAATGAGCAGTATAAGCTAACTTATAGCTACTCTTCAGATTTTCATACACAACACAGCTCTTTTTTGACACTTCAGACAAACTATTCCTCAGTTCCTCATTCCCAATCGACTCAAAACAACGCTCTGCACGAAGGAACGAACATGCTCCCAAGTTTTTAATCGCCGTTGACAAAGGTGCCAATGTTGTTCCTAAAGCGTCACTAATTCCAGTGTTTCCAGACCCAGTTTTGCCTCCTTTAACACCGGAATTCAATTCTCTCCGAGCATCCGAGTGCACGCTTTTCACCGCATACCTGAATTTCCCATGAATCCAAGGAGTTTTCGAAATCTCTTCGATTTCTAATTTCCCCATACCTTTATACCCGTTAAGCAAAACCTTGAGATC
The DNA here is from genome assembly GCA_026770425.1 of Boechera divaricarpa. NCBI lineage: Eukaryota > Viridiplantae > Streptophyta > Magnoliopsida > Brassicales > Brassicaceae > Boechera > Boechera divaricarpa. The sequence goes on from CM049184.1 coordinate 834,755, forward strand.
ACCAGCAACACCAATCACATCTTTCTCACCATTCCCATCTCCTGAATCCAACGAGCTAAACGAAGCTATATCAGCCTTTGTAGCCTCACAACTCAAAGCAGCAACAGAATCCACAATCTGGGAAAGAACCGTCGATTTGTGATCTATAATAGAACAGAGTCCAATCAACGAAGCACAAGACTTGTCCAACACAATGTTTTCCCCTTCTGTCACATCAATCTCACCGAATTCGAAACTCTCAGCCTTCGAGTTCAAAATATCCAAAATCTTAAAAGGAAGAACAGAACGAGCGGTGGAGGAAGAAGGAGAACCAGAAGTCGACAAAATAAGCTTGTTTAAGAGCACAGCCAAAGAAGCTCGGGTTTCTTCGTTCGTTAACCCTTCAGGGATACCAAAGGAGCTTCTTTTGATCGATGGGTTGTTTCTAGTGGAGAATCTCTCGATCGCAGAAGAGTCAATTCGTACATTAGCAACGCCGGAAGCAATCTTATAAACGGAGGAAGAAGTAAAAGACGATCCTTTCCCTCCGAGAGTGATGGACAATCTCTCCGCCGCCATTATTGCAATTACAGAGCTGAAGCCGGAGAGATTACGCAGTTTAGGGTTTCACTTTCTTTTTTCTCGGGTTACGTCTAACCTAAACGAAGCGCGTGAGTAACTGACGCGTGAGTAAAGACGATATAGAAATTAGAAAACGGGAAATTTCAAAACGACCCTCTAACTATCTAGTTTTTGGAATTTTACCCTTTATCTACAAAAATTGCTAGACAACCCTCCCGCTCATAAAACATGTTAACAATGGAGCGGAAATTTGCAAAAATTGGATACTTTGAGGATCTTTTTGCATTTTAAGAAAATATCTTTTTATTAGCTTCACACAAACTCCAAACGGATTCAATAGTTCAATAAATCATTGAAAGAAGCTGATATTTAGAGGAAAGAGGTATTCGTATCGTGGACACTTTAACCGAAGATAGCAACTTTTAATCTGATATTAAAGAAACACAAAGCTCAAAAGCAGCAGCTTCAAGATTCATCAACAAATCAACAACACTTGTAACTTTTAAACGGATAATTCGATATGGGAAACAAGGATACCATCCGTATCTGCATAAAGCCATTCACCATCGCAAATCCGAGTGCCTGCTATGTTCAAAGGGACTCTTTGTTCACCAAGTCCTTTCTTACTAGCCTTTATTGGATGAGAAGCTAAAGCTCTCACTCCAATGTCGCAACCATTGATCTCATCAACGTCTCTGATGCAACCGTTTATTATGATCCCGGCCCATCCGTTGTTCTGCGCTTGTACTACCGGGTTTCCTCCAAGTATCGCACAGCGTAAACTCCCTCCACCATCTACCACAAGAACCCTTCCATTGCCTGGTTTAAGAAGTTAAATATTATTGAGTTTTTGATGTGAAATATACAAAGAACAGATTGGTTTATAATAAAAAAGACTCTTTCGAAAGACCCATCTCATCTCTAGTCACTAAATTGATTTAGGCTATTCAAGAAGTTGGTAAACCAAAAGGTAACTTCCTTTATGTTTTTAACATCGTGCACCCTCAACATATCCTCAACATCACGGTCTATAACAAGTTTTTGGATCGTGATGTAAGAATACATAGACACATTAGTTTATTCTAAATACAATGAATTGAAGCACATTCCTTTTCTCATAAGAAACTAATCCATTTGCAAAGTGAATGAAGAAGTATAAACACTGAGAAGTAGTATTGAATCATATAGATAATCTTAGACTTCTTCAAAATAGTTTCATGCAAAGAAAGATTGAAGCTAATGACAAGTAAGTAACAAACCAGAATTGAATCTAAACCATGTCAATGAGATCCTCTGGAAGTTCATATCTCTACGAGTAAAGTTTCAGTATTTATGAAATCTTTTTAGGCAAGAATTATTAATATACCTTTCTCTTCGAGGAAGTGACGGATTAAGCCATTGTCTTCAAATACTTTGACAGTAACTACTGGACCTGAGAATATTTGACGACGACCGTAAATCTGGAAAACGGGTTGCAGAGCTCGGAGCTGGCCACTACGAATCATCTCTTGATTCGCGTCACAAACTTCCGCAGTGGTTACAAACGCCATTTTTTTTGTTCTTTCTCACCTAGATTAAGAATTATGATCAAAACGAGAAATCTGGGAATTGGTTATATGAGATTTACGGGAAATCGCTCAAACCCAGAAAGGCAAAATACAAATTGAGATTAATCTGGATAAAGTGATAATATAATCACGGTCAATGGATCAAACCCACAAGGAAAATTACAAACTTTTTTCCATCCATTTCACAAGACAACTATCCAAAATCCATCTGGAAATATAGAGGGGATTAGATCGAATCTCATTTCATTTACCTGAAATAGAAGAAACTCGGATGAAGAAAAGAAGACTCTGTGTGCACAAGTCTCAGAGAAATGAAGTTGATGATTTAGTTTTCTAAAGGAGAACAAAAGTCATTAACATACTTGCTTTGGTCGGATTCAATAATAATAAAATATTGACTTTTTTAACTTTGGTCGGATTCAATAATAATAAAATATTGACTTTTTAACTTTATATAACTCAGATCGAAGGTGGGGTTGTTAAGCTTCGAAATAAGGAATCTTTGCGTTGCCTTTTCTCTGGTTTCGACTCTGTTTCCTTGTTATCATTTTTATCGCTTTTTCTCGACTGTTTATGCCTTTTCGTACATCTCAAAAACCATGTAAAGTTCAAGCTTAGAACATTCAGAGATATTCAGATAAAAATGAAAATTTATTGCGCTTGGAATCTTAAAAAGTCTCACATCTCCCAATTATTATCATAACAAAGATAAAAATGATGAAGAGAAAGTTGATCCAAAAACTTAAGAAAAATTTCAGAGTTTGTGGATGGTTTTCATGTCTATAGCTTCACCCAAAGTTCCTTTCTCAACATGATCCCACCACTTCATCAAGAAATTGTCGACCACCAATCTGAACCATGGAGACAGTTTCAAACCTTCCTCACCTGCATCTGCTTTCTTCACCAGCTCCTTCAGCTCTTCCCGGCTCACATACTTGATATCAGCTACTTCGTCCGGGTTTGGTTGAACCTTCACATCCCGCACGATGAAGAGCAAGTAATCAACTGCAAAAGGAAGGCCAACACAGAAGAAGTAATTAACGTTTTGTAATTGTATTCAAGAAAATGGGAACCAAGTGTCTTGAGAAATGGTATTTACGTTCATGCTCTCCCCATTTGCCATCCGAAGGAGCCTTGTAAAGCATACGTCCCAAGGCAGTGAACTCATCGACTGGTACATCTTCAGCTACAATACCAAGCTCGTCGAGAAGCTTTCTCTGTGCAGCATTCCTCACACCTGATGAGTATGATACAAACAGTGAGGTTACTAGCTAAGGGAAGCTACAGTTTGCTACATAGATAGTAAGAAGTACGGAATTGTTTTGCCAGTAGTTACCAACCTAGTGCATTTTCCTGGATAAGCTCTGATTCACGGTAAAGAGGATGGCTGCAACAAGTGTTTGTCCACACGAGAGGGAATGTAACCTTTGTGTTCGACCTTTGCTGTTCAAAAGAGAAAGAATTTCAGTGAGATGGCATATGAGCCAGCTTATTAAGACCCACCAACCATCTATGATCCCGAGAGCATCCATCATCATAGCAACACCCAACATGTGCAACAAAATCTGTCGAGTCAAGCTTATGATCTAACCTCCCATATATTTGAGCTTATTCTTCTCTACAAAAAGGTGACTCTCTATATGACCCAACTATGCCTAGTCACAAGCCTGTGATCCATTTGAATACAACACTTGACTTATCTAGACTTCAAAGCACTCATATGTAAATACCTGGAGAAGCAACTCATACTTCGAGTTGAATAAAAATACACTAAAAGCCCTGTGAAGCAAATTCTTAGCTTCAATATTTTCCATCAGATGACCTGCAGATTTGAAAAGGTATCAGTATCTTGGACAGGGCATAGACAGAGATAAAACAGCCCTCCTATCATTTTAGTATGAATAATATGCCATAGAAAACCAAGCGGATAGTTAATTTACTTCGACTATTTTCCAGCAGCAACATCTGATATTCGTTTGTTTTAAAGATTCAGCAGATTTTACTCCGTCATTAGAGAAAATATCCTTGGCTGGTTAAATTGGCACACCACTGCAAGGTAAAGTGCCCTATTATACGTCCAAACGCTTAAGAATAATTACAAGCTTTGTAGACACCGAAAATGTTACTAGACACCAGATATAATATGTTCGACAAATAGACAGAGACTCAGAGAGACCTAAGAGATGTGATGGAAACTCAGAGGTGCGATCTAGAGGGGCTAAGATCAATATTATAACAAAGCAACCACGCTATGTCAAATCTTGATCCCCCCCAACTGTAACTAAGTTCAGTGACTTCATTCATAGGAGAACGGTAAAGAAGCACATGAATTTCAATGGAAAACAATAAGTGATAGGACGAGACTCAAACCAAGTACACTTACAATTATATTTGCTGTCATGCCCCACGACACGATCAGTTTCATCAACAAGAATGCATCTGCAAGCAAAATTGAAAACGAAGAGATGAATCAATAAATGAAGGTGGAGAGATCGCATTGTTTCTTATACCCGCATCAAGGAACCTAAAACTTAGAGAAAGACTTCCATCAGAGCAAAGGATCAACCATCATCATGTAAAATTAAGTCTAACAGAAGACAAACAAAAACATATATCCAAAGAATCCATTTTTGGCCAAAAACCTGTGAACATAGCTAAACCAAACTATGTTCCTCTCAAAAACGTGACATTTTTCACAGAAGACACTAAAGCGTTGACCTTTTTTGCTTGATTCGAGTTACCACCAGAACAGGGAAAAAAAATGGAAGACACCTAACAAGTACTAAATCAAAAAATCATTTATTATTACATCAATGTCGACAAATCAATAGACCTAGGTTCCTAAACCATATTTAATCAAAAAAACTCCAAATCCCATAACCTAATTTAGTCAATGTTCCTTCCATTTTCTCAGCGACCCAACGATGAAGACAAACCAGGTTCGAGAATACGACTTGAAGACAAAGGTACAATTTTGGCAACACCCAAAAATTGAAATCAAAGTAGAGAGAATAAGAAATCAAAGACTTACTCGTCCTCAAACATGAGACGTCTCTGAACAGCATCCATCCCAGCATCTTTAGAATCTGTCATTGCGGTACCAGAGAAAGCACGAAAATTCGGTAACTTTCTCGGTGAAATAACGAATCGGATCGATGATAGAGGACGATGGGCAAATCGGAAAGAAGAAGAAGACGAAAGAGCGAGTGATCTGATGCGAATCAATGGGAGATTAAATAAAGAAGAAGCAGACATTGGTGGTGGTGTGCATGTGGTTGATGACTGATGCGTTCCAGCTTTCTGCGTTTTATTTTTTTTATCAAGGTCCACAGTTATGACCATGTACCTCTCCACATACAATAAAAAAAAACCCAAACAAAAGCAGATAAGATTATTTCCATTTAAAAAGATAAAATTAGTATATAATATATATATTCATATCGGCTCTCGCGTTCTAATCAGAAGAGTGGAGCACAATTAGGGTTAGGGTTAGGGTTTCTCCCGTCCTGGCAAAATCATCCCTTTTAGCGGCCGTTGAAGATGACTGGTAAGGCGAAGCCAAAGAAGCATACAGCAAAGGAGATTCAAGCGAAGATCGATGCTGCGTTGACGAATCGAGGAGGAGGTAAAGCTGGAATCGCTGATCGGACCGGAAAAGAGAAAGGAGGTCACGCTAAGTACGAGTGTCCTCATTGCAAAATTACGGCTCCGGATCTAAAGACTATGCAGATCCATCACGAATCGAAGCATCCTAAGATCACTTATGATGAATCAAAGCTCGTGAATCTCCATGCTGTGTTAGCACCAGTAGCTGAGTCAAAACCTAAACCTGGTATCAGGGGAAGCTTGAAGAAGTAACTCTTTATGTTTCAATTTTGTGAAAATTTGTGATCTTTTGATTTTAAAGATTATGATTTGCTACTCTTTACCCCTAAATCTATCATGTTGTTGATGATGCTTATGGCTTCTACCTTTTCTTTATGATCTCATACTTATTATCTGCTATTTTCCAAAAATGGAGGAGAGTTTATTTGACGATTTCTCATTCTCGAGTCATTTGGTTTAGCTTTGTAGTTTCAGTCTCTCTGTTTATTTGTTTTGGTATTACATTTTATGATTTTAAGGGCAAGAATCTGTTTGATAAAGAAGAGAAGAGGAGTGATCTTAAATCAACAACCTCTGATTCTTTTTCAGACTAGTTTTAGATCCTCAAGATAAGCAAAGCCAGCATATGATTGTGTTGTTTGTTGAAATTCTGCAGAGCACATTTTAGTTTAGTGCTTTTGTGTTAGGATTAATTAGCATGAAGTTTTTTGTCTATTGAAGCTGCAAACGCTACGATGTGCAGACATCTTCTTGTTTAAAATGAAATACTCTGTTTCTGTTCAGAGATAAACAGCTGAAACCTTGGTCAGGATGATTTGCAAAGCACGTCAATGCACAGACATCTTGGTTTCTGATAATGACATGACATTGTCTTAGCTATAACTATAAGATTGAGTAATTGTCACTCTGATTTGCGTCCTTGGTCTTGAGCGTTTATCCGATACTTGGGTGATAATTTCTAGGTAAGTGAGTTTCTTCTATCTGGCAACTTGGGTGATGATTCTTAGATTTGGTTCGGTTTTGAATTTTTTTCGGTTTAGTTCTGGTCAGAAAATTTCAGGTTCTTTAACTTTCTCGGTTTTGGGTCAATTTTGGGTTACATAGGATCTGACTGGTTGTGACTGTAGCTTTAAAATTTTTGCTATAGCTTTAGAATTTAGACTGTAAAATCAATTTTTCATAATAAATAGTTTGCAAAGCCAATTTTTCATAATTTTTCAAAGACCAAAATTTATGTCTTTAGGTTTTTAGTTTTAGCTTTGAAAAACAATATGTAAAGCGTGTTTGTTTTGAATTTAGAGTTTTAGATCCAAATATGGTTGTAGAAATGTCAATTATAGTTATGATTTTAATCATGTGGAGACTGAGAATGGAAATCAAAAGTTAGATACATAATAGTAAAAATATATTATATATTCTGGATTGTAAAGATGAGAAAAACCATGGTGGCATGGTCCATGATAGATCAAGAGAATATAGTTATTTTTAGTTAAATAATGCTAATCAAATTGGATATATTTAATACAAACATACTTTTCCTAACACATGTGCTAGATAGTCAAAAACCTTGTCCTGCAGTGCACATGGTATAAATTAGAAGCTGACTCGACACTCTTAACCTACTATGTTTTCTCTTTTTAATAATTGATCTCATTTTGATTGGCTAGAGAAGGCTTTTGCACATAAATCAGGAATTTGTTTTTTTTTTTTTTGATTAAAATCGTACTGCAAGTTTTTGCAAATTTTGTTCTAATATATAGTGGTTGAAAAGTTTACATGGTGTAATAATGTTTTTGAAAATTTATTATATTATTTTTTCAACTTTAAAATTTACGGTAAGATACTAGTAATTCGTGTAACAATGAGAAATTCTCTCTAAACTGCAACTTTTGATTTTTTGTTTTTCATAACCACCACTAAAATCATTAAGTTACAAACAATACTACAAAAGGTTTTTAATAAATTATTTCACAGTTAAGAACTCTGTCTAAGAAATAAAACTTGTATTTTTTTGCATAATGCTAAACTTGTAACAGTTATTATTTCTAATTAATTGTTGTTATTAGAAAGAGAGTGTCTTTGAACAACTAGATAAAGCAACTTTTACGAGTTGACAAAGCAACATAAGCATTATTGGTCATAGAGTTAAAATGACCCCTTCTGCAACAGTTTGTAATGAAGAATAACCTATCTGTACATTTCGATTTCTTAAAAACCCAAATCAAACTTCTGTTTCTGAGTTTTGCGATAAACTAAAACTTATCCTCCTAAAAGAATCATCAGTCGATCATTGAATCGAAACTCATATTAAAACCTGAGACATATCGCACTTGGTTGCTCTCATTTTAAACTCTAGCAGCCTGCGGTTTTGGTGTCTGGACATTTTCTTCTTCATATGCTAACCTTCTCCTCTTGAAGCCATAACCGTGATAGCGATAGATGATGCTCAAGAGACACTTTCTCAAGCTCACTATATCAAATGTCTCTATAAAATTCAAGTCCCTTTGTCTCCACTTTAAACCCGCGTTCTTCTGGTATTCCTCGAGCACTGATGATAAGCACCAGCTCTGAACTTTTCTTAAGCATCCCACTAGACAACCTGTCCTATGCTACATTCATATTAAGTTCAAATCATGAGTGTCCTGTAAATAACTCATAACACAAGCCAAGTTTGTAAAAGACCATCAAAGAGAGTACTGCACATAACTAATAACACAAGCCAATCTCCTAAACAGACCACCAAAAGAGTATACTGTGCATAACTAATAAGACAAGCCAGGCCAACCATGAGTGTCCTGTAATGAATAAGAACATAGGCTAAGAAGTGCCTAGAAGAGGAAGAAGAAATTGTAAATTACCTTTCCGCGTTTGCAATGAATGAGAATTGGATGGTTTCTTACATCTACAGAGAAACAAAATATCTACTTTAAGACTCATGAAACAGCTAAGAAGAGACTATAGACATTACTAAGTGTTGTTGATTACATACCAACTAAGACTCTGAGAGCATCCAAAACTGTATCTTTTGGCATAGGAGTAGGAGAATCCTGCAAATTCAAAAACGATTCGAGATAAGAAATCAAGGGCAAAAGCCAAGTTACTTGAGGAAGCAACAAGAAAGATGGTTGATCAACAGAGGTCAAGGAATATTTCAATAAAACGCACCGTTTTGCCTTCGATTCCAAATTGGAAAAGCTTAATGTTGTTAGCCTCAAGAAACTTGAGATTCTCCTCTGGGTATGGTTCAGGACACAGATAACTGTTTTGGTGAATCAACCAACGATCAATTAATCCAAAGTATAATTGAATAAACCCATAAGACTAATAAAAAGAAAGATAAATTCTTACATGATGGAACGAAGATTTAGGGTTTTGAGGAAACTAAAATTCTCAGGTCGAGGAAACCCAGATCGGTAAATTCCATCTTCAACCATCGAAAAATTAAACGGTGGCGCTAAAACATCACCGTTGTGATCATCCGATTCCATAATCAAACACATGGAATTCAATAACCTCGACGAATCAAATCAGAGAAAGAGAGATAAAAAGAGAAACAGAGCACGACCCAAGATGTGATGGAATTGATTTGAGGAAAAAAAAAGGTGTTTTTATAGGAGGAGAAGGGATCATGTGGGGTTTGTAAAGGAGACAACTTTGAAAAGCGGACTCGGATTTTGGTAGGATTCTTCCTTTGTGATTTGCTTAAGGAAAAAAAAAAACCTTAAAAAGGATTTTAGGGTGGACCTCACTTAAAGAATCTCCCAGGATCCTGACACGTGTCGTTTCCTCTGCTTTTCATTAGACCTCATAGCTGACGATTCTTCCGAATCTAATTTGGGTCAATCCTTCTAACTTTTTCTAATTGAATTAAGATTCTTATAAAGTATAGTCAAACTTCGCATAAGTATAGTGGTCGAATCATGAAAGAAAAGTAAACCTAAATGGTCTCATTTTTTTTTTTTTAATTATTTTAAAGACCGAAACATTTGACAATTGTCGTCGTTGACAAAAATGGAAAATCCAAAGACTATCCTTAATTACAAAACAGGATCAATAAGTATTTATGTTTATTTCTATCAGTTAAGTATCTAATATAGTATATCCAAATTGAGAATCTAATTATTTCCTTTTCCTAGGATAATCTAATCTTGCTCATAGGATATGAGTCATAGCTAAGTTTGATTATTAAGATTCATATCACACTTGTTTTTGAATCTCACACTTGTCATAAGATGGTACTCTCACACTTTTTTTTTAATTGCCCTATTTAAAGAAAACATTAACATTTCTTTTCAAAAGAAGCAATCATTTTTTTTAAAGGGTTAATTTGTGTTAAACTCAAAAGGTAACCATTACAAATTGAAAGAACGTTTTGAAGGGGAAAAGAGAAAGAAGTTTTATAGGTGGGAGAAAATAATTTTGAGTAAAAGGCGCAATGAAAAAAGAGTTGAAAGGGATGCGTTACAGATGCTGTCTTGTTAAAAAATTTCTCGAAAAATCATGTGGGATAAAACCGAAAAAAAGAGTATATCATTAAGAAATCAACGACGAGGGTTACAAAAGATGTGATTTGTTTTCTCAATCAGATCATCTGATTTATACAGCTTGTTTCTTTATCTATCAATCCAAACATCTTCATCATACATAAAAGAGAGAGATGATTATAATTTGTTAAGAAAAACGTCAATATGGAAATTATATTATACCCAATTGAGAGTTTTCCCAAAACTAAAACCCAAAAAAAATTCGAACTCTTTGTGTCTTTAACTTCAATGGATGAATATTTTTTTTTTTTGAAAACAAGTCAGTCTTCAACAGAATCAATCGTAACCTCTGATTTTATCCGATGCAAAGAGCCTCCATTGTCATCTTTAACAGAACTCATTTCAACCTCTGATTCTGTCCGCTGCAAAGATGCTCCATTGTCATCTCTTGAATCATCATCATTATCAAAGTAAACACTTTGATCATCATCAGTTATTGAGCTATGAATGTGCTCAAGATGAGTATGCTTTTCCTCTTCATCTTCCTCTTCCTCTTCCTCTTTTTCTTTATCTTTCTCCTCCTTCCTACGCAAATCATGATCATGATCTTTGTCGCTATCATAGAGTGAAGAAGTGCTTTCGTCACTTGATTTCTGGCTGCTTTTACTGATTAGCCTCTCATCACTGACATATATATCTTCCCAGCTATATCTATACTTCATCTTCAAGCTTTGCGCCAGGTTCTTCTCGTCAATAGGCTTTGGTGGTGGACTATCTTGGTCCTTTTCATGTTCACAGTTAGAATCAGACCCATCATCAGATTCCATTGAGCTATCTTCCTCTTCATGTTTCTTCTTATACTTCTTCTTACTCACACTCTCCTTTTCGCTGTCCAAAGATGATTCTTCGTCTGATTGTATACTAGACTTGTCATCTTCCATAACTAGCTCAGGAGGAGGAGATACAAGATTTGAATCATGCCGGCTTAAGGCTATAGACATACTCTTGTCCTTGAAGGATAAGATAGGAACTGCTGTGGGAATACCATCTTCTGTAGGCTTTGAAAGGAAACTAAGGGCCACCATTACATCACTTATCAAAGGACGAGCTGCTGCTTCCTCTTGTACACACATTGAAGCTATTGCCACTGCTTGGTTTAACCCTCTCTCTGAGAATTTCTTCTCCAGAACCGGATCTGCCATATCCGGATATCTCTTAGGATCTCTAAATATCTGTTGTGCCTGCGATAACAAGAATTGTTTAGAAAGTAAACAACTACATGATTTGAAAAAAAAAGAGCAATTTTCATGGTTTATTATTTACCCAAGAAACTAAGTTCTGTTCATCATTAGGCCTAGTGGTATCAAGAGCTCTTCGACCCGTGATGAGCTCAAGCAACACAACTCCAAAGCTATAGACATCTGATTTCATAGTGAGATTTCCTCCTCGTGTGTACTCAGGCGCAGAGTAACCATAAGTTCCCATTACTCGAGATGATAAAGCCATCATCTTATCACTTGTCCCTGGTCCTAGCTTATGCAGACCAAAATCAGAAAGCTTAGGAGAAAAATCATCATCTAACAAAATGTTTGAAGCTTTCAAATCTCTGTATATCACGGGTGGATTCGCATTATCGTGCAAGTAATCAAGCCCTTGCGCTGCGCTATACGCTATCTGCATCCTAGTTGTCCAATCCATTGGTTCACGGTCTGATTTTGGTTCTGTAAAACAAACATCCAAAATCTCAGCTTTTCATATTTTAAAAAGTAAAACATGTGTTGAATAAGAATCTCTCAATATAATACCGTGAAGATGGTCTTGAAGTGAACCTCCAGAGATATAATCATAGACCAAAAGCCTTTGATCTCCATCTGCGCAGTACCCTATAAGCATAACAAGATTCGGATGATAAAGTTGGCCTAACGATAAAACCTCAGCTTGAAACTCTTTGTTCCCATGTAATCCATGCTTGTCTAGTTGCTTTACCGCCACCACCTACATTCCCCAAAAGAAGACATATTCTGATGATGGATCACTGAAAAGTATCTAACTTTGGTGATGAAATCATATCCCAAATTATCAATTCTAACTTCAGTTTGGAGGAAGATTTGGGAAAGCACCTGGCCAGTAGATTGAAGGGTTCCTTTATAAACTCTACCGAATCCACCTTCTCCTAACAAACATTCTTGCCGAAAATTCTTTGTCGCCGTTGCTAATTCCCGGAAAGTGAAAGTCTTCAACGTCGTTCCTTGAGATTGCTCTGTTTCCTCTGTCCGTCTCTTCTCTTTAGAAACAAAAACAAACAAAAAGTATCAATTTTTTTTTTCATTTTACTGATCGTATAAACGACGAAAACTAAGAAAGGGTCCAACTTTAGGACATACATACCAGGTGGTCTAGATTCGTTGTCATCGGTCTCATTCGTAGTTGAAGTTTTTTTGTTCTTTGGCGAAGAGAAACACGAAAAACAGTGCATGATGATCAGAAACAATTTTAGTAATTATAAAGGGTAGAATAAGAAGCTAAAACAAAGAAAGAAACATAGGAAAGACAAAAAAAAAAAAGTTTTGTTTAGGATTTAGCAATTAGTCGGGTCCTTCATGGAGATTGAAGGACCCACGTAAAAAGAGAAACACACACGAAAAATGAAAGGAGAAAGAAAGGAAGAAGATGAAGTAGACAAATCCAAGGAATAAAATCCTCCGAGGAAGAAGGAAAAAAAATTCAATCCTTTTTAAAAATTCTCATTCTCTCAAAAACGCTTACCTTCTCCCAAAAGCATGGAGAACCATCCTTCTTCTTTCGATTTCTGTAAAACTTAATTTTAAAATCTGTAAATAAATAGTTTACGCTCCCAAGTAATGGTCGTGAAGTGGATTATTCTGTCCCACAACAGACTAAAAATTAATTATGTGAAAGATTATCCGGCTAAAGAACATTATTTGTGGACTAAAATAAAGTATTTGTGGATTTTACGAATAGATTTGTATTTTTTTTAAATCCGCATAATATAATTAGACTATGTACAATGGTTTTTTTAGCACCCTACTTTTTACTTTTGAATACTCCACATTATCTTATTTTTTTCCACCTAATAATTAAACAATCATTCGATTTTTACATTCTAAGTAATGTAATAACTGATGATATGAAGAAATTTGGTAGAAAACCACTTGATATATTTTTTGGGATGGTTGAAAGATTGATTTTGAATTGGGTAATTGTTGGAATTTGAATAGTTAACATAATAAGTAGTAGAATTTTGGATGTTAAAAAGGTTATTGTTGGGATTCATTTCACAAAAAGACTGGTTTTTTTATTTGCTGTGTATAAAACAAATGAAACAAGTCTCTATTTATAGAATATAAAAAATGATAAATTTTGGTATAATTTTTAATTTAAAATAAATAACTTATAGTAAATAATTAGGATAAAATAAAAATCTGAAAAAAAACAACGAATAAAAAACTCTACAAGGTGGTACATTCAATCTCTCTTTTTCATGTGGATGTCCTACCTTTCGCCGTGTCCCCACAGCTGAGGAAACTTCTCGGGATGAATTCAGAGAGCATGCCGAGACTCACTATACTCTCGGAGAGACATTCGGGAATGGTGGCATCAGTGAAATCTCATTTTCCGACTGCCTTTCACGGGTTTGTCTCCATTACGTGAGTGAGAACTTCCGCGATACCATCAAGAACACGACGCTCGTTAAATATGTTCTGGATTGATGTTTACACTCTCACCGCATCAGAATTCGAATCCAAGATATCCGAGATGATCGAGATATCGCAGGACGTTATACAATGGTTTTAGCTCTTTCTACCTATGCTTTGGACGGTTGCTTTTTTCCAAGGCCTAGTACGGTATGATGGGCATTTTGCGTTAGGTATCATAGAGATATTGTACAATTGGGATATCGAATGTCACGATCTCCCAATCGTTCAAACAGTGGAACACATTCGAAATCAATTGTCATATTGGTTTGATACCCGGTGTGAGCTAGTCAAGCTTTAGATGGAACTCTATACTCGTTCCATCGACCGAGAAACGGATTGCAGAAGCTACTTCAGACGCAGATTGTTACCAAGTTTGCTTGGAACGAAGTCAAATTCGAGATTGTTTCGATGGATAGACAAATATCGTGGATATCCGAGCACGAGTATGTTCTTGCAACTGTTGGCAGCTTTACGATTTACTGTGTGCTCACGCAGCGGCATGCAACGCTTATCTCGTGCGGACAGAACCCCCGTTAATTCGCGGAGCCGTGCTTCACGGTTGGAAGCTATCAGCAGACATACTCGCAGATGATAGGTGAAACTCCAAACATAAAGAAGAAGCAACAACAACCCGGGAAGTGCTCACCGTTAATACTACGTAGTATACCGCCTAAGACATGGAGGCCGCCGGGTAGACCGAAGATAAAGTAGTTCGAGCTGAGAAGCTCAAGAGACCGAAGAGGATTGTTCAATGTGGTCGTTGTCATTTGTTGGGACACTCTCCAACAAACACTCTAAAAAAAAATTGCACTCAGCCTATTTGATCCTTAAAACCTCTTAATTTTTCTTTAACTTGTTGGATGTAAGAAAATGTAAAGTTGTAATTTCGAGATATACAGTAACATATAATAAACCGGGTCGGATAATACCCGCCCGGTTCGACCATCTAATTGTCCCGCCAAAAAAAAAGAGTAAAGCCGCCAAAGATGTGATTTTCGAAGGTGAATGATAAGACCTAATAGAGAGAGAGAGAGAGAGAGATCGAAGGGTGAAATGGAATCAGCTCCGACGGGATGCTTCAAGTGTGGCCGTCCCGGTCACTGGTCTCGCGATTGCCCATCCTCGGATCCGGTCGCCGGCAATAATTCCGTTTCTTCTTCTTCTTCCGCTCCATCTCAGATCCCTAATAATGATTATCAGAGATCCTCCAATAAAAGTGGAAATCCTGCCGCCAGAACCTCCATAGGGCCTGTTCCTAAAGTGACGAAGACGAGAGTTCAAAGGCCCAAGCTAACTCCTGAGTTGATACTCTCTGATGATGGTCTCGGCTATGTTCTTCGCTATTTCCCTAAATCCTTCAAATATCGTGGCCGAGGCAAAGAGGCAAGTCTCTTTTTTCCATTATTTTTTTTCAAAATTTGTTTCAGATTTTTTGATAATTTGGATTATATGAATCATTTATAGGTGAGCGATTTAGGGAATTTGATACGGCTGTACAGTGAGTGGCACTCTCATTTGCTACCTTACTATTCCTTTGATCAGTTTGTGCATAAAGTGCAACAAGTCGCTTCTACTAAACGTGTGAAGGTACAGTACACATAGCTCAATCCCCTTTTCTTATTTTTGTAAGTGCTCTTCATGCACCTTGAATGTTCCTGGCAATTGTGACTCTATGAATCTGGATCTGAATGCTGAAAATACTTTGATGATTGTTTCAATCAGTGGATTGTCAAGATTACTGAAATCAGAATTACATTGCTCGTCGTCTCCTTCTTTGGTGATCAATCATGTGTTCCTTTAAAGTTCCAAGTATTAGAATCTGAGACCGTGTCAGGCTGTTATGATCACTGTGTTCATACTTTAGTCTATACTTCCCTCACATAGTTAGGTTCTGCCAGTAACTAATAACTATATTGCCTTTGCATTTTGTACTTGATACATTGATATATTCACTCAATTGGTATGTTGGCTTTGCATTTATACCTGATACATACTGATGTGTTCTCCTTCTAGAATTGTATTAAAGAACTGCGAGAAAGGGTTGCCAGCGGAGTTGATCCAAACAAGTTATATGAAAAGCAGGAAGAAAATACTGGTCCTTGTGATGATCAAGGTATGTCAAACAGATCAACTTTTTTCCCTTGAATCTTCTTTGTTAATGCTGCATAATCTTGGAATTTGGTTGGCTACATAAGTTTTGAAAAATAGATTATGAAAAGGGAAACGCTTCTAGTGTGGCTTCATTCCACTTAAGTTCAATTTCTGTTACTCCATTACAATTCTGTAGGTAATTAATAGTCTTTTGCAGGTAACCTAGATATGGATCAGCCAAGTCATGACGAAGAGAACATACCATCGAAGAGCGTTGATGTTGACGCTGATGCTGATGCTGATGCCAATGTTGATGCTTTTCAAGACAGTATGTTGAATGAGATCTTTGATAATGCTTCGAAGCTACCGAGCGATGAACAAAACATGGATAAAAGCAGTGAACTGACAGAAGAGCAAAGAGAACGTATGGAAGCGAATAGATTGAAGGCAATGGAGAAAGCTCAAAGCATTTCCGAGGAACAGAGAGTACGTATGGAAGCTAATAGGCTAAAGGCTCTCGAAAGAGCCAAAGCAAGGCTTCAACCAAATCAAGATTAGCTTAGCTATTACGAGACATGCTCAATTTACCGAATCTTTGGCTTTTGGTGTTTCGATTATAGTTAAGAATTGTAACCAATTTGTAACAGAATCTAGCATATGTATGTCTGGTACTGTTTTTTTAGTTAGTGGTTCGTTTTTTTTGTGTATTGCTTCGGTTCAAATTCGGTTTAAGAACCATCGAACCCAATATTATGGACCGTTTATCCGTTCTCCAACCCAGGTTGATCATTTGGCACAAAAGCTCTTTACGTAATTGTTAGCAGATTTGTCTTTTTCAACATTTTAGGAGATTTTATATAAAAGTAGCATATTCATTTTTCTAATATATTTAATGAATCAATTAACCACATGGAAAAAGACAAAGATAATAAAAAATTTCTGACGTGTTCTCTACCGTCCAATTTTGGTGGAGAAGATAAAATAAAAATTAGCACACTCTAGTCTTTAAAAGAAATAAAACAAGTAGGGGTATATTCGTCTTCGTAAATAAACTTTGAATTAATTAATTTTTCACAAAATTTCTCGTTTCATTTGTGTGGAGGTGAGACGAGAACGCTTTTTTGCTTTTCGTCTCTCTCTTTCACTTCTTCTCACCTCTCTGTTTACACGATTCTTCTTCTTCTATGTCTTCTTCCTCCATTGTCATCATTTATCTCTCTACACTCCATTTCCTTGTTGGAGAAAGATCGGTCTGCAAATCATTTACAGTGATGACAGTATAATGTCTGATGCTTATTATCATCATCATCATCGGAGACATTCTTCTTCTTCACGTCTATGGATTTTAATGCCGGAGTTCCCATGTCCTCTCTCTCACCTTTGATGAATCAAGGTCCATTCAATTTCTTCTTCTTTTTCTCCGTTTTGATCGGATTTTTTTTTTTTTTTTTTTTTTTTTTTTTTTTCTTTTTTGTTTTTTTTTTTTTTTTTTTTTGGTGGTGGGGGTTCTGATCAGATGCAATGTGGCAAATGAATTTGAGTTCAGATGAAACAATGGAAACTGGTTCGTACCCTGAACGACCAGGAGAGCCTGACTGTTCTTATTACATCAGAACTGGACTTTGTAGATTTGGCTCTACTTGTCGGTTCAATCATCCTCTTGATCGGGAACTGGTACGCTATGGTCTTTGTGTTCCTGTCTGTGATTTTGGAGTTTAGAGATCTGTTTGGTCGGATTAATATGTCAAAGCTTTTGCCTTTTGGAGTTGTTTTGATCAATTCTCTCTCTCTCTCATTGTCCAATTTCTAGGTTATAGCCACTGCAAGGATGAGAGGAGAATACCCTGAAAGGATTGGTCAGCCTGAATGCGAGGTGATCCAGTTTTGAATACATAGTGAAGAAGACAGTTTTTGTTGTTTATAAGAAGTTTGGTTTGTTCATTTTATATTAGCATTTTCCCAAGCTTTGGTATTTGAATCATCTTCTTACACGAACCAACTTACATTGTATGTTTGCGCAGTACTATTTGAAGACAGGAACCTGCAAGTTTGGAGTAACATGTAAGTTTCATCATCCTAAGAACAAAGCTGGGATTGCTGGAAGAGTCTCACTCAATATGTTAGGCTATCCTCTACGCTCGGTATGTTGACTTTTGACTTTTTCATTTCATTACTTCCTCATTGTTGCATCCTCTTAGTGATGCTCTGTAATGTCTTATATGCAGAATGAGGTTGATTGTGCTTATTTTCTAAGAACCGGACACTGTAAATTTGGTGGCACTTGTAAATTCAACCACCCTCAGCCTCAACCGACCAACATGATGGTTCCTACCTCAGGCCAACAGTCTTACCCTTGGTCAAGAGCTTCTTTTATTGCCAGCCCTCGATGGCAAGATCCATCTAGCTACGCTTCCTTAATCATGCCTCAAGGAGTTGTGCCGGTTCAAGGATGGAACCCTTACAGCGTAAGTTGTCAAAACAGCAATGCTCAACCTCCTTCAGATAATCTGATTTGTATGACTTGGTTGTGATTTCTATCGAATGTTTCTCGGGGTTTCCATTTTGTTAGGGTCAGCTCAGCTCAGTTTCTCCTTCAGGTACCGGAAGTGATCACAACTACAGAAACTTACAGCAGAACGAGACCAAAGAGTCAAGCTCTCTGTCTCAAGGGTCATTCTCGGGTTTCAATCCGGGCTCCTCTGTTCCGCTAGGAGGGTTCTATGCATTACCGAGGGAAAATGTTTTCCCGGAAAGACCCGGACAACCGGAATGCCAATTCTACATGAAGACAGGTGACTGCAAATTTGGTACAGTTTGCAAATTTCATCATCCTAGAGACAGACAAGCTCCTCCTCCTGATTGTCTCCTAAGTTCTATTGGCCTCCCTTTACGCCCGGTAAGCTCAAAGATTTGAAAAAAAAAAAAAAAGGAATGTTACTTGGTTTCTTCGATTAGAACTCCGCATTGTTTGGTTAATCTAATTGTTTTGTCGATAGGGAGAACCGTTGTGTGTGTTCTATACTCGCTATGGAATCTGCAAATTTGGTCCAAGCTGTAAATTCGATCACCCAATGCGAGTATTCGCATATGAAAACACAGCGTCAGAGACAGATGAGGTTGTGGAAACATCAAATGGGCAATCCAGAAGACTCTCTGTCTCTGAAACAAGACAAGCAGCAACAACATCCTCTGGTAAAGACACTACCATTGATACACAGCAGTGAAGAAACAAAAGAAGCAAAGCTTTTAAAAAGCTCTGATTATTCAAAAGAGGAATCTGTAAATTTCGTATTTTCATTTTAATCTCAAGCATTTATTAATAATGTATAGAGGTGATTTATACAACTGATCTTGATCTGATCTCCATTGTTGTAATATTCTTTTGGCGAATCAGGTGAGAATAAAATGAAAGTAATTTCCCTCAAATTTGACTTTCGGTTATTTAAGGAAACATTGTATTCCCGGTTTAGATCCAGTATTAACCTTTTTGTGTTCTTCAACAACTCTTTAAAGCTTTTTAACAGTTGGACCTACTGTAGAAATAAGTTGGGCTCCGGATAAAGCCCAACTTAAACCCAATGATTCAACAAAACCGGCGTCGTTTGCACAATTTGGTTGCCCTAAACATCTCCATTGAGTATATATAACTTAAAAGAGTTTTTCTTTCTTCTTTACCTCCATCTCAGTTTTTAGGGCTTAGGATTTAATTTCGTTTTATGTGGTGTTTTCTTCTATACTAGGTAGTCATCTACAAAGCAAGATAGGTTTTAATTTGTACCAATTTTGTGTCGGAAGATGACAACATTAGTTTATAGATCTCCATGACATTATCTTCATGGAACTCTTCTCTTCCATGTAGTAGCTCTACGGAGGTCACACTTCCACGTTTTTTATATATGAATCTCTGTCCGAATCAAACTCGTCGGTCAAATCATAACCATAACTTGCAGTCTTTCTTAGAACAATTTTTTATATTTTTTTGCTGTTCAATCTTTTTAAGTTACTGTTTTCTTGTGCCTGAGATTCCCATTCTGCAGTCATCTTTAAAGCAAATAGGTTATAACCTCTCTACCAATTTTGTGTCGGAAGATGACGACATTGATTTTGCCTCTCTATGACATTTTCTTCATGGAAATTTATCTTCCATGGAGTAGATCTATGGATGGGCACACTACTGTGCAATTGATAATTGTGTTCGCTTGTGGTCATTTTTTTTTTAAATGTTTCTGTTTTTATCATTGTGGGAAGATTGTTTCATTAGCATGAAGATTTTGTGACTGAAACAAGACAAGAAACAAAGACAAACCATTGATACAGAGAATTAACAAGAGAAAGGGTTAAAATGATACGAGTTTTTCAATGAGGATCTTAGTGGAGAAGAGTCTGTAAATTCTCTCTTTTTTTTTGTCACTTAAGATCGAATATTTGTTAAGTTATTATGTATTGAGATCTGATATTGTGACCGGCTTAGTAATATGGTTTGCCCGAGTAAGGTGAATAAATGAATATGAATGTAATAATTTTCACAATATGAATTGTATTTCGTCTGTAATAAAATATTTTATCTATTTCATTCTCCTTAATATGTGATTTCTCAATATTTTCCCTTATTTTTGTACCACACTGTTGTTTAACATCGTTATTAAATTTTGATTATTTTAAAATTGTTGATTTCGATCTCGGAAACTCTATTTTCAATCAGTGACTAAATGTAACATAAATTGTTGTTTCTAGGTTTCGTATCTGTTAATTTTCATATTTTGACCCTTTGATTAGCCTCTAATTTGTAACCTTTTAGTTTTAGACTAAACATTTATTTAAAAAAAAAATATTTATGAAAGAAAACATTTGGGTCCAACTGAGTGCTAGTAAAAAGAGATTTAAACATCTACTTAGAACCCAATAAAACAAAAGAACTGGTCTTATGTCTAAAAGCCCAGAAGCCCAAATAACATCGATAAACTTGGAAGTAAATTGAAGGTTTATATATCACCTTCGGGTACATCCAATAAGATTGGAACGATACAGAGAAGATTTGCATGGTTATGCGCAAAGATGACACGCTTAAATCGAAATATTGTCCAAAAAATAATTTTTTTTCTATATCATCCCAATAAATTTCAGTTGCATTAGCGAATGATTTGTCGCAATCTTCCCGACGAAATATTGGGGCGACTAATATTTGTTTTCTGTTCGTCTTAAATTTATTGGCACATGCGCCTCACGTGCAAATCGGTTCGAAAGGCCTATTAGTGGGCCTTAGTAAACCCTGTAAGCCTTATGTCTCATTCAATTCAGTTTTGGAGAGGGATTCGTGGTTTCAGTTTTGAGTGTGCCCTGGATTTCTGATAGTCCTTGAAACAATGTCATTGATGTCTGCTAATGTTTTAACTGAAGATTAGGTCTCATTTTCAGTATTGACATGAAAGTTTGAGAACCCGTGACTTTTGATTGAACCAACTTGCTTATGTTTCACATATATCTGGGTTAGATTTGGTGATAATCTAGATACTCTTTTAACTTTCAAATCACGTATATTATTAAATTATAGTCTACGCGGAACTATTAATTTATTGGAGAAACCATGACGCGGGGAAAAGTAAACAAACACGGACCCGACGACGTATAAGCGACCCAGCCCCGAGTCGCACCGACTGGTCTAAAGTCTTCCCTACTCGGTTTATCATTTTTTTTTATACTTAAAAATTAATTTAGTCAGTCTTAAACTCTTAATTATTACTTTTATTATTTCAACAACTATGACTATTTCTTATTCACAGAATGAGTCTCACATACGTGATGCGAACTTGAGTCCAGTCCAAATTTTCCCATCTTTGTAATCTGTACTATGTTTTATACGTCATGGTCATATATAGGAGGACTCATTAATTATATATCGTAAACTAATAAAAGATATAACATGGTCGGGAACTAATATCTAATAATTGATGATATAAACTAATTCCAAATACCTCGAGTTAAATTTATAATATATAATAAGTAATTAGTAGTATTTACAATTCATTTAATAAAACATTTATTATAGAGTTGATGAGGGGAAACACGCGTTATCTTATATGTTTATTTTATGTAATGCTATATAGTTCTTGGTATGTTCTAATTACTAAGCTTTCTTTACTTTACCAAATTTAAATGAAAATTAATTTAATCAACCGTCGGAAAAATATAGTCATAAATCTAGACCTAGAATAATAATCCACAGATTTCAACGGTCAACATTCCAACTCAGTTCACAAACCTAAATCAAACGTTCCATTTCATACGTTTTTTTTCTCTTTCAAGCTAATACAACCTTTGACCATGTCTCACTTTATATATCAATACAAAACCACGTACATGCATATATATATATAAAACACGTTCAGGAACATATATTTATACAAATCCCATAAACTCATTTCAGTCTTCATCGAATACTCGAAAAAATATTTGATTTTGTTAGGTACCAAACAAGAAAACAAAAAAACAAAGGAAAAAGAAATAATGGTGTTACCATGGAGATCAAGAGGAGTAGCAAAGAGACGCAATCAATTTACTTCCGGCGATATCTCCGCCGTGGAAACCAAGATTCCGGCTCAACTCCGATCATCAAGGATGGAGCGGATTCAGTCTCCACGCGTGCAGTTGACACCACGTGATGCGGTGGAGATAAGTCGGAAATTGGAAAACGCGGCGGCGCGTGTGGAATATGCCGAATGTTTCGAGATTGTAAGCAAAATCAAGAACTTGGGAGGAGACGCGAACAAGAAGTGTTTGGCCCAAAACGGCGGCGTTTTCGCGTTGTCTTCTTGTTTCGAAAGATTCGCGGCGGCGCGTGAGAGACACTCGCGTCTATTGGAGGAAATCTTGTTTGTTCTGTCTTCCTGGTTGCCTCTGAATCGATCAGAAGGTTTCTCGAAGATGGGATCAACGGCTTCGCTTAACTGTCTCGTACGGTTCTTGGTGGATGCCACAGACGCTAAAACGAGACAAAACGCTGCGTTCTGCATCAGAGAGGTTATTGCAATAGACAAGAGTTATGTGTATGCGTTAACAGATATTGAAGGCGCTTGCGAAGGATTAGTTAAGATCATCAGAGACTCTGTTTCGACGAGCTCGACGAAAGCATCTCTAATGGTGATTTATAGAGCGATTTCGTGTAACGACAAGATCGCTGCAAGATTCGTGAAATTGGGTTTGGTTGAATTGATCACAGAAATGATGGTGAACAATGCCGAAAAGAGCGTTTGCGAGAGATCGCTAGTTGTTCTACTCGGTATATGCGATAACGAGCTAGGCAAAGAAGATGTTCTTAGAAACGCTTTGATCGTTCCTCTTCTAGTGAAGAAGATACTTCGAGTTTCAGATCTCGCGACACAATGTTCGGTCTCGATTCTTTGGAAGCTATGGAAGAATAATGGAGAAGGTGAAGATCGTTTGTTAGTTGAAGCTCTTCAACTTGGTGCCTTTGAGAAACTTTTAGTACTCTTACAAGTCGGGTGCGAGGAGAAGACCAAGGAGAAAGCTAGCGAGCTCTTGCGGCATCTAAACCGTTGTAGAAATGAGATCGAGAAGACAAATTGTGTCGATTCTTCGATGCATTTGAAGAATGTGAAGAAATCATTTTAATTTAAACACACTATTATTCTTTGTAGTTACTCTGTTTCTAATACTCTGTTTCTATTATTCTTTGTAGTTACTCTCATTATGTTTTAACAGTCAAATACAGTTTTTGTCCATCACTTATCAAATCTACATCAATAATTTTATCTTCATCTTCAGACAATATACAAGAAGCTTCCGGGACATTCAGGTGCTCCCCTGCAATTCTTACAAGCTCCTCGATGCTTCGAGGCACCCACATTACAATCCCACGTCTTCTTTTCTCTTTCGTATCATCAGGATGTAAAGAATACACAGTACACTTCTTCCTATATACTTTATCTGCAGATTATTCGAATAAACAAACCGTTACTTAGTCTTAAATCTGATAAAACATAGATACTATGACCTATATGCCGATTAAACTACCTTTAAACTCTTTGGAACCACTCGGAAACGAAGAGATCTGAGAACTCTTTGCGTCTTCGAGTAACTTTATCAACATCTTGTTCCCACAACCTAGGGCTTCATCCAGTGGAGTGTTTCCCCATCTAATTCAAATACAAAAAAAATAGTCAGAAACCGCCAAAAAACAAACCACTCTTTATTTGGTAAGATAACGAATAAAAAAGCATTTACCTGTCTTTTGCAAGAACATTAGCACTTGCTTCTACCAAATGGCTTGCCAAGACATACAATCCTTCAGAGGCAGCTACATGAAGAGGTGTTCTGTGATCATAATCTTTGGAATTAGGATCGATTCCGTTACTGAGAAGCCGTTTCAGGAAATCGCTGTCTCCTTTCGCAACCACGGTGCAAAGGAAAGTCCCGGCATTCTCAATATTTAACGTAGCTCCTTCTTTCACGAGTAACGCCGCAACACGATCATTCCCGTTCTTAATTGCTTCTAGTAACGGCGTGTTCCCCAACTTATCTTTGATATTTACATCTACTGATTCTTGAATAAGGTAGAGAGTAATGTCTTCATATCCTCTTGAGGCTGCTAGATGCTGTCAAGAGCAAAAACATGTTAGATATGCTCCAATTTCGATTAAAGAAACCGAACAGCTCTAAGACCATACCAAAGGTGATCTTCCGTCATAATCTGTCTTATTCGGGTCAGCTCCAGCTCGAATCAAACTCTTAAGCTGATAAAGATCACCGTAGAAAGCCGCGCTATTCAACTTCAAAGCTAGCTCTGCCTCTTGTTTACTGATATGAAAGGTTATATCAGATTCCAATTGCTTAATCCGGACATTAGATTCTTTCCCTTCAAGCAGATTGTTGAGAATCCTCCGTCCATCGTGGAAATATATCTCGAGAATGTTCATAAAAGATTGCTTATCGAGCCTTAGAAGCCGGCATAGCTCGGAAACTCGAACCGTGTAAGGCTGAGGAATATTGCAGAGGATTGAAATCTCCCCAAAAGAATTATCTGGTTGTAGAAGTGCCACTATTTCTTCAGATCCATCCTTAGTTATACCTATCTCCTCCTGATTTTAATTAAAAACATCTTGATCTACTAACTTTGAATTTCAAACATTCCTAAGCCATTTATTGACGAAGAAGGCAAAATCTTGTTTACCAATACACCGTCACAAACGAAGTAGAGTTGATCAACAACGCTTCCTTGCTCCATAATAACTTCTCCAGGGAGAAAGAACTCTTCATGAAGTCTTATAACCTGTAATAAAACGAAAAGTGTGCTCTTGAGTTACCTGAAGATATTATGATTTTTACAGTCCAAGTCGAAAGGCTTACAATCTGGTTAATGAATTCTGACGAGCACCCACGAAAGAGAGGAACTTTCTCAATATACGGCAAGTATAAAGTTTGCGCAATCTGCAGTAAAAACTTAAGTTTACATTTGCTCATCATCTGAATCTGAATCTAAACATACATCTCTAAAGCATTCATCATACCTTAGCGCGGATAGAGACAGGGATGTCTTGAAGAACAGCTACCTCGGTGTAGCTACTTTCATACTGCAACCGCAAATGTCCTGTGATCTGACCACGGATGTTTCTACCTAGTTTGTTTCGGTTCATATACCTCATAATATCCGCCATTTTATCCCGGAATCTCTCTGTTTTTGAACCTTTTACAATCAAAGCTGTCATGTTACCGATCAAGTAAGCTCCTAGAATCATGTCGAATGAAATGTAGACCATGGCGAATATCATTTCCCGCATATTAACCGCGTGTATATCTCCATAACCTGCAGGAAAGAAATATAACAACTTGAAGGATGAGCATATAAACCGAAACAAATTATAACCGAAAAAACAGAATCAAAGCAAAACTTGTCACCAAGTTATCAGAACTTACCAACAGTTGCCATAGTAACAACTGCAAAGTACATAGAAGTAGTGTAACGAGTCCAGAGATCGATCTCTCTAAACTGCGAGTAACTGTAATCTCCCAACTTCAAGCTTCCAATCCAAGTGTACCCTTCTTGAGAAGCAGGCAGTGTTGTGGCCAAGTAATAGAAGATACAAGCCGCGGTGTGAGTGCAATAGAGCTCGACGAATATAAGCTTGACGATTCTTGTTAAAATGTAATTGATTCTTATATCTTTTTCCATTTTGTGGAAAAAGAGGATTACTCTATGAACTCGATATAGCCTTATCAACAATAGGTATCTCACTTCTTCTTTCTCGCCTGCAGCCTGTTTTGAAATTTACAGTTTCAAATTCACCGTTTGGTTTCTTGCGGTTTTAGCAAAATCAAAGAGTAAAAAATGTACCTTGTAAATGATATCCCATGGCATGCAAGCAAGTAGGTCAATGATAAAAGATGATTTTAAGTACCTGCAAAAATTGTAAACACCATGAAGAAGTTAATCTCATTACTTTGAATACATTCGATAGAATTGAAGCTAAATAGTAGATCTAACTACTCAACACATAGCAAGAAAACAGAAACAGAGTAGAATTTTAATACCGTAAAGCGATTGAGCTGCGTCTATAGACCATTCTATAAGTTCGGCTATCTCGATAAGCGACGAAGAATGTTAAGACAATATCCCCTAAGAAAGCGATTTGGCCTGCGATATCGAGGATAAACAGATTCTCTGGTAATCCCCGGAAGAATCCGAATTCCAATGGAGTGAAGAAGGAAGAATAAAGTGCCCATATCATTATAAACATCGTCCACGCCTTGTACCATCTGCAAATCAAATAATCTTGTGATCAATCTTTAGTAGCTAAACTAAACTCATTACTTGTGATATTGCTTCAATATTTTTTCTTTGATCTGGATTTTTTGACGTTTACCACATACTCATGGTCGTTAGATTACTTAACGAACTATCATTTGTGACCATTGAGAAACTGATACGTGTCAATAAAGTGGCGGGGAAATGAAATGAATGAATAACCGAAGAAAATGTAATGACAATCAAAAGAAGGTTAAAAACACAATGAAGCCCCTATGTTTTTATTTTCACTAAAATTGACCCCAAAACTTGTTAAGCTGACATATTGCCTTCTAGATTTATTTCTTTGATTTAAGTTGTAACTTCAAAAATCTATTAGAGTAATTTTATTTTTAAGATTTAGTTTTAGTCTAAAGAAATTAATCAATAGCTACTCTTAAACCATATAGCAAAGTAAGTAGACTAGAATAAAAAAAATATAAAGTGTAGGGGCTACTTCTGAAACAATTTAAAAAAACAAGGACTCAGAACCAAAACTCAGAAGATAGGAAAAGAGAATTTAAGTTTTACCGGTTATCGGGATGAACAATGGAGCCTCTGGAGATATCTCTGATTCCATTAATGACAGTGAACTTGCCGCCGCTACCGCCGGCGAAGTCTAAACCTAAGAAATTTGTGAGGGGATTGAATCTGTTTCCTCGCGATTCTACAATCCCATCTCTGAAATCATCCACCTCGTAATCCTCCAATTCTACGTCCGATTCGCCGCCGCTACTTCCTCCCATTACACCTCGGAATCGCGAAATAAGGTTTAACCAGATAATCGGACAAATCTCTCTGTTTTTCTCTTTTGTTTTTTTCCTCTCTCTTCTCTCTTATTTTCCTTTTTTGTGATTTTCAGTTATGTCTAAAATTGGCGCCTCAGTTTTCAAATTTTGAAATTTTATCAGATGGACAAGAATTAAATAGCAACTCAAGTTATTTCGATGAACAACCCAAGATCGAAGCGGCGAAATTTATAGAAGAATTTTCCTTTTTTTTTTTTGGGTTAGTGCTGTTGTTTAATTTTTTAATTAATGTTCAAATTGTCATTGTGATTCAAAAAGCCCATGCTATATTGATATTTTTATGGCCTTAATAAAAGATAATGTAGTGTAAAAGAATAATAATATGTGTTTATTTTTAGTATGACCTATGAAGAACACCACATAAGTGATAAGAGTCACTTATGACCACAAGATAATAAGTTACATGTGATCAAGTTTGGTGATGTTCTGCAGATTACGTTGAAGGTTCACTTTTCTCTCATTTTGTTCGTAAAGGTTTCTTTCTTTTTAATGTAAAGGTTCCTTTTATCACGTTTACACATGATACTTCAGATGAAAAAATACTTATGATTGCTGTAGTATGAATCGAGTAGTTATTGTTTGGTAATAATGTAGGTCGAAGTCGATTTGTGTGTTTGTGTGTTTGTGTGTCAGTGCGTGTGTGTTTTGTTTATGTGGATAGATTCTAAACTGATATGACCCTAAATTTTGATTCCCGTTGTGCTAACACTTTACCATTATAAAATTCACGTGACAGTTTAAATAAACCATATGATTTGTCAAGACTAGATAATGTTAAGGTATTTAGGAGATAGAGTGCATCAGTTAGGTCAGAAGTAATAAGTTAAGTAATTTATGTTCTAATGGGAAATTAATTTATATCATCAATTGTGCTTTAACACCGACCTTTGCTTTGGTGGTCTGTTCTCTCTTTTGTTTTGTGGACTCCTTTTCAAGTTATAAACAAGAGAACATAACATTGTTATTTCCTTGTTTTTTGGTTATATATATCTCCATTTTAATATTTCATGTCAATGGCTTATAATGGAAAGCCGGATGCAATTTATAAGTTATATAAGCATATGGTTGGCACTCACAAACAGTCCAAAATTCATTAAAATATGAATGTGTTTTGTCAGTGGTCTTCCTTCTTGAATACTTGACCCCTAATTAGTTTCTAGACATATTTGACCCCTAATTGCTTTCTGGAAATGCCTTAATTATTTATTACACATGTATATGTTTAATTCAAAGAGTTTTAAGATGATTGTTAAATTTTTCCACTTTCGGTTTAACAAAACTAGAATGAATCGACCATCAGTCATAATCGAACAACCTGGTATTACGTATAGTTGGCTTATCAGTAATTAATTTTTTTGTCACCAAAGTGAAGTGTTTACCACCTGAAACTTCTGCTAAAAACTGCCACAGTTTCAAGACTAAACCCGACTATGTCTATGTCTCTAAAACAATTTTGATCAAAAAAAAAAAAACAAGAGGACGTTAAGATGGATTTATATGTTGCATAAACATTACAAATCAATATCACGGCCACATGTTTTTGTTCGGTAAAGAACAGTTATGTACTCTTCATCTATACGTACTATGTGTGTGGATTTTACTCGGAGCGAACTCTATCCAGCCTATATCCACGATCAAAAGATTTAGAAAGATTTAGGGCGTAATTAGTTGTGGCTGAAAGATTTAGGATTTTGGCTGTAGAATCATGACTGTAAATTTTTCTGCTGGAGCTTTAGGATTATGACTGTAGATTTTTGGGCTGTAACTTTAAGTTTATCTGTTAGAGCTGTAGAATTAAATGAAAAATGATTGGTAAACATGGATGTGACTTTTAAAATATCAAAATATTTGTTGAATATTAGTGTCTATTATGTATTAATATTTTGTCTATATATTAATAAGTAAAAATTAAATTTATTAAAATTTTATTTAACTAAAATAAATAATAAATTCAAATACGAAAATGTAAACACACCATCTAAAACTTAAATAAATAAATATAAATGACAAAAACTATATATTTTTATGACTACTCGTCATGTTTACGACCAATTAGATTTTTCAGATAAAGAGATGCAAACTTGTTTTCTGGTATCTCTATAAACAATCTTCGAGCAACTTCATCAGCTTAAAGTAAATTAGTAGCATCCCTATAAAAAATTTCTATTTTTGAGGATCTACACAACAATTAATTTGTTAAGTAAAATTTCAATAAAAATAATAAAAAATTTCCTTTTGTTTAGCTAAATACTCGATATGTATAAGTAAAAGCCAAAGAAAATTTTTCAAAACACAAAATATATGGCTTTAGGGGTGATTGGTTGGAGCTTTAGACTTTTCTAAAGCCATATTTTGGTCTAAAGACCTAAATTGAAAGCAATCATGCTTTATAAATATTTGAATTGAAAGCAATCATGCTTTATAAATATTTGAATTGAAAGCAATCATGCTTTATAAATATTTTCTAAAGCCAAAGCCACTTTTAAAAACCTACAGCAATTTTTATGGTTTTTTTTCTTTTTTTAAATAAAAATCTAAAGCCATAAATTTTGGACTTTGGAAAATTTTCTTTTAGCTTTTCCTTTTTCATTTAATTCTACAGCTCCAGCAGATAAACCTAAAGCTACAGCCCAAAAATCTACTGCCAAAATTCTACAGCCATAATCCTAAAGCTACAGCAGAAAAATCTACAGCCATAATCCTATAGCCAAAATCCTAAATCTACAGCCACAACCAATCAGGGCTTTAGACTTTTATTCTAAAAAAGGGAAAAAATCATAAAAGTGACTTTGATTTTGGAAAATATTTATAAAACATGATTGTTTTAGGTTCAAATATTTATAAAACATGATCGCTTTAGGTTCAAATATTTATAAAGCATGATTGTTTTTAATTTAGATTTTTAGACAAAAATATGGTTTTACAAAAATCTAAACCTCCAACCAATCACCTCATATATGGACGATATTAGAAGGTTATATGTAATGCAAAAAAGGAATCAATTCCTGGATATTTAATAGAGATTTTGTTTCTCGGTTTATTGACAAAAGTACGAATAACAGTGTAAGCCAAAAAAATCGAAAGAAGAAAAGAATCATAAACCAACAACTTAAACAATTCCTATTCCAGAAGGCATAGCATAAATAACAACTAGAATCTATATACGCGTGAGAAAATTCATTGCCAACAAGCTAAAAGGATCTAGATCCTAAAATATATTTTTTCGAAGTTGGAGACGAACTCTTCACTTTTCCCCATCACATAGAAACCTTAACTAATAATATTTTTTTTGGTCAACCTTGACTAATATTTTAATAAGAAACTTTACCACTTTATTAGCCTCTAAAGTATCTATTATGTTGATGTATACGGCTTCAAATCTAAACTTCCACCTCTACACCTTACACATTTTAAAATTGATCTATGTGTACATGGATATATGTAATGATATCAATAATCTCATGCTAAGTGTGATCAAATCAAATTTCAGACTAATGGCTATATGTATTTATTATGTGAATTTCATATTTGTGGATTTCATAACTTAATCTTATATCTTAACAAACACATTGATGATCACTGGACAACCATTTAATTCTCGCATTTTTTATGTTACTAAAGGACATAAAATATAAAAAATAAAACATTTTGTTTGCTACTTTGCTTTTATTCTTATGTTACTTCACCTCATACCATAGAATTTATGGCTTCTGTCATTTACTTTTAGTTACTTTATATATATATTGTATCTCTTACCTCAAAAAATAGCATCAAGAGTGAAGTGACAAAAGGGTGTGAGGTTAAAGATTCTTTGCTCTCTTTTGGGTAAAACTATGGAAATTTCTTACGCTCAATGATATATAGGATAAGGCTAAAAAAAAAGCAAAATTAGAGTAACCAAGGATATATGTACTTTTTTTTTTTTTTTTTGTCACTCAGGAATCAGGATATATGTATCTAAAAGTAACATTGAAATGCTTCGGAATTTATTCTGCACATGACTTTTGTTTTTCGTTAATCTTAGCATAACTTTTCTAGTTTGGATTAAATTTGTTGTTTCCATACGAAACAAATTATGACATCAGAAAATACATATAAGAACTTCTTCTAAATCAAATCCAATGTATGCAATATTCGAAAAGTACTGATGTTTTGGAAGATTCTATATCAGCCACACTAATTGGCTAGGAACCGGTGATTTATCGTTTAAGTTGTAACACCCCTTCCATATTAATTTGTTCTTGGCAAATGTGTAATACAGTTATACAGCAATCAGTCTCATGGTTTTTTTATTATTATTTATTTTTAATTAATGTAGCTAACACCTTTATCTTTCTATTGGATATATATATATAATATGTGATTTGGACTCTAACCTTACATATCTCATATATATATTTATTTATTGAAGATATAATATTGAGATTGGCCATTGATAATACATAGAAAATCTCATATTTGAACTCAACTCTGACAAAATTGAAAAATACTCTTGCTAATCGGTTCAAAAATAAATATGGCAAAAACAAAATCAGTTCAAAATAAAGTGAACGAAATGCATATACATTGAAAACAGTATACTCAAATTACGCAACATCAAAGATAATTTGGTCAAATTTATTGTTTATACAAACAACAAAAAAGTCCCCATAAGGTGTAAATTAAACGTTTACCACGTACGTAGCTAAATTAAAGATGAATGGAACAGATGAACGATCATATCTCTTTTACCTTCTACGTAAACTTTAGTTAGTAAACAAAGGTTTCGTTAAACTAGAGAGATTTGTCTATTTTTAAGCAACGATTTTATCTCTGTCGACTTTGTTATCCGTTTAAAAGTCAAAAGATTATGAAACACAACTGACTTTCTTGTAATGCATGTCTTAAGCTCAACTTTGACTTTATAGATACATATAAAGTTCTTTTAACTTTTGTTAACCGTGGGAAACTTGTTAGTTATGTCCGGTCAAAACTCTTTATCCTACGGTTACTTAACGTGAAAAACTTCATTGTAACATACCTACCAGCCTACCAGTTTTAAAAGAACCAAAAATAGTTAAAGCTCTTCGTAATTAAGTTCTACACGGTCATAATACAGAGAATAATTTGGAAGAACCGAGCCACCAGTTTATTGTAATTAAGCATGGTTCTTTAATTTTGCAATAATACTGAAACCTGGAAAACGAAGCCGTTTCGGCTGGGCTTAATTGTTTTCTAAAGGGTTGGTTGTTTATGAAATGACCCAATTATACTTGCGAATGATATATAACTTCTATTCAGGCTTGAGATGATGTCTTTACCTTAGTTATATTTGCAATGATAAATCAATAAATTTTATCCTCAAATTATTATTTTGGATTCGTTTGTCTCCTTCAATAGAAATATAAATTCTATGTGGATGATATTAGAAGGTTATATGTAATGCAAAAAAAGGAATCAATTCCTGGATATTTAATCGAGGTTTTGTTTCTGGGTTTGCTGACAAAAATGTTGGAACTCAATTTTTGACTTATGGCTCCGGCCAACTTTCCGGCAATTTTTTCGGTGAACTCTTTCACCGGAATGACCGGATTATGGATGTTTTGGATTCCTGGTAATGAGCACTATGATTTAGTGTAATTACATGTCAAAATCAGAGTTAAATTGAATGAGAAATGCTGGGTCAAAGTATGTAACTTGGAAGACTAAAAAGTCAACAATGTGCAATATCCCACATCGGAAGGAAGGGAATTTTCAGCTCCTCTCCACTCTATATAAATAGAGCCTTCCCCTCATTCTTTTGAGATACACCAACTCCTCTTCCTCCTTTCTCTCAAAGCTCTTACATTCCTAGAATAACATTGGTTATTCTAAATTGTTTGTAAGTTAAAGGCTGTTGAGATTCTGCCCCGAAGTAAGTCCGAGAGTATTAAGTAGTTCTATAGTTCGGTAGATTCCTTAACCGGGTGCTGCGGTTTTGGTCTAGTTACGGTTGTATCCTGGGATTCGAGAATCTCTGAACCGCCACACTGCGGGAGATTTATTGAATTAAGGAAAGAGATTTTATCTCGCCTCCGTATCGGTTCGGTTTGTAATTGCGGTTTCCATGTCCGGTTTTCACAGGTCCTACAAAAAGAAAGAATAACAGTGTAGGCCAAAAAAAATCGAAAGAAGAAAAGAATCATAAACCAACAACTTAAACAATCCTATTCCAGAAGGCAGAAGCCATAAATAAGAACACTAATTAAGAAATCAAAATGGTGCAAAGAGATGTGTTAGGAATCACATATGGAGAAAGTTGATATATAAAAACCATTCATTATCAATTGATTAAAAATTCAAACATATTTTTGGTACGGGACTTTTTCGTTTTCAATTTCCCAAGTGTACTCATGTCATTGTAGCACTTGAGATGTCAATCCATAAGGGGTTAAGATTGAAGCACTAAGAATGCAAGGCACTTCTTAAGCTAGAGCAAATATTTTTGTGTTTTTATTTATAAAAATAAAGAAATCATAATACAAGAAAGAAAACAAAGCACAAGACAAAAATGTTGGATTATGAACTAAGTTATCAATGAGATGAGTAACAATCAAACAATGAATCATTTGGAAGCATTAATCACTATCTTAGAAGATGGAATTCACAAATATGACTAATCCATTTCCATGCCACTAATCACCTTGTTAATTATCTAATCAAGAACAAATTCCATTTGTGATTAAATAATCAACAAGCATTAAGAAACAATTCCAATTACTTCACTAAACACCCTAAACATCAATTTCCGTTGGCTAGGATATGTATAGCTCACAAAAGGTCCGGGTCAAGCAATTCATTTAAACTCGGGTCATGAGTGAAATGCCTAAGATCTAGAAACGAATGAACAAACTTAGTCTAGTACTAACACCGCTTACTCGAATCTATCCCTAATGCATGGGATGAGACCAAAAAAAACTAATTAATCTAAGGTGTAGTACTAGGTTTTGGCTTATCATGTCTAATCTAGCATTAAGAACCAACCTAAGTGAAAGACTCATCCAAGATCATCCTAAATCACCATTATCTAACCATCAATCAATCATTGACTAATGATGCCTAGACATTCAATGCACAATCATACTAATGACATGGATCACACAAGTAGATTAGTTCACTCCCATGATACTAATCCATTTACAAATCATCTAGTTATCAAGAACTTCCGTTCGCAACTAAATGATCCATAATCATTAAGCATTAGTCCATACAAGTCAACAATTCACCTTAATCATCAATTTCCATTGGCTAAGAATTGAATTGCATGCTTTGAAATTTTCTAGACATTTCATCGAACACCTTCCGGGCGAGAAATGTCTTAAGTTCTAGAAATGAGTTGTCAATTCGATTCTAGCATTAAGATCCCTCCTAACATGAGAACAAATGTTTATCTAGTCCTAAGCATCAACAATCAACAATCAACAATCAAACCATCTAAATAAAGCAAAATCCAAAATCCAACAAAAAGTCAACTCACAAGAACAACAAAATCAAACCATAGAAATGAAGAATAAGAATCAACAAGACATAATATGTATAAAGGGATGAAGAAATCTTCTCTTAAATGGCATGAAAATGATGATCCATCAAGAACACCAAGTTTAAGAAGAAGAATCTTCAAGAAGAAGAAAGAAGAAATCAAAGCATATATATAAGTGAAGAATCCTTCAAAAGTGTGAATTATACATGAAGAACAACCCAAGAACCTCTAGAGAGAGGTCTTGGGTCGAGCACACACCAAAAGAAAGAAGACTTAGTGTTTCTTTGTGTTTTAATCTCTTTTATTACATAGGTTTTAGTAGAGTCGTATGGGTGGATCGATCGTCCAATGTCAGATCGGTCGATCCAGTGTTTAGCTACTCTCTGGCCTGTTTCGGCATATCAGGATCGATCGTTCCAGTGTTGGATCGATCGATCTCGTGTTTAGCTATTCTCTGGCCTGTTTCGGCATATCAGGATCGATCGTTCCAGTGTAGGATCGATCGATCCCAAAGAACTTCATCCAATCAGGCCGAATTTTATACCAATGGAAAGCTAGAAGAGTCAGCTTTCACCTCCAACTGGAATCACCTCAATCAGATTATTGGTTCAAAAGTTATGGGCGATTTACTGAGGACACCCGAACAGCAGCATACACCTTCGGTAATCCAAATCTCTTGAACTGCTCATCGTAATACCATGAAATCACCACCAAAATGAAGCTAACTCAATTTCCTACTTCTCATCCAAATCCATTTGATTCGATCTTCAAGAGGTAAATTATTCGCTTTGATGGCTCGAGATGCACTTGGTGCTAGCTCCATGATAAGTTTTGGTATTGATGCGCCTAATGAGTTCTTCTTTGCTCCATAAGGTACCTAAACAAAGAGAAACAAAATCCTAGGACTCTAAATGCAAAATGAACCTATAATGCATCTAATATTAATCAAATAATATTTAAACTATATGAAAATGCTGCAAAATGCCATGCTAAAATGAGTAAAATATGATGTTATCAATTTTCTTTGGATTTTATTTTTAAAAGCCAAACAACTATATATACACATGTTGGAACTTGATTTAAAAACATATTGGACGGGTACTTTTTCGGACAACTTTCCGACGAATTCTTTCATCAGATAATCGGACTATGAGAGCGATTAATTCGTCGTCGCGATCACTATAAAGTAGTGTACTCATATGTTAAAATCAAAGTTCATTTTGAATGAGAAATGGAGGTCCAAAGTGGGTAACTTAGAAATGTAACACATTGGAAATCTATATGCATATATTTTGGATAAGTCTTGACAAGCTTCAACCTTGAGACCACCTAAGAAAGAGATAACGCAACAATATTAAACACCACGTGCGCGGTTGAGTAAAATCGATACGGAAACGGGCTCAATTGTGGGTTTAGAATCGGGTTTGGGTATATGGGCTTTCGGTGCTCAATAACCTATTTGTTGTAATGATTTTTAGTGTGTAATTGACCACTACATAACACTAAATTTTAGTCAACAAAATAAAATATCTCATTAAAAAGATAATTAAATCAATGGTTTAGTATATTGATTAATATCTTTTATAATCTCCACATTATGGGTGTAATGACACAAATTAAATTGTGTATTATTCTCCATGACTTTTTACTCCTATTTAAGAAGAGGAAGAGTTCTCTCTTTTAGAAACACATACTCACACAATCTCATTTTCAAAACCAACAAGAAAATCTTCTTCATATCTCCTCTTTTTTTTGTTTTCTCTGAGTCACTTGAGAGTACACACAGATTCTAGCATTCGTTTGACTTTTGTTTCGAGTGTTGCGAACAAAAGAGTTGCAGTTTATCCTGGGATTCTGAACAGTCACTCTACTGGCAATTAAAAAACTAAGAAAAGATCAAATCTGCACAAACCGTTATTCGTTTATCAAATATTGGTATCAATTGTTGTATTTTAATTCTGATTTTTATCATCATCTATTACAAATATTCAGTTTTGTCATATCGTAGAAATCATGTTCCTACAACACATACTTTTATCAAAAGTTGAATCAGCAGTTTCAATTTACAAATTTTAATATTTACAACTTCTAGATTTCAAATTCACATTTTATTGTCACATTAATTGTTATAAAAAAAATTATACTTGTATGATTGTATCCGTAGGTAGTATGGTTAAATACTAGTACCCTATAAACTTCAAGTCGCATCCAAAATCCCAGACATCGTCTCTTTTGTTTCGACGTTATACTTGCACAATTTTCTTCTGCCGTGTTTCTACTTTTAATTGTAGTTTAAAAAAAAAATGATTTTTTTTTGCTGTTTTAAATGCTTCATATTATAATGCAGTGGCGATTTTGCATTCCTTATTTTTGTTTCTTTTTTTTTATTTTTGGTAAAATGTGAAAATTCTTATATATCTTCGAACCTGTTACATATGAGAATTAGTAATTTCAAAGTGGAGTAGACATGAATAAGAAAACAAGTTTAAAATACTTAAAAAGAGAAAGAAATATAACTAAAATAAAAAGCAAGAAGCGATCGATCAATTGCTGCTTGAAGAACTTATTTCAAAGTGGAGATAGAGGTGAAGATTCGTTGATTGCGCTCTTGCCATAGTGTGTAGATAGATGTTTGGAGCACCAACTTGAAGATAGTGAGAGACTTGGCCTGGTTAGGTTGAATTCGGGTAGATCTTGTAGATCCAGATGAGAGTTCGGGTAAATCCGATCAAGAAATGAACGCACTACTGCTTGTGAAAACTGGCAGTTGAAGAAGAGGCGATAATGTGATTCCTTTGCGAAGGAGCATAGTGGACATGTAAGCGAGACAACGATTCCCCGTTGTGACAACCTATCCTTGGTAGGTAGTCTTCCAAGTAGAGAAAGCCAAGAGATAAATAAGTACCTCAGAGTTGCTTGCTTGAACCAAACCATAGAGCACCAATTTACCTCCGGAGAGACCTGCCGTAACTGATTCCAAGTGTCCTTAGTGGAGAATTTCCTTGTGCAATTGCCGATTGAAAGGCACCAAGAAAACACATCGGGACCAAGAGAAGGATCAGGCACTTGCAGCTGCGACATTGTCAAGGATTGCTCAATCTTGTCTGATCTGGCCGCAGGTGAGCACCACATTCCCAATGAGACCGCATCTGAAACTCTTGCTGTCTCTTCGTAGCTGCAATGATGAGTCAGATATGGTTAAAGATCCAGCCTTGATCAAGAAGAATCCAAACATTTTACCAAAAAAAAGAATCCAAACACTAACACGAACCTTCTTCCTTTGAGAATGTATGCTGGAAATGTGAGAAAGGATTGATATGTAATAGACAAAAGTTCACGAGGAACGCTTGAACTGTCCGGTAAACGTTTTTCTTGGTATATTTTGGGTAGGATTCGATTACGAGGTTTAACGACTGGAGGATTTGATATGTCAATCAACGAAATGGGGGATTATGAAGAATACAAGATTTTAATGAAAATGCTACCTAATCAATAGAATCGTTCACAAGGCAGAGATAATGATTATTGAGATTAATTTTAACATCCAGAAAACGTCATACAATACTAGGGTAGTAATGAAGACAAAAACAAAAGCAAAAACCGAAGTAATAAACAAGAAGGACAGTTGCATT
The DNA here is from genome assembly GCA_026770425.1 of Boechera divaricarpa. Lineage (NCBI taxonomy): Eukaryota > Viridiplantae > Streptophyta > Magnoliopsida > Brassicales > Brassicaceae > Boechera > Boechera divaricarpa. Next base: position 873,521 of record CM049184.1, read on the forward strand.
GTATCACAAACTTAAAACACCAATCAAAGAGCATATTAATCTTCTCCTAAGAGAGAGAATTCTACTCCGTAGTCACAGCCTTCTTTCTTCTTCTAAGAGAGAGAGAGAGGGGGGGGGGGCAGCTTTCTCCTTCGCAATCTTCTTATTTAGCCTTCTCATTTTAGGAATAGGACCATCTAAAATAAACCATGAAATTAGTGAGAGGTTTTATTTTGTTAACAAGAATCAAATAACCAAAGAATCAAGGGCAAAGTCATGTACTTCCTGTTGGGAAATTTTTTTTTCCGCCCGGTGGCGGCAAAACACATTCAACTCTAATATTCCATCCTCCCACGTCACATCCACTAAGTTCCAGCGCCTTGTCTACTGCGCCTTCTCCCATAATTGCAATGAGAGCTCTGCTGTAAAAATCATCAAAGACAAGCCTTTAGTTTAGCATTGAATAACTTGAGTGTTGGGAAAAAAAAATTTCGGAATCAAGAAGCCACAAACCGTTTGACAATCAGAACATCGGTGACCTCTCCACATGAAGAGAAATGTTTAGTCAGCCCGATCTGAAGATCAATCTTAGGAAGCGAAGTGTCATATCCCGTAACATACATCCTAATAATTTGTTTGCACGAGTTAATATTATCGACATGACAAGAACACATAACCCAAAAAAAAAAAAAGAGGTCAATTTTACATGCGTTGTGAACTGTAGCGGTCGACTCCATCATGGTAGACGATATCTTCTGTTCCCTCAGACGGTAAAGCCTTAGCGAATACAGTCCATCCACCGACGTCAGTTCCACTAAGTTGCAACGCCTTCTCTTGGGCACCTTCTTCGGCAAAACGAATGTAGGAGGGACTGTGAAACAATAAAAAACTAGTTTTTGAGTAAGCATTAAATTTAACTTGAGCTGGGGAAAATTGGAGGAAGAAGCCACAAACCTCTTGAGGATACCCTTTTCATAGTTTTTGGGAACATAAATACGTATGATCTGTCCACATGAAGCGAAATGTTTTGTCAACGCGAGCTTGAGAGCATAGTCATGAAGCGAAGAGTCATATCCCTCAACGCAAATCCTGCTTCTGGTACTGCAATAATTTGATTGCAGGAGGAGATATTATTATCAAAATACTACATCTCCCTAGCTAAAAAAAAGAAGAAGAAAAAAAAAATGAATCAAATTTACCGGTATGATCTAGCCACGCGATCGTTCAATCCCAGCCCCTAAGGTACAAATTAAAGATCTAATCAGAAATTCTACTACTTCAAACATCTTTCTTCTTTTTCTTTTTGTGAAGAAGCCATTCATAGAGAAAACAAAGGTTAAAGAGAGCGTAAGAATAATCCATAAGGACAAGGAGATTACGTACTTTGATGCCGGATTCGTCCATGGTTAACTTGAGAAGAACGACTACTAGGGTTTCCTACCCTCGAATTTTTTTTTTTTTTTTTGTCAAAGACGAAGGCGGCATTTATAATTTTCGTTGATTATGTATTGTCACGATTGGGCCTTGAATTTAGCTCAGGCCTGGACTAAGCCCATATAGTCCTAATCTTCTTTTCAGCCCATAATCATTTCTTCTACAGTTATGGAGGGGACAGTGATCATATTAGGAGCAACTATATCAGCACTATTTTGCGCACACACGCTCACTTTAGCATGCTGTGTTGATGTATTGGTCCTCAAGATACCATACCATATATCGTCTCCAAGATATTTTACGATCTTGTTTATCAACCACGTTTCATAAGTTTCTTTTCCTTTCACCGTTTCGCAATATAATTCAAATCTACTTTTAAGGTTTAAGACTTTGGTTATCAAAGCTCAAAAAAAAAAAAAAAAGATTTACTCGCTACATCATATTCGCCAAAGCATTTAATACAAAATTATTTTTTGACTTTGACTTTTGTTTTCCGATTTTAATATAGATAGGTGAAAAAATCTCAAAACCTGTTAGGAATTCCACATCTAAAGTTTGATGGGATATAGATTTGTATATACGAGACATATCTTTTGAAAACTTCACATGCACAATGAAAAGTTTAACTCACTTATTGTCCATTAATTTTGAGTTAAAAGTCCAATAAACTTAACCATGGTTTTTGAATGATCCAATTATTGATATATTTTTTTTTTTGATCAATCCTATAATGGGATTCGATTCAAGATGGACTTAAAGAGTCAGCATCTCGAGAGACCGTGTAAGGAATCACAAATCGAGAAAGATGATATATAAAAGACATGGATTAAACCATTTATTATCAAATGATTTTGAGTTCGCCTTTTAAACCAAAATGAACAAGATCCCCAAGAAATCACCAGAAAACCTTTTGAGTCATCCTTAGTCCATACATGCCAGATTGATGCCTCTTGGTTAGATAGTGGGCCAATTAGTGGATTAGGGTGGTGCATATGCGATACCATGGGATTTACTCTTATTGGGCTAAAAGGATGTTGAAGGAGTCTATCCGCACTTCAAGCGAAGTTAGATGGCCTCATTTGGGTTATGTCATGCCTTAGAGAGAAGCAAATACGTTCGGTCAAATTGGAGACAATACTGTTCAGACCTTCTCAAGATGGTCGAGAACCCAATGGAATGACATTCTTTTCAGACGGACCTTGATTATCTATTTTATATTTTTTCCTTTTATCTTTCTTTTCGTCCTTAGATGGATCAATATATACTTATCATCCTTATTTATGTTATAAGGATCAATATTCTTATTATCCTTACATCGATCATCGCCTTTTCCCTCACTCGACGAACTCACTCTATTTTTTCCACTTGCGCTTACTCTTTTCCTCAAATCCAAAGATAACGCGAAACAATACGGCTTTTCAAGAATTATTGAAATTTGCTGTATTAGCATCTAACAATGGGAATTTAGCCGTATATCATTCTTTATATTTTCTTCTTTGAGGTACAAGTTTCTCTTCATTCTTTAGCTTTACTTCAATTCATATACTTCCTCAACTAGGATGGTACGTTTGGTTAACTGTTGAGATTTCTCTTATTTGGTGGCAGAGAAGAGATAGAAAGATGTTTGGCCAGAGAAGAATGACGAAAAAGCAACCTCCATTCTCCACCACCAATCATTAAATTGGAATTTCATGTTGCATTAGATAGTGAAAGAAAATTTTGTAGAAGGAGTTCATTATTTTTATATTATAACAAGTTGTGTATTTATTTCAGTTATTTTTTGTAGAAGGAAAAAAAAAACATGTATTTCTTAATAGAAACTAGGATAAACTAATCATAATATGTATAGATCGCTTACATTTTATATTATCTGCTTTCTTATAAAAAGGTCACAGACAGGTTGCGATTAAAACTCGTGATTCTTAGACTCTTTCTGTGTTATTGACTTCAAATCCATACAAAAACTAAACGTGGATCAAAAACTAAATTACACTATATAGTCTATATTAATATTACTACATATGATTTTAAATTCATTGCCAACAAGCTAAAAGTTTAGATCCTAAAATATATTTTTCGAGGTTGGAGACGAACTCTTCACTTTTCTCCATCACATAGAGACCTTACCTAATAATTTAATCAGAAATTTTATCACTTTATTAGCCTCTAAAGTATCTATTATGTTGACGTATACGGCTTCAAATCTAAACTTCCACCTCTACACCTTACACATCTTTTAAATTGATCTATGTGTACATGGATATATGCAATGATATCAATAATCTCATGCTAAGTGTGATCAAATCAAATTCAGATTAAAGGCTATATGTATTTAGTATGTGAATTTCATATTTGTGGATTTCATAACTTAATCTTATATCTTAACAAACACATTGATGATCAATGGACAGCCATTTAATTCTCGCATTTTTATGTTACTAAAGGACATATAAAAAAACAAAAAACAAAAAACAAAAAAAAAACATTTTGTTTGCTATTTTGCTTTTATTCTTATGTTACTTCACCTCATACCATAGAATTTATGGCTTCAAGAGTGAAGTGAACAGAGGGTGTGAGGTTAAGACTCTTTGCTCTCTTTTGGGTAAAACTATGAAAATTTCTTACGCTCAATGATATATAATTATATAGGATAAGGCTACAAAAAAAAAAGAAGAAGCAAAACTAGAGTAACCAAGGATATATATATATATGTGTGTGTATATTTTTTTTTTGTCACTCAGGATATATGTATCTAATAGTAAATGCTTATTCGAAATTTATTCTGCTCATGACTTTTGTTTTTTTATTAATTTTAGCATAACTTTCCTAGTTTGGATTAATTTTTTGTTTCCATACGAAACAAGTTATGACATCAGAAAATACATATAAGAACTTCTAATCAAATCCAATGTATGCAATATTCGAAAAGTACTGATGTTGTAGAAGATTTTATATCAGCCACACTAATTGGCTAGGAACCGGTGATTTATCGTTTAAATTGTAACACTAAACACCCCTTCCATATTAATTTGTTCTTGGCAAATGTGTAATACAGCAATCAGTCTCATGCTTTTATTATTATTATTTATTTTTAATTAATGTAGCTAACTCCTTTATCTTTCTACTAGAATTAAACTCCGGTGCTATAGCACCGGAAAATAATAATATATTATATTTTATCTATATTTATATAAATATAAATCACCAATATAAATATTACACAAACGCTTATAGCGTTCTCTTAAAAACAACAACAATAAAACAACAACTCTCTAAAAAGATTTAAAAAACTCTCTTTTAGAAAATAGGTGAACTTATCACTCAGAATTTTTTCTCTCTTGATATCTCTCTCTTTTGCTCTTTAGGTTTTAGTGTTGTTGGTGATACTGTTTCTTGAAACTTAACTCTATATTTATAGAAAATCAAAAGACCCTTGTTTCCATTTCCGTATAGCTCCAATTTCCATTTTGCTAAATAGGCAATTTCCATTTCTTCTTCGAATAAAATAGAAAATTAACATAACCTTGTTAGTTTTCATTTTAATCTTTATATAGAAAATTACCCTTATCGAAAGTTGACACGTTTCCGTAGAGTTCCAATTTCCATTTTGCTAAATAGACAATTTTCATTTCCTCTTCGAATAAAATAAAAAATTAACATAACCTTGTTAATTTCCATTTTAATCTTTATATAGAAAATTACCCTTATCGAAAGTTGACACGTTTCCGTAGAGTTCCAATTTCCATTTTGCTAAATAGACAATTTCTATTTTCTTTTAGAATAAAATAGAAAATTAACATAACTTTGTTAATTCCCATTTTAATCATTATATAGAAAATTACCATTATCGAAAGTTGACACGTGTCGAATCCTTATAAGTTATCTACCTAACACGTGTCAAAATCTAAGATGATCAATGACACGTATCAAAATCTAATGAGTTATTATGTTGACACATGTCACGCTCACGTTAAACGCGTTCAGGTTTATATAATAAGATTGGATATATATAATATGTGATTGGACTCTAACCTTACATATCTCATATATATTATTTATTTATTGAAAATATATATAATGTCTGCTAAAAAAAATGTAAAATTGTAATATTGCGGAATTCTTGTAATGTAAGCGGATAATGTACAAAAGTAAAGTGATATCTAAATTTATTTAGGCTCAAAAGACTGTTCATCTTTCTTTTGATTGATCCTCTTTAGTTTGCGTATTTAGTGAGCACTAAAGTAATTTCGTATCAAAAAGCTAAATGTTTACTTTCTACTAATCAATTTCGTAAAGACTAAACTTTAATGTCCCATTAGAAAGTTTATTACTGACAAACAAAAAAGGAAGAAAACTCAGTTACTTATTGTTGTTTACAAGGGTTCCAGATTAATTAACTTAATTATCTCTTACGAGCCATGCAATGTAACTAACGTTACGTTCGGATTTAGAGAACGAATATTTTCATGTACTGTCACAAGTGGACGAAACCAGATTTAATCTTACGATGCTTATGTTTTGGTCTCTTATTCAAATATAATTCATAAGCAATGGATGGATTCTTAAATTACTCTATGAATTTATTTATGAGTTCTGCAAATGATCACCAGCAGTGAATGCATGAATGCATTACATTTATTACATTTAATACATGCATGGCGTTAAACAGAACAAGTATGGACTATGCTCTGTTTCGGCTAGTTGTCCCTTTGTATTGTTCCACACTTAGGCTTAAGATGATGTCATGGCTAATGGTCTTAGAAAAAATCGAAGACCTTTTTGGATCAATGCAAGGGAGGTCGAAGCCGATTTGTGTGTTTATGTGTCAGCGCGTGTGTATTTGTTTATGTGGATAGACTCTAAACTGACATGTCCTAAAATATTGATTCCCGTTGTGCTAACACTTTATCATTATAAAATTCACGTGACAATTTAAATAAACTATATGATTTGTCAAGACTAGATAATGTTAAGGTATTTAGGAGATTGAGTGCATCAGTTTGGTCAGAACTCAGAAGTAATTAAGTTAAGTAATTTATGTTCTAATGGGAAATTAATTTATATCATCAATTGTGCTTTAACACCGACCTTTGCTTTGGTGGTCTGTTCTCTCTTTTGTTTTGTGGACTCCTTTTCAAGTTATAAACAAGATAACATAACATTGTTATTTCCTTGTTTTTTGGTTATATATATATCTCCATTTTAATATTTCATGTCAATGGCTTATAATGGAAAGCCGGGTGCAATTTATAAGTTATATAAGCATATGGTTGGCACTCACAATTCACAGTCAGTCCAAAATTCATTAAAATATGAATATGTTTAGTTAGTGGTCTTCCTTCTTGAATACTTGACCCCTAATTAGTTTCTAGACATATTTGACCCCTAATTGCTTTCTGGAAATGCCTTAATTATTTATTACACATGAATTTGTTTAATTCAAAGAGTTTTAAGATGGTTGTTAAATTTTCCACTTTCGGTTTAACAAAACTAGAATGAATCGACCATCAGTCATAATCGAACAACCTGGTATTACGTATAGTTGGCTTATCAGTAATTAATTTTTTTGTCACCAAAGTGAAGTGTTTACCACCTGCCACAGTTTCAGGTTTACCTCTTACACGAATATTTCGGCCCTTTTTGGCAACTCCGGTTATGAAAACTACGTTCTTGAATCATACCCATAAACCGACAACTATACTCAAATACCAATTGATCCTCTGAAACTGCAGATAATACGCTTTGAGAATTCTATATCAGGAATTGATAGTTTCCTCTGAGGATTCTAACAGAAGATGTTTTACCAGGACAAAGATTCTGGAACACTGTCTTTTTTTCAAAGATGTTGAGCTCTCCAATCAACAGCGGAATCCTCGTCATCCTCCTCATCGCTGGGGGATTCTTCCTCGGTCTTCTTAGGCTTTTTAACAGACCCCTCAGAGGTTTTACTGCGCTTTGCTAATCTAGCCGCTTTAAGTTCCATTTTCCTCCTCTTCAGAATCTCCACTTTCTCTTTGTACGATCTAGCAGAAGAAGATTAAAAGGAGAAGCCAAGTGTTTACTTAATTTAATATTGACCAAGTCTCAACACTTTCATCTTCTTGCTATATAACCAACTAATGTATCAAATTACCTTTGCTCTCGTTGTTCCTCCTCTTCTATAGTTTCCGCAGCATCAACCTGAGAATTAGAGTGCGGGAAAGAGCGGTTGTCAAGTTTTAAAAAACAGAGTTTATGATGTTGGCAGCAATTGTTTATAGTTACAGAAAGTTATCTGACCTCTTCTTCTTCCATGCGGCTATCCACTACTTGAAGATCTTCTTGTATCAACTTCTCAAATTCTTTATATTCATCCCTGAAAACAGATCCATGTTTATATAAGTTCACAAAGAGAGTTATTCGGTACAAAGTCTTTTACAGTCCCATACGATCATGAAATGTAACAGAACCACAACAGTGAGCTTTCAATTTGATTTTCTACATCTGGAAAAGTAAAAGCAAAAACAAGAAAACTCACTTGATATCTGGTTTGACGAGCTTTATTCCACGGGCAAGCAGGTCAGCTTCTTTATTATCAAAAAATCCGGACGGAAGGGCACCTTTCACCGCTGGTTTCGTTTCTGAACCACCTGTAGCCTGTGTCTGACTCTCTTTAGGTTCACTGGTGGTTTTGGTATTTGAAGAATCGGGTTTCTGATTATCAAAGAATCCGGCTGGAAGAGGTCCCTTCGTCTTGTTTGTTTCTGAAACTGTAGTCTGCTTTGATTGCTGTATATTCTTGGATTTTGCTGATTCTACTTCTGCAGATTCTGAATATATATATTTGACCAGTAAGTTTTTGCCATGATAAACAATAAAGGAAACTCAATTGACAAATAAAACTACCCTCGAAATTTCAAAATCACAAGACTACAACCTTTTAGCATGTCATCGACAGCTAAACCAAAACTCTTCTACTAAGAAATTTATATGGTAAAACTTTCTTCGTTGAGAAAAAAATATGAACAAAAAGAAGGAAAGTGCATTAGCCATTACCTCTAGCAGGCTCACGGTTTTCGAAGAAATTTGGCGGAAGACCAGATGATGTCTGAGATTTGGATGATTTAGCCAAAGTTTCAAATTTTGTTGGCTGAGTTTCAGCAGGTTTGCTACCGCGTTGAATTCCCGCTGCACTAGCCTTTAGATTATCGATTGCCTGTCCAAACATTAATTTACCAAACCTAAGTTACTAAGATTAAAGAACATAAACAGAGACTCTAAAGCCAGCTACTAGAAGAAGTTAATTACAAAGTCCCACAATTCAGTAGCAATCCATAATCCATATAAAAGCATGAATTTAACTCTTTAACTCCTATCATCAATGTATGTATGTTACTCATGTTAAAAGAGAATGTGAAGTAAGCTTATAGAGCAGAAGACACTATGAGCATTGGAATTTACCTCGTGATGCTTACGAGAAGCTTGGTGTACATCCCAGAGTGATTCAGATTTCAACACGATATTGCAGACTCGACACACAGGCTGGTCTGATTCATTGTACCTACAAATCCAAAGAACATAATCTTCATCCCAAACTGTAATCACCCACAACTACAGCTCAAGCCCAATCCCAGAACCCAAAAATTTTAAGCGGGACTTGTTCAATTCTCTGCTACAATCGTTTACCTAACGAGAGGAGAATCTATGCGTGTATCTTTCTTCTTGGCGTTGAGTTTAGAGCGAAACATCGCCTTCTTCTTCGCTTGAGCATCCATCACTGTTCCACGAAGCAACCCAGGAAATGAATACGAAGAAGATCTGAGAAATTCGTCTACCCTAAATCCTTAGAATAAGATTTCACCACAACCTAAGAGGACACCGTGAGAATCAAAATTTCTTCCTCCGTTCTTCTTCTCCGCAAGGCGCAAGCACTTCTCTTTTACGGGTCGGGTCGATCCAAGTCGGGTTTAGTCTTGCGACTTTCGGGCTGATTCTGGGCCGGTAACAATTACTGGGCCACTCAATATCTCCATTGTTTCGTCGGTAATTAAATATGGATTATTGACAAAAAAAAACTAAACATCCCAAACTCAACTACAAAATTGTATCAAGACCATGAAAAACCGAATTATAACATTCATTACCCAATCGTATGAAGTTTTTGAACTGAGCTCACAAGGAATTGTTTATTATTTATTTTTTTGTCAACAATTGAGTTTGTTTTCTTTTTACTGAAAAGAAATACTTTCATTTGTTAACAAACTAACAAATAGTAAAGTTTTTGAATCGAGTTCATCATAAGGTTGAGACCATTTTGTAACAATAATGACTTCATGCCTTTGTAAGCTGCAACGCCTCCACGAATAACTCCTTCAGAGAAGCGTTTGAAGCTGCAATTCTCTGCGATGTGATGTCCAAATCTTTACCCGATCTGATGAACAAACAAACAAAAAAAAAAAAAAAAAAAAAAAAAACAGTTAAAAACAGTTGGAACGTTGAGTGTGTGTTTGGTTTAGTCTCAACTCTTACGGATCAAAAATGAGTCCGCCAGCTTCTTTAACGATCACAATTCCTGCTGCAATGTCCCTGTAAAATTGATATTATGCCATCAAGATCTAATCGTGTTTGTGCAAGAATGAAACTTTTTTTAATCCAAGCAAAGCGAAAATGACAATTTACCATGGGCCACCGAAACCGAGTTCATAGAAGATATCAACCCTTCCACACGCGACGCCACAGAGGTCCAGTGCGCACGAGCCACTCATCCTAAGGGACCTAACCTGGTGAACGAATGAAAGAGAAGACACAATCATGAGTTTTGGCAGAGGTTAGAGCCAAGTGGTGGAGTTCCAAATTCTCTCAATAAACTTTCACCTTGGTTAACAAACTGTTGATTCTGTTGGTTGTATCGTCTAATGTAGCTTTATCACGTTTAGTACCAGCCTGTATTCAATTGGCCATATAAGCGCTGAGGAGGAGGATCCAAAGCAATCTAGTTTAGTAGTGTAACACAGAGGAGCCAGATTTTTACCTCCGTTACGAGCAAAGCGGTTACAAGTTCGCTCTGAGTTGACACTGCAAAAAGAACATTGTTTGAGTTGAAAAAATGGAAGAACTCCAGTCTCTAAACCAGCGTAAGCTATCTTCTTGATACCATAGACAGAGATCAACAAAATCTTCAAGTCTCTAGAACAAATGCTAACCTTTAATTGGCTTTTCATTCAAGAATGCTCCTTTCCCTTGGACACCGGTAAATAGCTGTTTTATCATTGGATATCATGTAAAAACGTCACAATACATTCATGTCCAGAACATCATTAAGGAAACTATCTATAATGGTAACTGGTATAGATCGAAGAAACTTGAACCATTAGAAGGGTCTACACACAGTCTATTACCTCATCCATAATCGGATTAAAAACGACGCCAACCACAGGGACTTTTCCAATCGTAAGTCCAATGGAAACACACACAAAAGGGAACCTGAGAAAAATCAGCATTTGGTCTTGTTTTAATGAAATGTGAGAAACGAAACAAGCAATCATTCAAATAGAATTTAGGCAACAACATATCTAAATATATATACCCGTGAACGAAATTTGTTGTTCCATCAAGAGGATCAACAATCCAAGTTGGTTCATCTGTTAGTTCTGTCACACCGTACGCAGCTGTAGTTTCTTCTCCAATGAACTAATTCATAGCAAAACTCTCATGATCAATGCAAGGAAGGAGGAGCTAACAAACATCCAACAAAAGGGGAATTCAACATAAGGAATAATCACCTTGTGGTTGGGAAAGAGCTGCTTGAGATGATTAAACACGAGTTCTTCACATCCTTTATCAGTCTCTGTCACCAAATCCACCTAAGAAAACAACAATTTCAGGAACCAAAGAAGATGACTTCAAAACAAAATTGACACTCTATGATTAGAAGTAGCCATTCCCACTTCGTATGATTGTGTGAGATGAAATCTTGCAATGAAGTTATAAGAGCAGAAGAAACAAACAAAACCTGGCCTTTATGTTCAACATGTTTGGTCTCGTAAAACCCTTTACGAATGATCTGCAGAATGAAACCAAAAGAAGCCAAATTGAATTATGATTAGCCAGAAATCGATCAAAACTCAAGGAGATCGAGATCGAGAGAGAGAAAGAAAGAGAGACCTGTCCAGCTTTTTTAGCGGCATCAATGGCGGCAGCCAAGAACTGATCTAAAGAATCTTCATAGAATCAATGTCGCCCAAAAAATAAAAACCAAAAGAAATGAGAAAACAGAGGAGAAAAAGAAGGAAAATTGAAGAAGTTAACTGAGATTGAACGTGTCCTTACCATTTTCCCCCATTTTCGATGCAAGGAGGAAGAGAAAAGACGAAAAGAGTGATGCTTTCTTTACTCCTGGCTCTGGGTGTTCTGAGAAAAAACAAAAGTTACGGTTTTTTGTGGTTGGGCATGGAGCAGCGAATATTCTAGGCATCTAATCTTAAAAAGGTAAATATTATCACTTGATAAATCACTTCTCTTTTACGGGTCGGGGCAATCCGAGTCGGGTTTGGACTTGAGACAATGATCGGACTGATTCTGAATTGGTATGGGCCGGACTCGTTTTCCTAGTTTCCTTGGTTTATTGGAACTAGTGCTTAACACGCAAGCAAAAAAAAAAAAAGATGTAACTTGTGAGCAACTAATCTAATCTAATATCTGTCACAAGTGTTAATTGTCATTAACATAAATGGTAAAATCGTGTATTAAAAGAAATAAATCATTTTTAAGTAAATATTCCTTTTATACCGTTAATATACATTGTATCCAATTTCAAATTACTCAAAAGGATAAGCTTTCTCCTTTTATAGCTTTTGGTATATCTTATTTTTAATTTTTCCTTCATATTACAACAACAACAACAACAAATAACAATGCTATAACATAGATTTATCATGATGTCAAAAAAATATATCATTTCACATTTGAGGCCTATAAACGATTAAACAAACAGTTTCCAACACGTGGGCATATTTACGTATATAAATTTTAAAAATTGAACCAATCCATCTCCTTCATCATCGTCTTCAAAGAAGTCAGAATGACTTTCTCAGGGAGCTTCGTTGTCTACTTCGTCACCTTCTTCTTTCTTCCTCTTCTGTCTCCAGCTCGGAGCTATGATTACGGGTCGGGTCTCGAGTCACTGGCTCGTGGGATGCTCGAATCAGCCAAGGACCCTGAGTTCTTCGAATGGATGAGAGGAATCAGGAGGATGATTCACGAGAACCCAGAGACAGGGTTTCAGGAGTTCAAAACGAGTCAACTCGTTCGAGACGAGCTTGACTCACTCGGAGTGAAGTATAAGTGGCCTGTGGCGAAAACTGGCGTCGTGGCTTGGATCGGATCCGGTTCAAAACCCGTTTTTGGACTTAGAGCCGACATGGACGCACTTCCGTTACAGGTTTTTGTTTTTTTATTAAACTACTCAAAAAAATCCGATTTTTACTCGATTTTTAGAGTACTTTGACTAATGAGTTTGAAAAATTGGGGACTGTGATTGGAATTTTGGAAAAAAAAAAGGAATTAGTGGAATGGGAATCGAAGAGTAAAGTAGATGGAAAGATGCATGCTTGTGGTCATGATACTCATGTTGCTATGCTTCTTGGAGCGGCTAAGCTTCTGCAAACCAGAAAACACCTCATCAAGGTTTCTCTCTCCATATATATACACACAATAGAACATGTGCTTGATTGATTAAGTGTGTACCCACATTCAGTCATTTCGATGTGGATTGGTTTTTTCTCAGATCTGATCTACATTTATGTGTGTTACTGTATGCCTATGATTGATTTAGTGTATGCCCTGCAATGATAATGTCAACTTTCTAAATGGGCAAGATTCTGATTTGTTAATTTTTGGGTTTTTGAGTTAAACAGTAGTGTGATATGGTCGATTGATTTGGTGGAAAAAATGGCATAATTTTGTGTGTTTGGAATGAAACAAAAGTAATGTCTTTAGTTGGATCAGATTCTGATTTTGGTGAATTTTTGGGCTTTAAATGAAACAGTAGTGTGTGCACACAATAGTAGCATGCGTGATTGATTATAGTGTGTGTGCCCAGCAATCAAAATGTGAAATTTCTATAGATTCTGATTTGGTGAATCTTTTTTTTTGGGGGGGGGGGGGGGGTTTGAATTAAACACAATTTCTTATTGTTGATTTTTTTTTCCAAAAGGGGACTGTGAAACTTGTGTTTCAACCAGGCGAGGAAGGTTATGCAGGTGCTTATGAAATGCTAAAAGATGAGATTCTAGACGACTTAGATGGGATTCTCAGCGTTCATGTCTTTCCATCGATCCCATCGGGTGGCATCGGCTCTAGGCCTGGGACCGTTCTTGCAGGTGCGGGATTGTTTACAGTAACGGTTCACGGTCAAGGTAGCCACGCAGCTACACCGCACTTCTCTAAAGACCCAGTTCTTGCAGCTTCTTCCGCTGTTGTTGCCTTGCAACAGATTGTTTCACGGGAAATGGATCCACTCGAAGCTGGTGTAAGTTTGTTTTCCACTTTTAAAGCATTGTGTTTGATGAATCAGAATCTTGATTGAACGAGTGGAACTCGGTTTTTAATGTTTCTCAGGTGGTTACGGTCGGATATATTGAAGGAGGTCATGCTCAAAACGTAATACCACAGAGTGCAAAATTTGGGGGTACTTTCAGAAGCTTAAGCAACGATGGGCTTCTATTTATTCAAAGACGGATCAAAGAGGTAAAGATATATATTTACACCATTTTTCTTTACAACCTTGTTCTATTATTCGAATAATTCGGTTATTGGGCTGTTCGATATTTATTGTCACTACCGTTAACCTATAATCAACTTTATTTTGTTCATTCGGATTGGCTGGAAATCTTGTTTTGGTTCGGTTTCTTTGATGTGAAAATTTTGATTCTGATCGTTTTTGTAATAGTGAATCACATAAAATGTTGGTCTTTAATCCTGTTTCACCGTTTCTTGATGATATGATGATGCAGATTTCAGAGGCACAAGCATCGGTATACCGCTGCAAAGCAGAAGTAAATTTCGAAGAGAAAAGGCCGTCACTTCACCCGGTAATGATGAACGACAAAGGCATATACGAGCATGGTAAGAAAGTAGCGGAAGCGATGATTGGAAAGAATAACTTCCATGATTTTCCGGTGACAATGGGAGGAGAGGATTTTAGCTTCTTCACTCAAAAGACTAAGGCTGCGATTTTTGTGCTTGGGATAAAGAATGAGACGCTAGGCGCTGGTAAGCCGCTTCATTCGCCTTACTTCTTTGTTGATGAAGAAGCTCTTCCTGTTGGGGCTGCTCTTCACGCAGCCATGGCCGTTTCATATTTGGATAAACATGGTCATGTCCATGACGATGAGGTGAAGAGTGAATTGTAGACTGTGTTGGAGAAAATCAGCATTTTGTAATTCGTAGACTTGTAGTAATCATTCATCTAGTTGTATTGAACTTGAAAGTTAGGTGGGGTTAGGTTTCGGTTTGGGAAGAATGTTCGTTAAAGAATGTTTGTTAATCTAAACTGAAATAATGAAATTTTTCGGTTTGACCAGCCGGTTAGCCAATAGACTGATGGTTTACGTGTTCACCCACATACAAAATACAAATAAAGTCACGAAAAAGCAACCACTTTCATTTAAAATAAATTGACACTATAGATGTGAACAAGAAAAAAAAAACAAGATTTAAAATGAATAAGTATCAAACATATGAGGTAAGTATCTAAACTTGTAACAATAGTGATTATATCAAATATCATTATTGTGTCACAACTTATATTTAAATCTGTTAAGATGCATGTTGTTGAAAAGAAAAGCAGATGAGGTAACCAAATAAGAAAGTAAATCGATTGTGAAAAACCAAAAAAAAAAAAAAGAACTATTTGAAATCTTCACAATCTCAAACATATTATAATATATAAATACCACAACTAAGTTTTTCTGTTGACCATTTCTATTTCCTGTCACATTTGTCAACGGTAGCTAAGACGCATTTCACAGACCTGGCCTGTTTCTGGTCACACTGAAAAAAAATAAAACATAAAACATAAAGAAACAAAACGATAACGACCCTTAGTTTTTTAATTGAAGCTAATTTATTGATCATCAAATTAATAAAACAGTGGTCGTTTAAACGTCTACAAAAACATTACTGCAGTGATATTACTAACAGTAATTAACATTTATGTAACGCAAAAACCAGTTGACTCTGATAAATCGTTACAACTAGTATTCATGAACTAGTATTCTGTAAATGAGCTGTCACATTTAATACATAAGATTCTCTTTACTTTTATTGTCAAAAAGGAAAAATTCCAATTAGTAACTTTTTTTTTCCCTTTCTCTGCAATTATGATTTTTTCTCTCTCTTACTTAGCCGGCTAGAGAGAGACAGAGAGAGAGCGTGAAACTCATGTAAAAAAAAAAAAAAAAAAAAAGTCTCTGTTCAAACACTCGTTTACGCGTAGCCGAAATAAAGACAGAAAATTTCCGAAAACCCATATCAGAGATCATATATTTATTGAATTTGAAACGAAGGAGACGAAGAATCACAGTTTGAAGAAGAAGATGAAGTACAAGCCAAAGCTAAGTCTCTCTGCTGTCTTCTTCTTTGTCTTCTATCTCGCTGCGGTGACTTCAGATCTAGAGTCTGACCGGAGAGCTTTAGTCGCTGTTCGTAACAGTGTTCGTGGTCGTCCTTTGTTATGGAACATGAGTGCTTCTTCTCCTTGTAATTGGCACGGAGTCCACTGTGATGCGGGTCGGGTCACGGCCCTCCGATTACCCGGAGCTGGTTTATTCGGCTCTTTACCAGTCGGTGGAATCGGTAATCTAACGGAGCTTCAAACCCTTTCTCTCCGATTCAATTCTCTCTCTGGTCCAATCCCTTCGGATTTCTCAAACCTTGTTCTTCTCCGTTACTTGTATCTTCAAGGTAATGCCTTTTCCGGTGAGATTCCGTCGTTTCTCTTCACGCTTCCAAACATAATCAGAATTAATCTAGGGGAGAACAAGTTATCGGGTCGGATCCCGGATAATGTCAATTCCGCGACCCGGTTGGTTACTCTGTATTTGGAGAGGAATCAACTCTCTGGTCCAATCCCTGAGATTACGCTTCCTCTTCAGCAATTCAATGTTTCTTCGAATCAATTGAATGGTTCGATTCCGAATTCGTTGTCGAGTTGGCCTCGAACTGCTTTCGACGGGAACACTCTGTGTGGGAAGCCATTAACCCTTTGTGGTGACGCTGAAGGACCCAATACGCCGCCGGAGAAAAAGGACAAAGATAGCAAGAAATTATCAGCCGGAGCTATTGTCGGAATTGTAATCGGATGTGTTGTCGGTCTGTTGCTGCTTCTCCTGATTCTGTTCTGTCTCTGTAGAAAGAGAAAGAAGGAAGAGAATGTTCCAACGAGAAATGTTGAAGCTCCTGTAGCTGCTCCGGCCTCCACCGCTGCTATACCCAAGGAAACGGTGGCTAATGTTCCGCCGGCGAAGGCTACGGCGTCAGAGAGTGGTGCGGTGAGTAAAGATTTGATCTTTTTCGTGAAATCTTTCGGGGTATTCGATTTGGAGGGATTGTTGAAGGCTTCAGCTGAGGTTCTTGGGAAAGGAACAGTTGGGTCTTCGTATAAGGCAAGCTTTGATCATGGATTAGTAGTGGCTGTGAAACGGTTAAGAGACGTTGTGGTGCCTGAGAAAGAGTTCAGAGAGAGATTGCAGGTTTTGGGATCAATGAGTCATGCCAATCTCGTGACTCTGATTGCTTACTATTTCAGCCGCGACGAAAAGCTTCTTGTCTTTGAGTACATGTCTAGAGGAAGCTTGTCTGCACTATTGCACGGTAAAGATTAAAATCACCATCACTGCATTTATTGATTTTTCGGGTTCTTAGTTTAACTGATGCTAGTATCTTGATGGGCTTGGTTTGATTAAGATTGACATTGATTTCTGTATTGTTTCTTGGTTAGTTGATCTTATGTGTCTTGATGCTAGTTTATGATCTTGATGGGCTTGGTTAAATCATTATGCTTCGAGCTCGGTTTGTAAGCTCTTTTAATGGATTCGCAGGGAACAAAGGAAGCGGGAGGACTCCATTGAACTGGGAAACCAGAGCCGGTATAGCCTTAGGAGCTGCAAGAGCGATTAGCTACCTACATTCGCGTGATGCGACAACTTCTCATGGAAACATTAAGTCCTCGAACATACTCTTGTCTGAATCCTATGAAGCTAAGGTCTCTGATTACGGCCTAGCGCCTATCATTAGTTCCACATCTGCACCTAACCGTATTGATGGCTACCGTGCCCCAGAAGTCACCGATGCTCGCAAAATCTCCCAAAAAGCTGATGTCTATAGCTTTGGCGTCCTAATCCTTGAATTACTCACAGGTAACAAACAATCAAGCATGAATATATCTTTAACTGCGTTTCTTTGCAATTGCTGCGGCTTAAAGGTTTTAAGATGGAACATTACATTGCAGGTAAGTCTCCAACACATCAGCAATTGAATGAAGAAGGTGTCGATTTGCCGAGATGGGTCCAATCTGTGAGCGATCAACAATCACCATCCGATGTGCTTGATCCCGAGCTCACAAGGTACCAACCTGAGGGCAATGAGAACATCATCCGTTTATTGAAGATCGGTATGAGCTGTACGGCTCAGTATCCAGATAGTCGTCCTTCGATGGCTGATGTCACCAGACTCATTGAGGAGGTTCCTCATTCATCTAGCTCCCCAAATCAGATATCCGACTGATTTTTGGGGGTCTAAATTGATCGATTTGAAAATTGTTTGGGGTTAAATTGCAAATTCTTGAATAGTGTCTACCCCCTTCTGGTCTTTTTTTCTTCTTCTTTGTTCTTGTTTTAGTTTGTTCGTTAATTCTTGAGCCTCAAATTGAGATGAGACCTTTTAAGTTTTTTTTCTTCTTTCTATTTTTCTTAATTTCAAAAGTTCCAAAACTGTCTATAAAACTATTGCTTCTGCTAATTTTTGTATAAATATACAATTAATTGCGTGTGAATAAATTGGTTTTTGTTTTCTTCGTTTCGTTTCACATCTTATCCTACAATTCCAGTCAACGATTTAGCCTAAAACAAAGTCAACGATTTTTTTTTTTTTTAAAATCGCCGTCCAAAATGTTGAGCCAAAAACAAAGTCAACGACAGAAGTGGTCATAAATATCAGCTCATGATTGACGGATGACTATTTCACGTTTTGATAAATTTCAAGTTTTATAATGTGAAGTTGGTAACCACTAACCAGTAACAACAGTATTCCACAAGTAAAAGGAACATTTTTTTGGTATGAATAAAAAAGGGAACATTTTAGAAATGAAATAACTTTTTTTGTTTTTATAAAAACAAATGAAATAACACACATGAAAACTGAAAAGGAATAATCATACGTAATATATTTGCTTAGAATTATGTATGAACAAATTACTAGTGCTGACAAATTATTTTAGGAAGGAAAATTGATAGATATATTTTCGAATTATTTGAGGAAAAAATATTGTGATTTGGACTTCGAATTAATTGTTTACATTCTCCATTATTTTCATGTGATATGCAGTTTACACCGAGTCATGCACAGTTGAGTTGACACAACTTTTTCCTCTTGCTCCAACTCGTATCAGTATCCATGTGGGTACACATGCACATGGGTACTTATATAAAATTATTGATGTGTTTAAATACTCTTTGACATAAACAAAAACTAGAGAAAAGGGAATTTAAATCCATTTATAAATTTATATGAATACCCATGTAAAAATGTTATTACACTGTTATTAGAATCCTCCCTTAGATTCTAAGTTCGAGTCTTATATGCCACACTTAAGTTATACTCCGGATTTCATAAACTGATGGTTTTAAAATCTTGGAAGGAAACAATAAGATAGAGACATCATAGAACATGGCTTCACCACATACAACCGATATTATTTGGCCAATATCACAAGATTCACAACTAGTAAAATTAAATATTTTTAGAAAAAATCATATTTATGACGGAATATCATTATTTTGATAATAATATTATGCGAACAAGTTTTGATTTTTCTAATGGGCTCTCATAAATTGTTAATGCGAAGTTGCGAACAAGTCCACGAAAATTATAATTTTTAAAAGTTACTACACATTACAGCTTGATGGGCTCTCTTGCTATAGGGCTTCGTTCTGGCTATATGTTTCTAAGCTCAATTGATAATGAAGCCCATTCATAAATAATGTAATGTAACCTAAGATAATCTATACTAATGTTTGGCGATGATACATTGGGCGGGATTACGCTTATAACACAAAAAAAAAAAAGGAGCAAAAGACTGTAACGACAAATAGAGATCCTACAACCTTGTAGAAACAGGTTTAAACAACATAAGTGATTGGTAATACAGACTAGATAAAATATTATCAAATACATTTAAGAAGAAGTTTTTTAAGGACATTTTGGGCCGCCTTCTTTAGTCTTCCAATTGTTGTAACATGGGCAACTTTGTTTGTTGCCGTAAACGCCCGAAGGAACACAAAGACATTTTGTGCAACACTTGAGGCAAAAGAACATGCATGGCTTCTTGTGTGATGTTGCGGAACAACGATAGCTACACTTTGAGTTGCATTCTACGTTTGAAGTTTCCATCCAAGACCACATCACAAAAGAAAAACCATTGAGACCTTTATGTTCGTGCTTATTATAATTCGTCATATATTAATATTAAAAAAATGAAAATCAAACGAAAAAAAATCATAATCTTAGAATAAAAAATTTATGGTCTCAACATTAGCATATATATAATTTTGTTGCTACTAGCTTTATACCTCAGAAAGTTTTGTGTCTAAAGAATAAGTATGATATAAAACTACATAAGTTTTGTGTTCGTACCTTGCGGGTGGAGTTTGCCACCACCACGAGCAGCCTGTAAAATAAAATAAATAAACTTCAAACTCAGCCTATAATCATCAAAATTTTCGTAGCTTTTTATTACACAACTTATTTCAATTAATAGAATTTGTTTTGGTGGTTTACCTGAACGAGATTGGAGACTGAGAGTAGACAGAGAAGCGTCAAGAAGAAAAGAGCATTTCTTCTGATACAATTCGACATTTTTTTTAATTCTTGATTTCGAATGAAATGATTCTTAAGAAACAATAAAACGGGTTTAAGATATTTATAGAGGAATTTCCTTCTTTCCTATTCAAGAAATTTGGTATTGCCAATGTTCATGCCGTGATTCTGGGAAGTAGGTCATTATATTTTCTAATTAGTTCCACTTGTCGGAAGATGTCAAAGACTCAAAATCAGTAAACAGTGTAATTTGTAATTACTAATCAGTAATTATCCACGCAAAGAAACAAAAGTCTAAAATCTTATCTTGGAAAATCAATAAAACCCCCGGTTTTCTTAATGGAAATTGGGAAAAAAACCCATGGTGTAGTTTCGAAACGCTCTGTTTATGAATGAATCATGTTATAAACTAATACTTCAGTTTTGTTAGATCCGAATTTAAAAATAATTATTATATATTATACTAGAATTAGTCCCGTGCTACAGCACGAATTAATGTATCTTTTAAAATTCAGAATTATAAATTTATATTTATATTTATTCTAAAATTTTATATATGTTAAGATTAGTTTTCGTAAAATTTTATTATAATGAGTAAATATATTCTTTTGTTAAGATTAAGTAATCGTAATCTAGAAGATAAAGAATATTGATAACATATAATGTTTATACTCGTGATCTATAAATCAATAAATGAACAAAATCGTAATCTAGTTTCTCTTATTAGTGGTTAGAATTTAAAATCGTGTGTTTTAGGTTTTATTTTGTTTTTTTTAAATGATAAATATGTAATATAGGTTTTAGATTTTGCAAAATAAAATCTTTGAAAATATTTACATGTTTATTGATATTATCGATTATAATATCTTTCTTTTTGTAGAAAGATTTTGATTAATTTTAAAAACAAAAAAAAAACAGAAAGATATTTAAAAATATATGCACTACATCTTATTTTGAAATTTGTTATTTATTAGAAGTGATTTTTTCCCTAAAATCTTGATAATAATTATAGAAGATTCAGTAAGTGGTTTACGTAAATAAGTAATTAGATATTTAAAGATATTTAGGTAAATCTCGATATATTTAATTTAGTTTCTTTAAATAATTTTTGATTTTAATTAAATGATCACATGATAACTAATGATTAAAATATTTTTTATGAGAGATTAAAATTTGTTTTTTGATGTTATGACAATGTGATGTAAAATATTTATACTTTTTAATGTTTATTTATAAATGTACTTCCCAAAAAATATATAGAGCATATCTGAAAAATGAAATTAATCAAAAGATCTAAATCGAAAGAGAAAAATAAGCGAGTTTAGGAAAGTTATTAAGCTAATTGTATGCAAATTGTGGAGTGAAAATAAAAAGGAGGAAAATAACAGTGTAATAGAAAGCGAAAAATGCGGCGAAGTTGAGGCGATGATGATTAATAATATTTGATTTTTCAGCATGTGATCTTTGTGGGCCATTTTATTGTTTTTTGTTTTGTCATACTATTTGTTAAAAATAAAATAAAAAAATAAATGGCATTACAAATCTGATTGATTTTACCAGAATACACACCACACCACCATCTAAAATCCGCGACAACAAATTTTCTTAATAGGCCCAAAGTATCATATGAACTAAATTTCCAATTACAGTATATGGGCTGAAACGAAACGGGCCGAAAGGAAACTTAGGATGACGAAATGGCAGTTTTGTAATTACCTTCTTCGTTTGGTCTAATATTTGAACGTTAACACATGGCCTTAAACGTTTTCCCAACTTAAAGATAACTTCAAATTAAAAATTACCAAATTAGCAATTAAGTTAATAATTTCATAACATGTAATTCTAAATTTGGCGTAATTTTTTTTTTTTTGTATTTGTGTGTATAATGTATATATATGTCTGTCAGAGTGCAGAATTCTGAAATTTCTAGACAAGAGAAATGCTTTCATGGCGGTAAAAGGTAAAATACTAATCAGTAATCACTGTAAAAATCTTGTTAAACACGTTTTTTAATATAAAAAAAAATTCTTAAAACTTGCGTGTTAAATGGACTAAATTAGTAATTAATATATAAATAAAATATTTAGCGTGTGTATATATATGTATGTCCGTACGTATCTACGTGTAGCCGTGTAGGGTATAGAGATAGATCCTTGGGGGTGGCTATTTAATAACAGTTCTCATTATCTGGCCTCTGTGCTCTTTCTTGTTGTTGTATATCACGAGGAAAAGCGAAAATCGAGAATCGAGAATCGAGCGAGAGAAAATAGGAATCGAATCTGGATTTTAGAGGAACTAGGGTTTGTATTTGTAGAGCGAAAATCAAGGAATGGTAAGTTAGGGTTTTGTTTGTTCTAGATTGGCTCATGGTGATATAGTGAAATGCAAATGTCGAGGAAGATGATTTTGAGACCTGAACAATGTAATCTTATTTCCTGATTTTTTTAGGAACTTTTAAAAGACAAATCCGCTTGATTATCTTTAGGAATTGTGCTCAATTTGCATGTTAGTCGACGCAAGTGTTGTTAAACAGCATGATTAGGTTTGCGGTTAATGCTTTTTTTTTGCAGTTCTTAATTATGCTATTTGTTCTTTTTGTTCACAGTTGGATTAGCGGATTAGAAATCGATTTGCGAGTCGTGCTCATCAAATTTGTTGTTTATGGTAAGAATATCTGGAGACTCTGGACTTTTTTTTGTGTGTGTGTGTGTTTTAGCGATTTTGTGGCTTGTTCTTGCTTACAGATGGTCTAAGAACAGAGGATAACTGATTGCATTAAGACTCTTCTTTTGAATGTCGCATTTGTAGATAATAACTCGAATGTCTAGTTGTAGTCTACGAAATCGCTCACATGGAGGACACAATTTTATCTCCTAACATGACATGAAAAAATGCTTTGCGGATACACAGTTTTTTATTTGAAATGCTGTGCGTCCAGCATAAATATGGAATTCTTCCTTATACTGTTTTTTTTTAAGTCTTATCAATGTTTTTTTTTTTAATTTTTTAAGAAATTATATTTCAGTAAAATTTTCCCTTTTATGCCCATTTAATTCACTGATATTGTGAATAAATAAGTCCTTCATTTTTTTTTTCTGTCAACTGTTGCTTCTTTTTGTTGCTAACATTCTCTCTATGTTATGCCTGAAGGCTGATAGAAGACTTGGTCATCGCTCCATGGGTCGCAGAGGTCGTCCTAAAATGCAGTCTGGAACTTGTAATGTCTGCTCGGCTCCTTGTTCATCTTGCATGCATAGTAATTCCGGCTTTACCCGTTCAAAGTCAGACGAGTCATCAGATGAAAACTCTCATGGTGTAGTGGCGAGCGAGTGTTCTTTCAACAGGGATGATCTTTTGCGTTCTTCTGGGGTTAGTGCTCTCGGCAGTTCACATAAAACTGCTAGTGAAGCGAGCAATCTGGTTAATTCCAATCATGATACTTCACCTGAGAATGCTGAGAGTAAGGAAATTATAAGATCTTCTGATATATCCCATGCCCCATCTTTAGATGGGTCTTGCAAAGATCAAGATTCCATGAAGTTAGCTACATGTAGTGACCATAAGGCCAAAAACATTCTAGGGCAGGGAAAAGTCAAGGAAAAGTCAGGAGGAAAGAGTAACGAAGACATGGTTGGGAAGCCAGTAGAAAATGTTCTCTTAAATATGGCAGATGAATCAAACGCATCAGCCATGTCTGAGAGTGAGAGTGAGAGTGCTGATTCTGAAATGCTGGAACTTGATGTAAGTAATGCTGTTTTGTCTCTTATTAGGAGGAATTAGAGAACACATCTTTTTTTTGGCTAAACTTCTGCCTCTGCTTCTATTTGTTTCAATGTTTACTTTCATCTCCTAGTGACAAAAATCTCAAGTGAAATTGGTCTCTATTATGTTGAGCAGGTAAAAGTATGTGATATTTGCGGAGATGCAGGTCGTGAGGATTTACTTGCTATATGCAGCAGATGCAGTGATGGTGCAGAACACACGTAAGCCTGCTTCTGTTCATGGGAAAGAAAAGATCAAGTATTTTTTGGAGTCCGGGGTTCCCCGTCTTTCTGAACTAATGGCCAATTGCCATTCTGGATTTATCCTTGACCTTAATATTAGTGAAGTCTAAGTGAATTGGATTATTCTATTATTAATAACTGGACCACCATTTTCTGTAACTATATAGTTGTGTTTTCTTTTGCTCAGCTATTGCATGCGAATAATGCTTAAAAAAGTTCCTAAGGGTGATTGGCTTTGTGAAGAATGCAAGTTTGCTGAGGAAGCAGAAAAGCAGAAGCTAGGTAAAGCTGAATAATTTACCATCCATGATATTAGTGCAAACATTAGGAACTTAGTTGTGAACTTGGTTTTTTCTTTTTGTCTAACGAACCTGAGTTGAAATGTGCAGAAACCAAGGGAAAAAGAGAAAGTGTAGTAAATATGAATACACAGAGCTCCAGCAAAAGGCACATAGATAAATTTGAGGCAGCTCCAGATTCTAAAAGATTGGCAGTTGAGGCTCTAACAGGGTCACCCAAGAGATCTGTTCTCCCCAGATTGTCCGCTTTATCCCGAGAAACATCATTTAAGGGCTTAGAGAAGCCAACGAGACAGCTAGCTCATCACTCATCTTTCAATAGCCACTCCAGTGATGACACAGAAAGCACACGATCTACTGACTCGCAGCTACGGTCCCCTAAAGGTAGGATATACATGATACAATTTCTCTCAAGCGAGTTCGTCCTTGTCTAGTTTGCCGTACTTCTGGTGATATTGAAGGTTGTATAATATTACCTTGTTTTCTATTTCTATAGGTTCCTTTTTCAAGTCCAGTTCGTTTAATTCTTCGAGCTCTAGACCAAGAGTGAGACTAGTGGATGATGTTACGCTTCCCCGACAGAAGACTGGGAAAGAAAATTCTACCCTTGATGTAAAAGAAGGATTTTCTAGAAATGTAGGCAAATCAATGTCAAGTAGATGTATAGACGTAGGGAGCTCTAGTTGTAATGACTCAAAAGTTAATGGTTCAAAGCAACTGAAAGATCGGAGCACAGAAGCTAACCCTTCAGCATCCACAATCGATCAGAAACTAATTTCACGTGGCAATTCGTCCAGTTCATATGCCAAAAGTCCCACTGATTTGAAGGATTTGCAGTCTGATGGTAAAGGAGGTAGCTTGACAAAGCTAGCCAGACATCTAAGTCGAAACCGTCTAGAAGATATAGTTGCTTCTGGTACGATTTCCACTGTTATTGGTTATAGTTTCTTTACTCCATTAGTAAACAGTTCTATGCGTTAAAGATATCATGATTGACAGTTTGACACCCAGGGATTTATTTCTTACCTATGCAGTGGGGGATTCATCAACGAATGAAAAGTGCAGTTCAAGTGAGCAAATATCAAGTGAAGCGAAATGTAAAAATGAACTGGCGAATGTAGATGGTTTACCCCGGTCGAGGGAATTCAGAGAGGCGGGGGAGAAAAGCAAAGATGCTGTTGGTAATCACCAAACGCGAAATATTAGGGAGGATATTAATAAGGGCAATAGGTTGCGAGCAGCGGTTGATGCTGCTCTGCGTAAAAAGCCCAGCTTTGGCAAAAACAGAGGGTTGGAGCAATCTGATTTGCCTTTAGTGTCTAATTTGGATTCTGGTTGTGATAAGGCTTTAAGAAGTTTGCCCTCAAAGGTGCCGGTCATAAGAGATTGGCCTGTGGGATTCAAAGGATTGCCAGGAGGGCATCCAAATTTAAGGACAGACAAGCAGACATTTGCAGTAAATGGAATTACACTCGCTGGTGCTGATGAAATGGCTGCTTCCCAATCTGTTGTGCCCGAAGTTCATGTTCCTTCTATAAAATCTGCCATGAGAGATTTGCCTGTGGCTGCCCCAGCTGTTCTGTCGACAACCTCAGCCATCCCAGAGCATGAGTACATTTGGCAGTACGGTTTTCGTTCCTTTTTTACGAAGACCTCTTTTCTGGTTTAATTGCTTGTAGATAAACCTTCTACTTCTTTTGACCAGAGGGGACTTGGAGGTGCAGAAAAGCAGAAATTTATCAGCAATGCATAGTGGAATGCAAGCATATCTTTCAACCTTAGCATCACCTAAGGTTGTTGAAGTGGTGAACCAATTTCCTGTAAAAGTCACCTTGAATGAAGTACCCAGGCTTAGTACATGGCCTGCACAGTTTCAAGATAGAGGTGCTAAGGAACACCATGTGGCTCTTTTCTTTTTTGCCAAGGACATTGAGAGGTAACTGCATAGACTTGTGTTTTGTTTCACATGGTTATTCTGTTTTTGGTGGCTTCAATGTTTTATTTCCTAATCCACTGAAGAAAAATATCAATTGTTGCTTGTGACCCACAGTTATGAGAAAAATTATAAGCCTCTGGTAGACAACATGATCCAGAAAGATTTAGCCCTAAAGGGAAACCTCGAGGGTGTTGAGCTTTTGATTTTTGCATCCAACCAGCTTCCTCGGGATTGCCAGCGTAAGAATGTTAATTAGAACTCTTCCACTTCGTGAACATATGTTTTGTTGCAAGTTTCACTGTTCTGAATAGGTTTAAACTTCTGTGTTAAGTTTTTGGAATCTCACTGTCTTTACAATGCTTGCTTACAAATTTATTCCATTGAGGAGCAGGTATGGCTCTTAAGTCATACTGGAACACTGTCTAATAAGTTTCAAAAATGTTTCGCTGATGTGTTCAAGGTTCCGTTCAAATGTAAGGCCTGATTTAATCTGTAGAAAGTCTATTCCTTAGTCATATATCCATTGCCTTTGCAGGCTGGAACATGTTATTTTTCCTTTGGGGTGTATTCCGAGGAAAAAAAGAGAGTTGCTCTAATCCACTCAAGAACGCACCTCGTCCGCCGTCTTGTGTTTTGCCAAATATGGGGAAAGCGACTTCTACTCGTGAGGCCTTTCACCATGAGAATCCAAGCAACAGAGAGTCTTTGACTGATCGCACATCGAGCAGAATGCAATCGTGTATGGAGGTGGGTTGTTCTAGTCCTCAGCTAGTTATACATTTTTTCTCTGAATTTACATTGGCCGTTCTATATTCTGCTCTAGTTATAAAAATCTTACTCTCAGGTGTGTTTTGGTTTAGAGTTTTCTAGACAGTTGCTAGGTCTATCTTAACATCATGCACGTATTGATGGATTCATGGATTTGAACAGGAGGAGAATTCTAAAGAGGGTAAAGTGTGCGGTGCCATTGAAAAGGAGAAGGCATTATCTGTTTCATATGGAGATTGTGGAGCAGATGAAGAAACCGAGGAAGGAGAGATAGGTCTTAGCCCACACTTGAAGGATGAGAAGACGTCAGGTAATCAAAAGGATTTGCTTTCGGCTGTAACGAGCTCTGAGGTTTAGTTCCCCGGCCAAGAAAACCTTACAGGAAAAAAAATCTTATCTGTGTTCAGAAATCGTTTGTTTTTGGCATTGACAGGGCCTAGGACAGTGAATTCCTCCGATATGAACCAGAAAGTGGACTTGGATGATCCGAATAAAGAAAGGTTGTGTGAAGGTCCATTGAATAAAAAGCTGAAGACAGTTACAGGAGTAGAAACTGGATGTAGCATTTTCAGGAGGGATACATCTGGCAGTGAATCTGCTTCAAGGAAATCTTGTGCTGGTCCCTGTGAGGAGGAGAAGAATCCTGATGCAACGGAAAGGATTGTGTTCCCTTTAGATTTGAATGATGAAATGGTAGACAATAATCCCAGAGCACTTGGCAGTGACAACAACAAACGGAGATCACTCTATATGGTCCCAAATCTTGAGCTCGCTATAGGAGAGGAGAAAACTACACGGAGAATGACCACGATGACAGGAGTCGTATTGCCTTTCATGGCTGGAGCAACCTCCATTGAAGAACATAGAAGTAGCAATAGTCATAAGCCACAAGATAAGATGGTGAATCAAGAAGGTGATGCAACTTCTCTCTCACTCTCCTTGCCCTTCTCATCCTTAGAAAAGGAACGACAACAACAACAACAGCTACAGCTACAGCAGAATCAGAGATCAGTATCTAGATGGGAACACAAGAAGAAGCAGAATGTGAATACTCCTGACAAATCCTCATAGGAAACTTATCTTAAAAAATAACCAAGAAAAGTGTTTTTTATTTTCGTCTTTTGGTTTCACGAAGAAGACCCAACTCACAGCTTTGTACATATAAAGGCGATGGGCAAAAACAGATGCCAAGATGTTAGTTTCGGTTGACTTGACTGGTCTGCTTAACCTAAAGTGTGTGTTTGACTATTTCTAATTTCTCTCGTTGTGGCATATTCGTCAATCACAAAAACTGAGGTACTAAATCGAGTGACAGGAAAAAATTAATGTTCTTTAGAAAATATGTAACTATGAAGGGGTGTTTTGGGAAATAAGTAATTTTAAGGGGTATTTTAGGATCAACAATAACTCTTCTCGTGGGACAAATGGCGTATATAATCCATCGTCTTCTCAGATCTCTTCTTCATTTTGATGTACAATGGCGTCCTTCGTAGCAGCTCCTATCTCTTTCTCAGGTAATCAATCGCCTTTTCTCTTCTCCAGTTTTCAGTTCATCTGCTTCCTCTATCTAGATGAGACTTCCTCTACTTTTTTTCGTTGTTGTTTCTTCGATTTCTCTGTGATGGCTTCGAATTAATAGGGAAAGTTGGGATTTAGGACCAGATATGATGTAGTTTCTCGCAATCGAATTTCAAAATTTCCGTTAGGTGTTAGCATTTAGCGAGATCATGCTGTGTTAATAGTCTGATACTAGTTCAACATTTGGCAAATCGACCTGAAGCAGATACGGAAATCCACTGATACAACTTAAAGTAAAATGACTAACATATGATTTGACGCTGTGTATCTGATGGTTTCTCCATATCTTTAGATTAATTATATAAAAAAGTGAGATGTATAGTCACTCTTCTCATTTGCATTTATTTTTTGGTAAGAGTTTACTCGTACTGAACCAAAGCAGCTTCTTGATTCGTGTTCTTCAAACCTTATGGCACAGGTGACTCTCATGTCAAAGCACACCGTTTGTCGTCTACAAACCTCAATGTGATTCGCAAGAGCTCTACATTGACTGTTAAAACAAAATCAAACTGCAGTCACAAACTCTCGGTTTCTGCAGGTTACCGGTATATTTCTCTATAGATAAACCATTAAACCTCTATTGAAATTGATAGGTTACGGTTGATTATTACATTTGACAGTTTACTGGGGTTGGTTATTGCAGTGACGGAAGTAAGGGCGGTGGAAGTAATGATTTTGTTACGGGTTTTCTTCTAGGAAGTGCTGTGTTTGGTACTCTGGCGTATATCTTTGCTCCACAGGTAAATTTTTCTTTAATTTCAGTGTTTCTATAACAGGAAACAAGACATAGATTATATGATTCTTGGCTTTAGATCTTAGCTGATTTTGAGCTTTGTTCTTCCTGAAATCAAGAACTTGAACAACAGTCTAGTCTTGTAGTTCTGGTTATTTATTCCATTCTGACATAGATTATGTTGGCCTTAGGGAAATTACAGCTATTTTTACTTGGTGTTACTTCCACTGCTAAGATCTCTGGGATTTGTTCTTCAAAATGATCAAGTGATCCTGAGCTTTGTTCTTGAAATGATTAAATGATTCTGAAATAAAATGAAATCAAGAACTTAACAAAATATTTTCTTGTTTTTAGCGCAGGATGATATTCATATTATTCTCATGTGATCTCTTACTTCCATATGCTGTCATGTGTTTGATTCAGATCCGAAGATCGGTGCTGAACGAAAATGAATATGGTTTCAAGAAACCAGAGCAGCCGATGTACTACGATGAAGGCCTAGAGGTAAAAAGAAAAACTCGGTACTGATATTATTAGCAAATCTTAAATACTAAACTAAGACACAAATGTGGGCATATTTTGTTTGATGTTTATAACAGGAGAGAAGAGAGATATTGAATGAGAAAATCGGCCAACTGAATTCAGCCATTGACAATGTTTCGTCGCGTCTGAGAGGCAGTGGAAGCAGTAGCGGCAAGAACAGTTCTTCGCAGTCTGTCTCCGTTGAAACCGACGCAGAAGCAGAAGCTACTGCATGATTGAAGCTCTGTTTTGCCAATTGAAAACTGCCTTTCGTTGGCTTTAATTGGTTCTGTGATTTTTGTGTTGAACCATTCCAGGGGGCTTTTCTGTAGTTTTTAACCATATTGCATTTAAAAGATCAAACTTTATAAATGGTGTAAGCGATAGTGTTTTAGTGTTTACTTTCTTGTGATAATTTGCTGTTGAGTAATTGACACTGAAATCAAATATCACTAAAACGTATTTATTGTTGACAGAATCCATAAAATTGCTGAAAATATCCAACCAAATAAATTGCTGAAATCAACTGAAAACCGGTTTGGTAAACATAGTAGTGAACCGGTTGGCTCTTCATGCTATCGGTTATCCATCTCTATCTTCGACGTTACCCCCAAAAGTAAGAGCCAAGTCTCTTCTTCTCAGCCTAAACTTCTTCCCTATTACAAAAATAAACTGAAAAATAAAATTTTAAGAATCAAAGCAAAACCACAGATTCGATTGATATTTTTCAGTCGAAATTCCCATTTATTCATGGGAAAAGACTGATTTTTAGTAATTCCTCTACCATTAGTTTAATTTTTTGACGAGGGAAATAGAAAAATCTGCAGTCCCTTTTCAGTTAGATGATGTGTGAAGAGATTCTTCCTCTGTTCGTCTCTGCATCAGATGGAAGATAACAATCCTCCCAAGGTAATTAAAAAATCTGTTTTTTTTTTTTTTTTAAATCCCTGATGATTACTGGGTTTGATTCGCTATTTTTTTTTTTTTTATTTGTTTTTGTTGTGATGCAAAAGTTGAGTTTTTTTTTTTTTTCTGGGGTTGGAAATTTGTTCATGTTATGGAATGTATCATTCATTTAGTGATTTTATTAGATTGTTGAAAGGTTTGGTTTTGTTTAATTTTGATGATTTTTTTGCAAGTTTGTGTTTTTATCTGCTTGAATTGGAACTGACTTCCAATTCTTTTAATGGATTTGATTATGTCTGGAAAATTTGAGTGATACACTAATATGAATCTGTTTTACTCTTTTTGAAGGATTACTATAAGATCCTAGAAGTTGATTATGATGCAACCGAGGAGATGATCAAAGTTAACTACCGGAAGCTTGCATTGGTTAGTAAAAAACCTCAGATTTTGTAAATTTGTTTTAGATTGAAATTTGATTTGTGATTAATGTTTTTGAGATTCTTACCATATCCAGAAGTGGCATCCTGATAAGCACAATGGTGATGCTGTGGCTACTTCAAAATTTCAAGAGATTAATGAAGCTTATAATGGTAAGTCTTCTTTGCATGAACATTTGATTAGATATTGAAATAGATTTGTGTCGATTATAGCTCTTCAGGTTGGTTAACAAAACTAATAGTAACCTGATTTCTTCATGTAATTTGCTTTTTGTTCTCTCATTCCTACAGTGCTAATGGACCCTGCTTTACGTTTTGAGTATGATTTAACTGGTATTTACGAGATTCACAAATATACTTTACGGGTATGAACTGTTACTTTGAGATTTCGAATTCAGTTTAGCTGCTTTCGTATTATCAGTATCTTGAGATGTCTTGATTCTTTGATATTAACGCAGGAATATCTGGCTAGATTTAAGGGAATGATACTCACTTGCAATGGACTCGGCATCAGTCACTCCTCATCACCATGGTACCTCTCTTAAACTCAACATTTTTTTTCTGTTTGTTTATCCCGTCTTCATCCAAAACCAAACTGAATAATCGAATGTCCACCCCATAGCAGTAAAGCTATCCTTTCAAAGACGAAAACACGGTCCTCTCTAACCCACAAAACCTTGAAATTGCAGGACACAACAATTGGCGGAAGGCAATAACACGACAGATGAGCAAGGTTTTCATCTGGTTTACTCCGTTTACTGCTTAACTGATTCTCTTTGTATTACCTCCATCATCAATTAATGCCTGATGCAATTCTGTCTCACTTCTCACCATCGTAACAGGATATACTGTATAAACTGAAGAAGAAACAGAGCTCTGCAACCTTTGATCCAAAACGCAAAAGGCATTATTGTTCCGCCTCATCAGATAATTTATCAGGTGCGGAAATATAGCGGTGCACCTTATATCTGCCCATTCGACAACATAACAGCTTTTGCAGGGTGTTTTTGTGTTTAGAAATTTGATGGTACGATAAGAAGAAACATTGTCTGGTTAATGCTTAGCTTCACAGATTGTGGGTTAAGCCTGTAATGTATTATTATCATTCATGGGTCACACTTAGAGTTAGAGTAGACATCAAAGTGAAACAACAATAAAAAGCTTCAACCATGGTTATGTGTTGTGGGTTTTATAGCTCTGCTTATCACAACAAAATGGATATCTTACGTCTGTGTTTTGAATTAAGTTGTGTTATGTTTTTTTGTTCTGTCACCACCATAACAAACAAAAAATATATATTGTTTCAATATAAATATCGTTTAATGATGGAAAGAATATAATATCATTGCTCCACAAAAATAAAATAAAAATAAAGAGTAGAATGGAATGATCTAATCATTAAACGGAAAAAAATAAGATTATATACAAATAACTGAAATTTCACCGAGTAATAGAACTATCATCGGTGAAAACAAACGAAAATAATACATAAATTATTCGAATTATTTTGCACACTATTAATAATAACTTATGTTTTAGTTTTTGGTATAACGTTTATATAATTTCTTGTACATCAATTTTTAGAACTTATTGATTAATAAATTATGAAGGTGTCTAAAGCAACTTTTGTGTTCATTCACTTCGTCCATTGAATGTGCTCAAAAGTTGCGATATGTCATGCTTTGTGCCTTTATCCACCATTGAATGTGCTTCACACTCCACACTCCACACTATGTTTTTCTTTTCTTTCCATTGTAAATTTACATGAAAAATAATTTATTATATAATTTATAAAATCCATGTAAAACCAGTTTACACTCGGTAAATTTGTAAATCATAGTCATTATATAATGCCAAATATCTACATACAAAGATGTAAAAATCGAATGCCTAACCATGTATAAACACCCCCACCCGGCCACCCCATTAATATTCTTTATTAAAAATTGAAAAAGTAAATAATAAAATATGAAAAATCGCACATGAATCAAGTTTCGGTCGGATTACTCTACTCAACTACTAGGCTGCGTCGTGTTAAAAAAGTTGTAAGAAAAAACTACTTTTGATTTACTTTTTACAAAATAGTGCTTTATTTTATTGATTGTTTTAGCTTTTAAAAGTACATTAAAGTTAAATAGAATTTGTCAGGTCAGGTAAAAAGAAGTACGGTGCAACTGTACTACAGCCACGGAACAAAAATACAAAGGAAGAAAACAAATAACGTTTAGCTGTATTTCTGTGTTTTGTCATTGTCTAATCATCTTCCATCTTTCATCTCTTCGTCTTCGCTTTGTCAACCAACCCAAGTATTTACGTGCCTTTTTCTTTCATTAATGTGAATGCATAAGGTTTTCTATTCTTATAACATTCAAAAAATTCATAGACTAGACATCGAAAATAAAAGGAAAAAACCCAATAAACGGGTTTATGCACCCCATAAATAATTATGTATCTCTATTTTAAATACCAAAAAAAAAAAAAAAGATTTTGGTTAAGGGAATTTGTTTTTGGATAAATTATTTTGTTTGAGACCAAATAAAGGTTAAATAAAGAATGGCAACTTGGCTCTATAATGTGTGGTGCTGCTACAGTCTGCGTCTACACGTAACACCAAACATACCAACTTCTCACGCCAATTATTGTTATATTTTTGTTTTTATATGCCCAAAAAAATAATAAGTTAAAGCATAAAAATATGTAAAATTAAAGTTTTATTTACGAAATAACCTATTTTTTGTCAACCTTATCATATTATATGTTGTATAATGTATGACGTATATGATACGACGTTTGCTATACGCCGAGTGGACCTCTCCTGAATATTTTTTATTCATTTTTTCTTGTTGATTGAAAAAGCAGAATATATATATATTTAAATTGTAAAATTACAACTTGGGTCATCATTTTTTATTTAATTTATACATAGTAACAATAATTTACAATTTTGATTAGAAAATTTGTTCGAGTTTTATAATTTTATTTATAAACTACAACATATTATGCAATTAATCAAAGTTATAAAATGTTAACTAATGGCTAGTAAATTTATGAAATTAAAATATTAAAGATTTATCTAAAAACTATGATTAACTAGGTAGATAACCATGTCATTTCAAGTATTTAAGAAAATTTGCCTATTCTAACAATCTAAAAAATGATCAAAGTTCTAAATAATTTTTTTAAAATGGTTATTAATTATAGTTAAAAAGAAAACAAAAAAAAAACTAACTACACAAGAAGAATAAAATAGTAAGGTGAGCAGTTGAAATCCATACTATATAAACGCGTCATCGATCGGGAATTTTCTCACGCCCTAAAAATCAGAGATTCCATTTTTTTTTCTTTCTTATCTCTCTCTTCTCCGATTCTGATTCTATTTTCTATTTTTCTTCACCAACCACACACAAAAAAAAAATCTCTGGTTGATCTCTTCTCCTAATCAATTTCACTTTCTCTCTGTCATCATGGGACACGAAACAATGGCGCCGGCGAAAACAACCGCGACAACAACTTTTGTGTTCACGTACGGAACTCTGAAGAGAGGATTCTCAAATCATGTCCTGATGCAAGATCTGATCCGTTCAGGCGACGCTTCTTTCAAAGGAGTTTACAAAACCTTAGACAAATATCCTCTCGTCTGTGGACCTTATCGAGTCCCTTTCCTCCTCAACAAACCTGGATCAGGTCATCACGTCACCGGCGAGCTTTACGCGGTTTCTCCACGCGGTCTATCGCGTCTCGACGAGCTAGAAGGGATCAGTCGCGGCCATTACGTTCGGCAGCCGATCCGCCTCGCCGCGGCGGAGGATGATGAGGGAGGAGATCTAGAGGAAACAGAGCCGTCTTCGTTGTGTGTGGTGGAGGCGTATTACGCGCACAAGAGCTACGAGGAAGAGCTGTGGAAGAGGAATAGAGGGAGATCGTTCGGCGAGTACACGGAAAACGAAGCGAGTGGATATGTGAAACGAAATGATCGGCCTCAGCATCTTACCTTCTTGGATCATATCCGTATTTTCGTAGCTTCTCCATCTGATTGATTTTTATTTCTTCTCTCTCTCTCTCTCTCACTCATCGTTTTTTTTGTTTTTTCTCGGGAAAAATAAAACAACACAAACACAACTAGTTTTACTACTTGTAAGGGTCCCACCACCAGTCCGTCCGTCGTATCCGTACATTCAGTTTGTTGTTATCAATTTGATGATTAGAGGTTGTGTGATTGTTGGATGTAAAAACATATGATTCCATCTTCAATAAGTTTAGTTTGCTCTAATTAAATAGTGAATTTCGAGCTGAATAACAGGCCAGGATCTTTAGATTCAAAGTGAAGGATGTTTGTAAATCTCGTATCCAAAGATTTTACATCGACAAGAAACAACCTGCAATGGTCCTGTCACAAAAAGAAAAGGATAACCAAATCTTTTTTGTTTGACAATTTTTTTATTTTAAAACACAGAATTTTAAGCTAACCAGTCTTTTTAACCCCTTCACCAACTCCAGTGAACAAGTAGCAAATTCGAGACTAAGTCAAGTTACAACTTAAATATTACTAACCCCGAATGCTGCTTACTAACATTTGTGCTTGTTTCATAGTCTTTCATTAAAAGATGTACGAGGTATGTATGGTGCTTAGATTTTTGTCAAAAACAAAAAAAGAACGATTCTGGTATGACTAGTAAAAATCAACGGCCCAGCCCAAAATTCAGATCGGATCATGACTTATAATTCGGGCCGCCCCAATTGACACCACCACTAGCAAGTATAACAAAAAAAAATAAAAAAAAATCAAATGACGGTAAGGAATTTGAACTTTGATTGAACTTTTAAGTTTGGTTCTAAGAAATCCAAAAGCCATAAGAAAATTTAAGTCTTAAAGCTTACATATTATCGTACCTTAGGGCCTATACAAAAGGCTTTTGAACTTGAGAGGAGGATTGATATGTGATGACATAAATCGATTTTCATCAAGCGTTAGCAGTTGATTTGAAGCATGTCTCGTCCATAGTCGAGTAAACGCAGCCATCGTTTGAGAGCTGTTCTAACGCATCCCTGCCACAGAACAAAGCAGTTTTTGTCAAGAATTTTTTTCGTTTATATTGTAACTTGATCGAGCAGAGATAGTGAGAGGAGGGAGATAGAGATAGATGATAGAATGAGAGGGATATACTTGACTTGAAGTGGCGGAATCCTGAGGTCACGCGCAATAATATCACAATGAACTCCAGCTTCAGATGCACTGATGTAAATTCAACATATGTAAAATCAAATATCAAACTAAAGTTATGCTTTTAGGTGAGCGAGAGAGAGGTAGGATCCAATGAAAGAAGTGAGTTTCATATGGCAATACACTTATCACTAACACGAGAACATTCATTTTCTGCAATATCATAATTTAAAAAATCAGCAACAAGGCTTATACACTTGTGGTAATTGAATGAGTTTTACTTAAATCTTAACAAAGGTTGGCTCATAGAGACTTTAGAGGTTAATTTGCTTATTTTATTCACTGAAGTATTATTCAAAGCTGTACGAATGATATATATGAAAAGTTAACTGGGTTATTTTGCATATAGTAGATGAACTTACAGGTGCATAGGTTGATTCAGGTAATTCAGGACAGTCTGCTTTACACCATGCAATGGATCATTGAATTGGTTCGGGAACTGAAAAAGATTTTTTAGTAACTTAAGAGGGCCACGAAAGAGCATGTAAAAATTTGAATTCTAGATTGGATCTGTCTAATACCTGATTAGATTGACCGGTTTGGTATGGCTTTGCAGAGGTTGGCATTGTTGAATATGGCATTTGAGGCCTAGGAGTAGCAGTAGCCTGAGTAATAGAACCGCCATGAGTAACAGAACCACCCTGAAGTAGTAGAGGTTAGTATCTAACATGAGAAGTTTAAAGCTGTGGAAGAAAGCTTAAAATAGCGAGGATGGGCTAATACCCGTAACTTGGTGTTGTACATGTGGACATACATACACTCGGTAAAGTGGTGTACAATCTCATTGAAGTCAGTGACAGGCCTGAAAGCATATTATTAGACTCAAGTATATATCTTTAAGATGCAGCAAATTCATTTACTTGGACAAAGCAAAATAGAATATGTAACATTTTGAGCCACTGAGAATAAAATATCACAGATCAAATAGAAATTTCAAATCTAGAAAGCCTAATAGGAAATCGTTTGCTGACAGAGTATATCATAGACTGATCGAGAAAGTATGTCAGGAAAACAAACCTGATTGAGAAAACATTCACAGATCGCTTCCCTTGAAAACTTTTCAGGTGTCCATGTAAGCGAACATACATCCCCAGCCTTCGACAGATGTGGACTATCAATTTTTTTTATAGTTATACTATACCAAATTAAAGAATCCACAAATGTACAGCAGAAACATACTTGACTGCTTCCATTTCTTCAGTTTCTTGACGTTCCTGACACCTGCGATAGTAGTGGTCCACAATGAATTAGCAAGAGATATAGTTGAGATCTTATGATAGCGTTTTCATATTGAGGTTCTATTAGCATTAGTATATAAGTACTTACCATCTGACACAATCAACCCAGCCTGTACCATCATCTACAACAAAATCAACCTGAGTGATTCTGTTCTCCATTCTAGAAATCCGTCCAACGATTGCAACCTATACACAGATAACACCAATGGTCAAATGCTTGACTCAATAGAGATCAAGAAAATAGCATATCAGCAAACAAGTTTAACTGCAGAAGAAGGAAAAAGAAATTACAGTGTTAATTTCAACCCCATCTATAGAGAAATTTGATTCACCATTGGTTGATGCGCTACTCAACTGCTTCAGTGTCAGGGGAAGCAAGGTACGTACATCGCGGTTCTGCAAAACAGTGGTGAAGACTCATAAAAATGCTGCTCAATATATTATGTCTATAACAACAGATTCACTACTTCACAAACATAATTGTATTGACATGTACAGATATATGATGCAAAAATAACGGAAACAGCATCATTTCGAGAGCACTCTGGTCAGCAATTTGTTCTTCGATACTTTTTCCTAGAAAACTCGAGTGGAACTATCATGATTTGATTATGCTGATTTTCCCGAGAAAAGACTAGAAACCAAGAGAATCAGATACGAAAAACAAGTATAGAGAACGCAAATTCAATCCGCATGATAAAGAGAGAAAGCACGATTGATAGACTTCGATTGAACAAAACGCGGAAAGGATTGATCGAATTCCTCAGATTGAGAAGATAATTAGAGAGAGCAAACCTTGAGGGATGATGAGGAGTCATGCGCTTGCGTCGTTGCCTGAGAAGGCATGAAACCGCCCCCGGCGAAAGCGGCGTTGCCGTCAAACTCGCCTCCGTACATGTTTTTAAAGTTATCTCTGCTGTCGATTCGAAACCCTAATGGAACGCTCGTCGCTTCAACGGAAGTTAATTCGATCCACACCGCTTCAAGTTTCCTGAAAATTCACTGGCTTTTTAGAAGCTGGAGAGTCTTTATATAGTTACCATTTAGTAAACTTTAATATCTTCTGATATCTACAAATTTACAAATTCCTAACTTTTCGAATACTAAACCTAAATTTTTTTTATAAAAAATAGGGAATAACTAATAACTAATGGAAATTTTATCTAGAGTTCCCGCCAAAACTCTCTCTCATTTTCCCGCGACCAATTTTTAATATCCAAGTGAGTTTTTTTCATTTTTCAAAAAACATTTTTGTCTAATAATCATGATTTTTCAGGAGCCAGGTCAGCTCTTCTTTTTGGCATGTGGAGTTAGACTTCAGTCCTTCTTGCGGTTAATCAATGGACCTTAATAAATAATGGCCCACTGGGCCCAACAATTTTTTTCCCGATTGGTAGCTAATAATAGATAAATAATTTTTGGTGGGTAAAAAAAAAATTTGGTTGACTAATCAAAAATATACTTTGATATCATTGTTACAGTTGCCAACACCACAAAATTTCTCTTGTTGAATTGCTACCTTGGTTACTAATAAAAAACCTATGACTGATGACACAAACAATAATGTTTCATAAGCTTTACGAAATTTTCGAATTACGATATATATATTTTTTACATTAGCTATCGGAAGATTAGACTTTTATTTCCCCTAATCTCACGTTTTAGTTTATGATGATAAATCAATCGATAATATTTACTGTTGTTTTATACGTTAGCTTAGTCGTTATTATTTGCGTTTATCACGTAGGATCGGAAAGTGAATCGGATTATTTGTTGTTTATTTATTATTTATATATACTGTATTTGCTTTATTGCTTTTTTGGGAGTGTGGCCACTCTTGAGACAAAACCTCACCAACATGTATCATTCTTACGTTAGTTCATCAATCGTTTCCTTAATTCGATGATCCAAATCATTGTCTCCCTCTCTTCATCTGTACGCTACAATGGAAACCCAGTTTGAACAAATTTGAATTTTATAGTATTTCAATTCTCATAGTTCCTTCATCGCCTCCTCTTATGTAATTTACATCTTATTGATCCGCAGCAGAGAGCGAAACGGAGACTGTGACTATGGCTTCTAAGATAAAGTAAGCGTTTTTCCTAAGTTTCAGTCTCCTCCGATCCTTTTTGTCTCTTTATGTCGGTGGAATATTCCGTCGATTCAAATTCCGATCTGGTTTGGTTTTATTTTCCTGTTTGTGATTTTGGGGGTACATCTAATACGTATGGGTTTAGGGTTTAATCTCCTAATTTTTTAAGGAATCTATTTTGTACCACATGATCATTATTTATTCGTCTGATCGTCCCCGTTTCTGTAGTTTTTTTTTTTTTTAATCTTATTAAATACAATGCCATGTCGTGATCTTAAATATTGTCTTTATCTTGATTTCTATTTGTCTTCTGTTATACTTTCTAATTTTTGTTCTTATAAGTCTCCATTGATTCGGTTGGTTTTGACGCGAGACTTCACAAGAGTGAGGGAAAGACACGAACTGTAGTTCTTATTCCAATCCAGTTACATTAAACTAGAAAGTATTTACACTTTTGGATTTTTTTTTTTTGAAATCTATATGTTATATAAACTATTAAGTTCGATTGATCTAAAGCCAAAAAAAAAAAAAAATCTATCTTAAGCTGCAAAACATTGGTGAATTTATGATGCTTGTATACTTAAAAGCAAATATTCATATTAGAGAATCACAATCACCGACTGGAAACTGTTATATGTTTTGATGGACTTATCAATGTTATTGTGTTACTAATTACACACTGCATTGACATTTTGGAGTAATGAAGTTTCTGCGAGTATAGAGCTTTCTCCTTTTGCTTGCTTGTTGAGACTTTGTTGTTTTGTGAAACAGAACTGGTTTATCTGAAACTACTTTGGGAAAATCATCTCCAGCATCTTTAAGAGTGGCTAAACTGACTCGGTTAGTGACTAAATCTGAATCTAATGCTCCTTCACCTACTCAACAGTCACGGCTTTCGCTCGAGCGCTCTTCTTCTAACTCAAAGCCTGCTACTGAAAAGAGGTCGCCCAAAGTTCCAACCCCACCAGAAGTAATCATCCCAATAATTGTATATTTTTTGATATCTTGAATTGAGGAAGCTTTTTTGGTTGTTTAAGTTGTGTTTGTGTTGCCACACTATGCTGCAACTGTTGATATCCATTGTTGTTGTCTAATGCTTGTTTGCAGAAAACTCAAACACGGTCTGTGAAAGGATCAGAATCGCAACCTCGTTCGATTCAAATCAAGGAAGATTTGAGGAAAGCGAATGAGCTGATAGCATCGCTCGAGAATGAAAAAGCTAAAGCACTTGAGGAACTTAAAGAAGCGCGGGAAGAGGCTGAAGAGGCATCCAGGAAACTAGATGAGGCTTTAAAAACTCAGAAAAAGGCTCAAGAGAAATTTGAAATTGAGAAATTTGAGGCTGTTGAGGCGGGTATAGAGGCAGTTCAGAGAAAAGAAGAAGAATGGAAGAAAGAACTCGAGAATGTCAAGAACCAACATGCTTCGGATTCAGATGCTCTTCTTTTGGTAACCCAGGAGCTGGAGAAGGCCAATCAAGAATTGGCTGCTGCTTATGATGCCAAGAGTAAGGTTTTGAGTCAAGCAGATGATGCTAGTAAGATGGCTGCAATTCATGCAGAGAAAGTGGAAATCTTGTCGTCGGAGTTAATAAGGTTGAAGGCTTTGCTTGATTCAACCCGAGAGAAGGAAACCATATCCAAGAATGAGATTGCTTCAAAACTAGGAGCGGAAATATTGGTTCTAGAAAGAGAGCTTGAGAAAGCGAGAAGTTTTGAAGCAAAGGTCAAGGAACTTGAGATGATCATTGAGCAGCTTAATGTTGACTTAGAAGCTGCGAAGATGGCAGAAACTTATGCACACGGCTCTGCTGACGAGTGGCAAAACAAAGCGAAAGAATTGGAGAAACAGTTGGAAGAAGCTAACATGCTGGAGAGATCTGCCTCGGTATCTCTGGTATCTGTGACAAAGCAGCTGGAAGGAAGCAATAGTAGATTGCACGATATGGAATCTGAAATTACTGATCTTAAGGAGAAAATCGAGTTATTGGAGATGACTGTTGCTAGACAAAAGGTTGATCTTGAGAAATCTGAACAGCGGCTAGGTATTGCAGAAGAAGAGTTATCTAAGATTGAGAAAGAAGCAGAGAAACAGAAGAATGAACTTGAATCTCTGAATGAAGAGAAAAATCAGGCTTTAAAGAAGGAGCAAGATGCTAATTCAAGTGTTCAAAGGCTCTTGGAAGAGAAAACCAAGATCTTGTCAGAACTGGAGAGCTCAAAGAAGGAAGATGAGAAGAGTAAGAAAGCAATGGAGAGTTTAGCTTCAGCATTGCACGAAGTGTCGAGTGAATCACGCGAGTTGAAAGAAAAATTGCTGAGTCAAGGTGATCAGGATTATGAAACACAGATAGAAGATCTGAAGTTGGTCATTAAAGCAACGAACGAGAAGTATGAGAATATGCTTGACGAGGCGAGACATGAGATCGATGTTCTTGTCAGTGCGGTAGAACAAACGAAGAAACAGTTTGAGAGCGCAATGGTAGACTGGGAGATGAGAGAAGCCGGTTTGGTGAATCACGTGAAGGAATTTGATGAAGAAGTTTCTTCAATGGGGAAAGAAATGAATAGGTTGGGTAATTTGGTTAAAAGGACAAAGGAAGAAGCTGATGCAGCATGGGAAAAAGAATCTCAAATGAGAGATAGTCTTAAAGAAGTGGAAGATGAGGTGATTTATCTTCAGGAAACTCTCAGGGAAGCGAAAGCTGAAACCTTGAAACTAAAGGGGAAAATGTTGGATAAAGAAACTGAGTTTCAAAGCATTGTTCATGAGAACGATGAACTCAGAGTGAAACAGGATGATTCTCTGAAGAAGATCAATGAGTTATCTAAGTTACTCGAGGAAGCATTGGCTAAGAAATATACAGAAGAGAACAGTGAGCTCAGTGAGAGTGAAAAAGACTATGATTTGCTTCCACAGGTGGTTGAGTTTTCTGAGGAGAATGGTCACAGAAGTACAGAAGAGAAGTCTTCTTCTATAGTAAAAACCCTCGATGGCATGAACATGAAACTTGAGGAGGACGCTGAGAAGAAGGAAAAGAAAGAAGATTCCCCAGATGATGCGACAGTTGAAGTTGAATTTAAAATGTGGGAAAGCTGTCAGATTGAGAAGAAAGAA
Organism: Boechera divaricarpa; assembly: GCA_026770425.1. NCBI lineage: Eukaryota > Viridiplantae > Streptophyta > Magnoliopsida > Brassicales > Brassicaceae > Boechera > Boechera divaricarpa. Next base: position 916,859 of record CM049184.1, read on the forward strand.
GGCTTCCACAAGGGAAAACCAGAACAAGAGTCTGCAAAAGATGAAGAGGAAGACTCGAACATGATAGACCAAAGCGAGAAAACCTCACCTGTAAATGTAACCGGAGAAGATGAGCTGTTGAAGGAGAAAGAGAAGAAAAAGAAGAAGACATTGTTTGGTAAAGTTGGAAATCTTCTTAAGAAGAAAGGACCCATGAACCAGAAATAAATCAAAGCCTCTCTTTGATTACTCCACTTTTGAGGTATTGCAAATTCTAGCATTTACATATATATATATATATAAACACACATCTCTTTGCACCATTTTGATTTCTTAATTAGTGTTCTTATTATTTTTGTTTATGGCTTCTGCCTTCTGGAATAGGATTGTTTAAGTTGTTGGTTTATGATTCTTTCTTCTTTCGATTTTTTTTTTGGCTTACATTATTATTCGTTCTTTTGTCAACAAACCCAGAAAATCTCTATTAAATATCCAGGAATTGATTCCTTTTTTGCATTACATATAACCTTCTAATATCATCCACAAAGTATTTTTATATTTTTAATGAAGGAGACAAACGAATCCAAAAATAATAATTCGAGGATCAAATTTATTGATTTATCATTGCAAATATAACTAAGGTCCAAAGACATCTCAAGCGTGAATAGAAGTTATTTATCATTCGCAAGTATATATTGGGTCATTTCATAAACAACCAACCCTTAAAAAACAATCAAGCCCAGCCCGATAGACTGAAACGACTTCGTTTCCTTGGTTTCAGTATTATTGCAAAATTAAAAAACCATGCTTATTTACAATAAACTGGTGGCTCGGTTCTTCCAAATTATTCTCTGTATTATGACCGTGTAGAACTTAATTACGAAGAGCTTTAACTATTTTTGGTTCTCTAAAAACTGGTAGGTATGTTGCAATGAAGTTTGTCACGTTAAGTAACTGTAGTATAAGGAGTTTTAACCAGACAGAACCAACAAGTTTCCCACGGTTAACAAACGTTAAAAGAACTTTTTATGTGGTTCTATCCTATAAAGTCAAAGTTGAGCTTAAGACATTACAAGAAAGTTTCTTACCGGGAAATATTGCCAAGAAAGCTCTTTCCTCAATACTCGCGCCACCAACAACATGTCGCACAGTTGGAGAAGCATTCTCATCGGAAGAGATCTCCTATCACCTCATCTCACTCACCTAATTGGAGATGGAGCCTCTACGTCGATTTGGTCGGACCCTTGGCTTTCCGTCGATAAGGTGATCAAACCATTTGGACCTCCTCCTTGGAGCACACGTAATGATAAAGTAGCTAGCCTTCTGGATATTAATGGTCTTTGGGACCAAGAGAAGGTACAAAACACTCTCCCTCATCATGTTCCAGACATCCTCAAGCTACGACCAAGCAAAATAGGAGCCAAAAATTATCTTGCGTGGATCCACACTAAAACCGGAGAGTATTCTACTAAATCCGGTTTTTTCGCTTCTGTTCACGACCAAAATCCTTACCTTGATCCAACGTCCGCTTTTGATTGGAACAAATTATTGTGGACAGCCCCCACGTCGCCAAAGGATCAAAGTTTTCCTTTGGAAACTGATCCAAGAGGCCCTTCCATCCGGAAACAATCTCATACACCGAGTAATTGAGATGAACCCCAAATGCAAGCGATGTGATGATCTTGAATCTACTTTTTATATTTTCTTTGGCTGTCCTTTGCTAGGTCTTGTTGGGATTTGGCTCCTCTTAAATGAATCGTTCAACCTTCGGCGAATATTTCTTTTTATATTTCCTCTTCCCTTGGCTCCTCTGGTCGCTGTGGTCAGCACGGAGTCTCCTTGTCTTTGAAAATCGTTCTTTCTTCCCTTCGGAAGTCACCTCAAAAGCGGTCACCGAAGCCAAAGAATGGCAAGCCGCCCAACTTCCTTCCCCGAGCCAAACAAGCTGTCGAACCCCTGGTGTTCGTATCTCTGGTCTTACCAATTTATTGGTAGATGCAGCTTGGGACACGGCTACCACAAAGGCTGCCGGCGGATGGTCTTGGCTAGATCCTATCTCAAATGTTCGTATCACAGGGACTGAAACCTTCAACTGCGTCGGCTCTCCTCTGCAGCTATTTCACACGCGCGCCATCAACTCCGGACTAACCTATTTTGAAGTTCGCTCCGACTCCCAACTTCTTGTCAACGCTATCTCTTCCGGCGTACGACAAAAAGCACTCTATTGAATCTTGTTTGACATTGATTCCATTGTGGCTTCGGTCTCCGTTGTTGTTTTTTCCTCATTCCTAGATTAGAGAACTCTCTTGCCGACTCTATTGCGAAGCAAGATTTGAGAACTTTTGTAACCTCGTCTTAAGCTTTAATGAAATTGGTTGTTCAAAAAAAAAAACATTACAAGAAAGTCAGTTGTGTTTCATAATCTTTGACTTTTAAACGGATAACAAAGTCGACAGAGGTAAAATCGTTGCTTAAAAATAGACAAATCTCTAGTTTAACGAAACCTTTGTTTACTAACTATAGTTTACGTAGAAGGTAAAAGAGATATGATTGTTCATATGTTCCATTCATCTTTAATTTAGCTACGTACGTGGTAAACATTTTAATTTACACCTTATGGGGACTTTTTTTTGTTTGTATAAACAATAAAATTGGACCAAAATATATTTGATGTTGCGTAACTGAATCAAATACATATGAGTGAGTATACTGATTTCAATGTATAATTGTATATGCATTTCGTTTACATTGTTTTGAACCGGTTTTTTTTTTTTTTTTTGACATAATTATTTTGAACCGATTAGCAAGTGTATTTTTTCAATTTTGTCAGAGTTGAGTTCAAATATGATTTTTTCTATGTATTATAAATGGCCAATCTCAAGTGTAGAAAAATATGTTGAACATGTTGAGAAGAAAATTAGATTTTGCAAAAAAAAACTTGGCAATGAGTAATTTGTCAAGGTGAGTGGTTGTGTATAATGTAATAGAAATATATACAATTACTTGTATCAGTCTTGTTTAGTGTGTGTACATGTATATATAAAAAAAATTGTGTTATATAAATAAGTATATTGAACGAAAAAAAAAAAAAAAAATATGAACATCTTAAAATTATCTTATTTTAAGTTTTCGTAAATTTACAAAATAAACTAGTTTAGGAATACAAATTTCTCAGTACAAATGAGTGAATGACAATAAATTTGTGTGATATCATCTTTACTAAAGGTGTTTAATCCGATCTTTGTTGTTTTGGTATATACATATATAGGTTAATAGTGTATTTAAATAAAATAAAAAAACTGAACAAGGTAGTGACAAGAAAAACAGTAGACATCGGGAGAGCCAAACCTGCATTAGATCTCAAAAAGGTCTTCGATTTTTTCTAACCATAATTGTGTCTCTAACTTGTCGATCCAGTATCCTTAAGATTGATATCGGTGTAACGTAGATGCCAGTGTGACATATGCTATTCCTCTCAAACCAAATGCCTTACACAATTTTTTTAGACAAAAATGCTTTTAAGAACCTTCGGTACTTGTGTAGGTATTAAGGATGAAAGCCATTAGCCATGACATCATCGCAAGCCAAGTGTGGAACAATACAGAGGGACAACTAGCCGAAACAGAGCATAGTCCATATTTGTTCTGTTTAACGCCATGCATGTATTAAATGTATTGCATTCATGTATTAGAGGTTCTGCATTCTTTGATTATGGAGACTAAAAATCAAACTTAATTCAGGTATATGAAAATAAAATAATCTTGATTGAAAAATCGAATTGCTGGTGATTGATTGCAGAACTCATAAATAAATTCATAGAGTAATTAAAGAATCGATCCATTGCTTATGAATTATATTTGAATAAGAGACCAAAACATAAGCATCGTAAGATTAAATCTGGTTTCGTCCACTAGTGACAGTACATGAAAATATTCGTTCTTTAAATCCGAAGGTAACGTTAGGTACGTTGCATGGCTCGTAAGAGATAATTAAGTTAATTAATCTAGAACACTTGTAAACTACAATAAGTAACTGAGTTTTCTTTCTTTTTTGTTTGTCAGAAATAAACTTTCTAATGGGACATTAAAGTTTAGTCTTTACGAAATTGATTAGTAGAAAGTAAACATTTAGCTTTTTGATAAGAAATTACTTTAGTGCTCACTAAATACGTAAACTAAAGAGGATCAATCGAAAGAAAGATGAACAGTCTTTTGAGCCTAAATATATTTAGATATCACTTTACTTTTGTACATTATCCGCTTACTTTACAAGAATTCCGCAATATTACAATTTTACATTTCTTTTTGCAGACATTATATATATCTTTAACATATAAATAATATATATGAGATATGTAAGGTTAGAGTCCAAATCACATATTATATATATCCAATAGAAAGATACAGGTGTTAGCTACATTAATTAAAATAAATAATAATAAAAAACCAATGGGACTGATTGCTGTATTACACATTTGCCAAGAACAAAATAAAATAAGATTTGAAAAATATGTAAAACATCTAACATATAAAAACAAAGGGAATATTTTCGGATCCATAAATGATTATATTTTGGATTTACTCATTTGAAAATTAAATTTCTTATAGGATTTGAAACTATATACTTTTTATTGGCTTTTTACCGTTATGTTCCATATTTCGCTGCACATGTGTTGCACATAAATTCCTTTTTTTTTCCGAATGAGATACCGTTTTGGGTAAAGGTTAAAGAAGTGATAGGAAAAATTACACAAAGCTGCTAACTAATCTTTAATAATATAATAAACTATAAAATACACACGTTTATGGTAAGGTCGTAAAAGTCGGAATTATCTCCTAAGCAAAGTTGTTGTTGACCTAATCTTTTATCGTAAATAATAATTAAAAAAATACGTTTCGGGTAGGATTTGACAGCCACGTGTAAACTTTTATCATAAATACTAATTAAAAAAGAAATGTTTCGGAAAGGATTTGACCGCCACAACCAATCACGCTTTCGGTTGCATGATTTTGTGCGTGAAACCTGAAAAATTTACACAAAGCTGATGAACTAATCTTTAATAATATGTGTTGGGAGATTAGGTATGTTGGAAGATCTATATTTCTCTTTTTGATCTTGTGGTGTTTTGTTTCTTTGTTTCTTTACAGCGATGGATCCTTATTTTTGGAGGACTAGAACACCTGAACTTCTTGCCCTTGTCTTGTTGCAATTGGCTAAAATTTGCTGGGCAATTGCGTTTGTTAGTCAATTTGAGGTGCAACTCAAGCTTGAAGATAAGTTGACTCCTCATCAACATCTTTCTATTCAGGAGTTGGTTAATATCTTGCCTACTCGACACCGAGATGGAGATGGAACAATATTTGGTATTGCACATGCAGCAAGATTACTCGTATCCCTTGACACGGTATTGGATGACGTTTGTCCGTTGACATATTCATTTAACACTCGTGGATGTACGCCTGCTGTAACTATTTTATAATAACTAGAATTTGTAACGTGCTACTGCACGGATTGATATTTCTTATAAGATTCAATATTTTAATTTTTTATTTATGAATTATAAATTAATAAGATAAATGCTAAATATATATATATATACATAGATAATTTATCAACAAATATATGTATTCAATTAAGTTTAATATAAAAATATTATATAAAATATCTCCTATAAATATGAGTTTTTAGTATTCATAAATATAAGATTTTAATTAGTTACCATAAATATAAGATTTTAATTAGTTACCATAATTATTTGATTTTAATTTTATTTTTTAAAGAAAAATTAAAATAGATATATTTTTTCTATAAAATCTTTAATTAATTAATAACTAAACTACCCTTAATGAGAGATTATAATTTGTTTTTTTTGTTGTAATGGCAATGTGATGTAAATATTAACATTTTGTAAGGTTTATTTTATAAATGTATTCCCCAAATAATAATAAGGGGATAATTTACTTTTGAATATATATATATATATATATGACACTCAATACTTTTGTGTGTTTTAAATAGCAACCTGACTTTTGTGTGTTTTAAATAGCAACCTAGAGTAATGAGATACTAGGTTCGCGCGATACAGCCTCATTACTTGGATGAATGCTTAGCCCGTGATGAAGAGTTTGGCTCTGATAAGCTCTTTGGTTGGTGTTTTAAACCAACTAAAATTCAGCATAAATAGATAATCAAGATTCGTCTGAAAAGAAGGCAATTCCATTGCGTTCTCGACCATCTTGACAGGGTCTGAACAGTCTTGTCTCCAATTTGACCGAACGTATTTGCTTCTCTCTAAGGCATGACATAACCCAAATGAGGCCGTCTAACTTCGCTTGAAGTGCGGATAGACTCCTTCGACATCTTTTTGGCCCAACAAGAGTAAATCCCATAGTATCGCATAGGCACCACCCTAATCCACTAATTGGCCCACTATCTAACCAAGAGGCATCAATCTGGCATGTAGGGACACAAGCTCATGTCTTCACAGATTACAAAGTATCAGTCAACTCTATCGCTTGGGCTCCTCATGATCTCGGACTCTCCTTAGCTAGTGGAGCATCCCATGGAAACATATCGGTTTTCTTAGTTATAGCTGATGGCGAACTCAAAATCAATTGATAATGAATGGTTTAACACATGTCTTTTATATATCAATTTTCGAGATGTGATTTCTAACACGCTCTCTCGAGATGCTGGCTCTTTAGGTCCATCTCGAATCGAATCCCATTATAGGATCAATTTAAAAAAATCTCATTAATTGGACCATTCAAAAACTATGGCTAAGTTTATTGGATTTCTAACTCAAAACTAATTGATAATAAGTTGGTTAAACCTTTAATTGTGTATGTGAACTTTTCAAAAGATATGTCTCGTATATACAAATCTAGATCCCATCAAACTTTAGATGTGGGATTCCTAACAGGTTTTAACGTTTCTTCACCTATCTATATTAAGATCGGAAAAACAAATGTAAATGTCAAAAAGTAATTTTGTATTAAATGCTTTGGCGAATATGATGTAGCGAGTAAATTTCCATGGATCTTCAATAGTTTTGTTTTTTTTTTGAGCTTTGATAACCAAAGTCTTAAACTTTAACAGTGGATTTGAATTATAATGTGAAATGGTGAAAGAAAAGAAACTAATGAAACGTTACAAGATCGTAAAATATCCTATTATATATGGTATTATGGTATCTTGAGCACCAATACATCAACATAGCATGCTAAAGTGAGCGTGTGTGCGCAAAATAGTGCTGATATAGTAGCTCCTAATATGATATGATCGCTTTTCCCTCCATATCGAATCCCACAACGGCTACAAATAGGAAATGATTATGGGCTGAAAAGAACATTAGGACTATATGAGCTTAGTCCAGGCCTGAGCAAAATTCAAGGCCCAATCGGGACAATAAATAATTAACGAAAATTATAAGTGCCTTCTTCGTCTTTGACAAAAAAAAAAACATTCGAGGGTCGGAAACCCTAGTAGTCGCTCTTCTCAAGTTAACCATGGACGAATCCGGCATCAAAGTACGTAATCTCCTTGTCCTTATGGATTTCTTCTTACGCTCTCTTTAACCTTTGTTTTCTCTATGAATGGTTTCTTCACAAGAAAGAAGAAAAATGTTTGAAGTAGTAGAATTTCTGATCAGATCTTTAATTTGTACCTTAGGGGCTGGGATTGAACGATCGCGTGATTAGGTCATACCGGTAAATTTGATTCTTCTTTTTTTTAGCTAGGGAGATGTTGTAGTATTTTGATAATAATATCTCCTCCTGCAATCAAATTATTGCAGTTGCATAAGCAGGATTTGCGTTGAGGGATATGACACTTCGCTTCATGCGTATGCTCTCACGCTCGCGTTGACAAAACATTTCGCTTCATGTGGAAAGATCATACGCATTTATGTTCCCAAAAACTATGAAAAGGGTATCCTCGAGAGGTTTGTGACTTCTTCCTCCAATTTTCCCCAGCTCAAGTTAAATTTAATGCTTACTCAAAAACTAGTTTTATTTGTTTCACAGTCCCTCCTACATTCGTTTTGCCGAAGAAGGTGCCCAAGAGAAGGCGCTGCAACTTAGTGGAACTGACGTCGGTGGATGGACTGTATTCGCTAAGGCTTTACCGTCTGAGGGAACAGAAGATTTCGGTTACGTTGATGAAGTCGACCGCTACAGTTCAGAACGCTTGTAAAATTGACCTCCTTTTTAAGTTTTTTTGGGTTATGTGTTCTTGTCATGTTGATGATATTAACTCGAGCACAAATTATTAGGATGTTTGTTACGGGATATGACACTTCGCTTCCTATGATCGATCTTCAGATCGGGCTGACTAAACATTTCTCTTCATGTGGAGAGGTCACCGATGTTGCGATTCTCAACCAGTTTGTGGCTTCTTAATTCCTCCAATTTTTTCCCAACACTCAAGCTATTTAATGCCTAAACTAAAGGCTTGTCTTTGATGATTTTTACAGCAAAGCTCTCATTGCAATTATGGGAGAAGGCGCAGTAGACAAGGCGCTGGAACTTAGTGGATGTGACGTGGGAGGATGGAATATTAGAGTTAGTAGCGTTATGCCGCCACCGGGCGCAAAAAAAAAATTCCCAACAGGAAGTACATGACTTTGCCCTTGATTCTTTGGCTATTTGATTCTTGGTAACAAAATAAAACCTCTCACTAATTTCATGGTTTATTTTAGATCGTCCTCATCCTAAACTAAAAAGGCTAATTGAGAAGTTTCTGAAGGAGAAAGCTGACCCCCTCTCTATCTCTCTCTCTTAGAAGAAGAAGAAAGAAGACTGACTACGGAGTAGAACTCTCCTAAGTGAAGACTAATAAGCTCTATGGTTGGTGTTTTAAGCTTGTGTGTCCTTTCGGTTTTGCTTTTGTTTTTTTTGGATATAAACTCAATAACCATCATCATCAGCCTTCATTACTCCCTTGGTATTGTATGATGTTTTCTGGATTTTAAAACTAATCTCAATAATCATTATCTCTGCCTTGTGTACGACTCTATTGATTAGGTAGCATTTTCATTGAAATCATATCTTTTCATTGAAATAACTAAGTATCGTTAGTAGTTATAAGTAGTTATGGTGCATCGTTTATGTTAGTATGGGGAGTGAGTGTAATAACTTCATGTGTGATAATGAATCTATTCCATATTTGTTGTGATTATGCATAACCTGATTCGTGTTCATAAAACTCAATAAAGACGTGAATGTGATGCATCTTTCGGATTCGAACTCATTAGATTCTATATTATTAGGTTTATATTATTTAAAATATGTTTCTCCCGTTTCATTCAATTCTATGTTTCCATCAAAATAGATGTTTTTAGTTTTCTAAATAAAACTAATTCAATTAATGGATTAGAGACAGGTGATATTTGGTATTGCTACTAGTTTTTTTGAAAATGTGTCATAAAATATTAGATCATACAACTTCAAGAAATAGACTTCAAGAGACAGAGAGAATATACCATCAGTAAATGCACAAATTAAAGGTGATGAGGATTGTTTCAAAGCATTGTTCATGAGAACGATAAACTCAGAGTGAAACAGGATGATTCTCTGAAGAAGATCAAGGAGTTATCAAAGTTACTCGAGGAAGCATTGGCTAAGAAATATACAGAAGAGACCAGTGAGCTCAATGAGAGTGAAAAAGACTATGATTTGCTTCCAAAGGTGGTTGAGTTTTCTGAGGAGAATGGTCACAGAAGTGCAGAAGAGAAGTCGTCTTCTATAGTAAAAACCCTCGATGGCATGAACATGAAACTTGAGGAGGACGCTGAGAAGAAGGAAACGAAAGAAGATTCCCAGATGATGCGACAGTTGAAGTTGAATTTAAAATGTGGGAAAGCTGTCAGATTGAGAAGAAAGAAGGTTTCTTCCACAAGGAAAAACTAGAACAAGAGTCTGCAAAAGATGAAGAGGAAGACTCGAACATGATAGACCAAAGCGAGTAAACCTCACCTGTAAGTGTAACCGGAGAAGATGAGCTGTTGAAGGAGAAAGAGAAGAAAAAGAAGAAGACATTGTTTGGTAAAGTTGGAAATATTCTTAAGAAGAAACGAACCATGAACCAGAAATAAATGAAAGCCTCTCTTGATTACTCCACTTTTGAGGTATTGCAAATTCTAGCTTTTACATATATATAATAAACACACATCTCCTTGCATCATTTTGATTTCTTCATTAGTGCTCTTATTATTTTTGTTTATGGCTTCTGCCTTCTTGAATAGGATTGTTTAAGTTGTTGGTTTATGATTCTTTTCTTCTTTCGATTTTTTTGGCTTACACTGTTATTCGTTCTTTTGTCAACAAACCCAGAAACAAAATATCTATTAAATATCCAGGAATTGATTCCTTTTTTGCATTACATATATTCATATAACCTTCTAATATCATCCACATAGTATTTTTATATTTCTATTGAAGGAGACAAACGAATCCAAAAATAATAAATTCGAGGATAAAATTTATTGATTTATCATTGCAAATATAACTAAGGTCCAAAGACATCTCAAGCGTGAATAGAATCTATTTTTCATTCGCAAGTACAATTGGGTCATTTCATAAACAACCAACCCTTAGAAAACAATCAAGCCCAGAATGAAACGACTTCGTTTTCTTGGTTTCAGTATTATTGCAAAATTAAAGAACCATGCTTATTTACAAAAAACTGGTGGCTCGGTTCTTCCAAATTATTCTCTGTATTTTGACCGTGTAGAACTTGAAGAGCTTTAACTATTTTTGGTTCTCTAAAAACTGGTAGATATGTTGCAATATTGAAATTTTTTCACGTTAAGTAACTGTAGGATAAAGAGTTTTAACCGGACAGAACTAACAAGTTTCCCACGGTTAACAAAAGTTAAAAGAACTTTTAATGTGGTTCTATCCTATAAAGTCAAAGTTGAGCTTAAGACTTTACAAGAAAGTCAGTTGTGTTTCATAATCTTTGACTTTTAAACGGATAACAAAGTCGACAGAGGTAAAATGGTTGCTTAAAAATAGATAAATCTCTAGTTTAACGAAACCTTTGTTTACTAACTAAAGTTTAGGTAGAAGGTAAAAGAGATATGATTGTTCATCTGTTCCATTCATCTTTAATTTAGCTACGTACGTGGTAAACGTTTTAATTTACACCTTATGGGGCATTTTTTTTTGTTGTTTGTATAAACAATAAAATTGGACCAAATTATCTTTGATGTTGCGTAATTGAATCAAATACATATGAGTGAGTATACTGATTTCAATGAATATGCATTTCGTTCACTTTATTTTGAACCGATTTTTTTTTTGTTTTTTTTGACATATTTATTTTTGAACCGATTAGCAAGAGTATTTTTTTCAATTTTGTCAGAGTTGAGTTCAAATATGAGTTTTTCTATGTATTATCAATGGCCAATCTCAAGTGTAGAAAAATATGTTGAACAAGTTGAGAAGAAAATTAGATTTTGCAAAAACAAAAAAAAAAACTTGAACAATGAGTTATTTGTCATGGTGAGTGGTTGTGTATAATGTGATAGAAATATATATGACTTGTATCAGTCTTGTTTAGCGTGTGTCTACATGTATATATCAAAAAGTTTGTGTTACATAAATAAGTATTGAACGAAAAAAAACAGAAAGGTGTTTGTATCCAGACGTGTTTTTTTTATATTTTATTGTGAACATCTTAAAATTATCTTATTTTAACTTTTCGTAAATTTACGACCCATTATCTATCAAACTACTTTACAAAATAAACTAGATTAGGAATACAAATTTCTCAGTACAAATGACGGTATATTTGTGTGATATCATCTTTACTAAAGGTGTGTAATCCGATCTTTGTTGTTTTGGTATACATATATAGGTTAATACTGTATTTAAATCAAAAAATAAAACTGAACATTGTTCCAATTATATGTATATACTACCTTTGCCAAAAAAAATAAAAACAAGGTAGTGACAAGAAAAACAGTAGACATCGGGAGAGCCAAACCTGCATTAGATCTCAAAAAGGTCTTCGATTTTTTCTAACCAGAATTATGTCTCTAACTTGTCGATCCAATATTCTTCATATCGGTGTAATGGAGATGCCGGTGTGAAGTATGCTATTCCTCTCAAACCAAATGCCTTACACAATTTTTTTTGGACAAAAATGGCTTTTAGAACCTTCGGTAATTGTGTAGGTATTAAGGATGAAAGCCATTAGGCATGACATCATCTTAAGCCAAGTGTGGAACAATACAGAGGGACAACTAGCCGAAACAGAGCATAGGCCATACTTGTTCTGTTTAACGCCATGCATGTGGTAAATGTATTGCATTCATGTATTAGAGGTTCTGCATTCTTTGATTATGGAGACTAAAAATCGAACTTAATTCAGGGTATATGAAAATAAAATAATCTTGATAGAAAAGTCTAATTGCTTGTGATTAATTGCAGAACTCATAAATAAATTCATAGAGTAATTTAAGAATCGATCCATTGCTTATGAATTATATTTGAATAAGAAACCAAAATATAAGCATCATATGATTAAATCTGGTTTCGTCCACTAGTGACAGTACATGAAAATATTCGTTCTCTAAATCCGAACGTAACGTTAGGTACATTGCATGGCTCGTAAGAGATAATTAAGTTAATAAATTACTATCTACGTTATGTTGTGTTATGATTTGGGAACTACGAGTATTATAGCAACATACAATCAGTGAATCAGGTTTTAGCTTGCGTGAGTGTATTATTTATTTTTGTCTTTTAGCAAATATTGATGGTTTAATTATATGTGTACATATATAATAATACACAAATTATACTTGATTCTATTATATGTGCCGTGTACATGTACGTATACTAAAAGCACATAAAATGGATTAACGTCCGTATTTATACTTTCATGGCGTTGGGTTGTGCATTATGGAGAAAATTACTCTATAGATCAGGATAATTTAGTTTTGTCCTTATAGTAATTTTAGGAGATTTTATTTTACCATTAATTCTTCTGAGAACTTTTTTTTATTGGAGAATCATAAAGGGATATTCTTGTTATGAAAGATATTGTTTAGCTTGAAAGCTTACTAGTTTTAACTTTCAACATATAAATCTTATCGATTACATTTTTAAACCATTGAATGTAAATTGTGTACTTGTAACTTTGTTAAACACCGTAATTCCGTAAATGCACTTTATTAGCGATGTATCAAAGATAATTATGTATCAAGGCCCAATCGTGACAATACATAATCAACGAAAATTATAAATGCCGCCTTCGTCTTTGACAAAAAAAAAAAAAAAAAACATTCGAGGGTCGGAAACCCTAGTAGTCGCTCTTCTCAAGTTAACCATGGACGAATCCGGCATCAAAGTACGTAATCTCCTTGTCCTTATGGATTTCTTCTTACGCTCTTTGTTTTCTCTATGAATGGTTTCTTCACAAGAAAGAAGAAAAATGTTTGAAGTAGTAGAATTTCTGATCAGATCTTTAATTTGTACCTTAGGGGCTGGGATTGAACGATCGCGTGACTAGATCATACCGGTAAATTTGATTCTTCGTTTTTTTAGCTAGGGAGATGTTGTAGTATTTTGATAATAATATCTCCTCCTGCAATCAAATTATTGCAGTACTAGAAGCAGGATTTGCGTTGAGGGATATGACTCTTCGCTTCAGAAGTATGCTCTCAAGCTCGCGTTGACAAAACATTTCGCTTCATGTGGAGAGATCGTACGTATGTATGTTCCCAGAAACTATGAAAAGGGTATCCTCGAGAGGTTTGTGGCTTCTTCCTCCAATTTTCCCCAGCTCAAGTTAAATTTAATGCTTACTCAAAAACTAGTTTTTATTGTTTCACAGTCCCTCCTACATTCGTTTTGCCGAAGAAGGTGCCCAAGAGAAGGCGTTGCAACTTAGTGGAACTGACGTCGGTGGATGGACTGTATTCGCTAAGGCTTTACCGTCTCAGGGAGCAGAAGATATCGTCTACCATGATGGAGTCGACCGCTACAGTTCACAACGCATGTAAAATTGACCTCTTTTTTTTTTTTTGGGTTATGTGTTCTTGTCATGTCGATAATATTAACTCGTGCAAACAAATTATTAGGATGTTTGTTACGGGATATGACACTTCGCTTCCTAAGATTGATCTTCAGATCGGGCTGACTAAACATTTCTCTTCATGTGGAGAGGTCACCGATGTTATGGTTCTCAAACGGTTTGTGGCGTCTTAATTCCGAAAAAAAAATTTCCCAACACTCAAGTTATTCAATGCTAAACTAAAGGCTTGTCTTTGATGATTTTTACAGCAAAGCTCTCATTGCAATTATGGGAGAAGGCGCAGTAGACAAGGCGCTGGAACTTAGTGGATGTGACGTGGGAGGATGGAATATTAGAGTTGAATGTGTTATGCCGCCACCGGGCGGAAAAAAAAATTTCCCAACAGGAAGTACATGACTTTGCCCTTGATTCTTTGGTTATTTGATTCTTGGTAACAAAATAAAACCTCTCACTAATTTCATGGTTTATTTTAGATGGTCCTATTCCTAAAATAAGAAGGCTAAAAAAAAAGATTTGGAAGGAAAAAGTCCCCCCCCCCCCCCCCCTCTCTCTCTTAGAAGAATAAGAAGAATGACTACGGAGTAGAATTCTCTCTCTTAGGAGAAGACTAATAAGCTCTTTGGTTGATGTTTTAAACTTGTGATACAATGCAGCTGTCCTTTTCTTTTTTTATTACTTCGGTTTTACTTTTGTTTTTGTCCTGATGTAAGCTCAGCAATCATCTTCACCATCATCTTCATCATCATCAGCCTTCATTACCACCTTAGTATTGTATGCTGTTTTCTGGATTTTAAAAGTAATCTCAATAATCATTATATCGGCCTTGTGTAGTACGATTCTATTGATTAGGTAGCTTTTCATTAAAATCATGTCTTCTTCATAATCCCCCATTTCGTTGATTGACATATCAAATCCTCCAGTTGTGTTTCTTGTTTGTAAGCTCTTAAAACTCGTTATCAAATCCTACCCAAAATATACCAAGAAAAACGTTTAACCGGACAGTTCAAGCATTCCTTGTGAACTTTTGTCTGCTACATATCAATTCTTTCTCACATTTCCAGCATACATTCTCATGTCTGGTTTGTGAACTCAAAGGAAGACGGTTCGTGTTAATTAGTGTTTGGAATATTCTTTTTGATCAAGGCTGGATCGTTAACCATATCTGACTCATCATCGCTCCCACTGATTAGCCAGGTTCCATCCTTTGTACATTTTATCCACTGGAGATCTTCTAGAGCTTGGAGAAAAGGTCTCATCAGGAGATATTCACGTTCTTGTCATACGCCGAGGAATGACCACTCCGACTGTTCAAAGGGAAAAAAAAAAATATTTAGACGATTTTTATTTAACTCAAATTTTGTCGCATCCACAAGGTTTGACATATGTCATATGTGTGCATGTATAAAAAATATCGCCTCCTCAAATTTATTTTATAATATCAATTCGGTATCACTTTCATTAAAATATCTAAAGAAAATAATAACAAATTTCCTGCTGGGTGGGAGATGGTTGCTTGGTAGGTGAGATATTGCAACCACAAAAAATGCCTACAAGGTTACAACAACCCAAAAAAAAAAGAATGATCTCTTACGAAGACGGTCTTTGTATATAGATTTTTCTATATTATTAAAGATGGAAAGTTTAATTTTTCATAAAAGGTGACCCCGTAAATGCCTTTTCCCTATAAATTAATATATAAATCAAGTAATGTCAAATATCATATCAAATCCTCCAGTTGTGTTTCTCGTTTATAAAGCTCTTTATAAAACTCAGTGATCAAATCCTACCCAAAATATACCAAGAAAAACGTTTAACCGGACAGTTCAAGCATTCCTCGTGAACTTTTGCCTGGCTACATATCAATTTCGTTCCTTTCTCACGCATTTCCAGCATACATTCTCATGGCTGGTTTGTGAACTCAAAAGGAAGAAGGTTCGTGTTAGAATTTGGATTCTTTTTGATCAAGGCTGGATCGTTAACCATATCTGATTCATCATCGCTCCCACTGATTAGCCAGGTTCCATCCTTTGTACATTTTATCCTCTGGAGATCTTCTAGAGCTTGGAGAAAAGGTCTCATCAGCAGAATTACCGTTGTTAATGGGTTCACGTACCGTTTGTGTCTTGATCACTCTCGGTATCGTCATCAATCACAATGAACTTCATCGTCGATGGCAATCACTTTATTTTTCTCGTTTATGTTTTGTTCCAAACCAATATGCACTTGGTAGTCATCTATCAGCTCCTCCTCGCATGTATCATCCATGTGCGCTGATCTATCATCTGTAAAAACAGGATCATTTGCTTCCAGTTGTCTGACTCTCCATCAATCAAACTCATATCTCTCAGCAACGTAATCCCAATTCCCAACAAACAAGAATAATTTGCATCGTTTCAATAATTTGATTGGGCATCCTTGAAAAGAGAAAAGCATGAAACAAAGGAAAGAAAAGTACAACGAAATCTTTACCTTTCTCAAGTGCACATGTTTTTGTGATGAAATGAATCTGAATAATCAAATAGAATTATAGTTATAAGCTGAGGATTGAGGTTAGATTGACAGCATAGAAAATTTCAGTTGCAATTTTGAACAATGTGTGTTGGGATGAAAAAACATTGTGGTCTATTTGTGTAAATGTCTGAATAATCAAATAAAATTATAGTTATAAACTAGGATTGATGTTACATTGGCAGCATAGAAAATTTCACTTGCAATTCTGAACGATGTGTGTTGGGATAAAAAACATTGAAAATAGGATGAAAAAATATTGTGGTCTATTTTTGTAAATGTCTGGATAATCAAATAGAATTATAATTATAAGCTGAGGATTGAGGTTGGATTGGAAGCATAGAAAAATTCACTTGCAATTCTGAACAATGTGTGTTGGGATGAAAAAAACATTGAAAATGGGATGAAAAAACATTGTGGTCTATTTGTGTAAATGTCTGAATAATCAAATAGAATTATAGTTATAAGGTGAGGATTGAGGTTAGATTGGTAGCATAGAAAATTTCACTTGCAATTCTGAACAATGTGTGTTGGGATTAAAAAACATTGAAAATGGGATGAAAAAACATTGTGGTCTATTTGTGTAAATGTCTGAATAATCAAATAGAATTATAGTTATAAGCTGAGGATTGAGGTTAGATTAGCAGCATAGAAAAATTCACTTGTGAACAATGTGGGAGATCTATATTTCTCTTTTTGATCTTGAGGTGTTTTTTTTTCTTTTTTCTTTGCAGCCATGGATCCTTTTTCTTGGAGGACTAGAACACATGAACTTCTTCCCCCTGTCTTGTTGCAAGAGACTGAAGTTTGCTGGGCAATTGCGCTTGTTCGTCAATTCGAGGTGCAGCTCAAGCTTGAAGATAAGTTGGCTTTTGATCAACATCTTTCCATTCAGGAGTTGATTAATATTTTGTTGTGTTCGATTCTGACTTGTTGATGGAGCTATATATGATTGTGCACATGCAACGAGAGTACTCGAATCCATTGGCACGGTATTGGATGAGGTATGTCCGTTGATATGGTCACTTGACACTTATCGACGGACGCCTAAGGTAATTTTATTTTATTAATAATATACTTTTCAATTATATATATATGCCTCATTACTTGGATGAATACTTAGATGAACATGAAGTGTTTGACTCTGATATATTTGATGATACCCTTCTACAGAAGGTTGACAGATCACTAGTTGCAGTGTGGATTTCAATGTGTCCTAGTTATGAAAACACAAGATACGCCGTAAGTTTTGTTTTTTTTTTTTAAAACAATAATATATGCAAATCCAGAGGAGATTATATATGCAAATCGTAAGGAATTTGGTCATTTTATGTTATTGATGGGGCCTGCGATAAGTGCAAACAACATTCCTTGTTGTGAGTGTCAGGATTCTAATGGAGAAGAATGGAGAGATGGTGGGTTTATGTTGATCCGGCGTAAGCGCGACTTAATAACGGAATTCCATGAAATGACGGTGTAATCTGTTTGTAATCTCGACTCAAGTTTGATCGATACTTGGTAATTTAGTATTATGGTGTGACTTTGTTGTAGTAATGAAGTAATGAAGTTTGTAATATGTTTTCAATATAAACATATTAATGAACAAAATGTACACATATTAATGATACGTCATAACTTTTACTTTTTGATTGAATGTGCATATAAAAATATTAGACATGTTGGTTGAAACAGACGAAATATGTGTATGCCTATTATAAATGTAAGGTTGGAGTGTGGGGATGCTTTTGCCTACTTTGGACTCCATACATTTTTCAATCATGATTTATTTTCAAATATTATAATATGTTCTTGCATTCATTTGCTATCAATTCTAATAAGATTCATCGAATTCCTAATATAAGGCTAACATCCTCAACTAGACAACTAAGATGTCAATGGCAATGACCAATTTATATATCATGTTCATATACCATAATATTACATATATCTTAAATTTATTTTAGGTTACATAATATAATATAAAACATGATATTTTTTTTATACTTAATCAATTTTACATTTGATTTAAACTAAAATTTGTGAAATAAATTTATATATTTCATGATAAATATTAATTATCAGTATTAACCTAAAATAATTTTTTATGAGAAATTTCAAATATATTATTATTAGTTTTTCAATATAAACATCTCTTAAATTTATTCTTGGTTTTAAATAAAAATTGGAATCGTTTTAAATAATTTTTAATTTTAAAAATATTATAAATATAATTTTGGACTAGAGTTTTATATATAATAGTCAAAAATATCATATACACATTTGTTTTTGAGAACCTGCGTTCTTTTGTAGCTTTGCGATTTTTTTGAGAATGTAGACAAAGGCATCCTTGTCTTCTCTGGTTGCAAGTCTTTCCTCAAACTTGAGTTCTAGTGAAGTTAATTGCTTATTCTCCATCAGAACAGTGCGGATTTCGTCTTCAGTCACATATCCATCTTGCGTGGCTGACGGTGGCTTTCTCTCTTCCTAGGTTGGCCTCTCTCTCTAAAACAAAAGTGAAAAGAATACTTTAGCGTTGCTTGCCCACCAAAGCTGAGTTTCTTCTTTTGTTCTTGTTCCTTTTTTTGTTGTCTCAGTTAGATTCTCTCTTATATGATTTTCTATTTTTTGTTGTAATCTTTCTATGTATATTTTTATATTTCCAAATCACACTAAATCCTAAAATATTAGACATGTCTAACTTATTGTAATCGTCCTACGATTGTGCTTTTATGGATATATTCCTCTTCACAAATGGGCTTTAACGGCCTGTTTCCTTTTTATTTCTCTGCATTATTTCCTTTCTTTCTTTCAATCGAGGGTTCCCATTTCCTTTTCCCGTGTCGGCGTATCCTTTCTTTTTTTGCTACTTTGGAAGATGGACGTTTCTGTTTATTTTTGGGTTTCGGTTTGGTTCGGATTTGATTAATTCGATTTTTAAAAACTCCTACTATAGTAAACTAGCTCCACATTGTATATTTAAGATACGCTCAAGCTTTAACTGGTGAACACTAAAATAACAAAAGAAAATGAATAAAGTGATCAATAATGGAATGGAAAAAACAATTTTTGAGAAATAAAAAGGAAAATATACAAAAAAACAAAAAAAAATATAATTTATGAGGAATGGTAACCAAAAAATAATAATATCTTTAAAAAATATATTCAATACTTAATAAATTAAATTTCAATGAAAAATACTAAAATTAATTTTATACTTAATTAATTTTACATTTGATTTAAACTAAAATTTGTGAAATAAATTTATATATTTCCTGATAAATATTAATTATCAGTATTAACCTAAAATAAAAATTTATGAGAAATTTCAAATATATTATTATTAGTTTTTCAATATAAACATCTCTTAAATTTATTTCGGAGTAATGAAGTTTCGGCTGAGTATAGAGCTTTCTCCTTTTGCTTGCTTGATGAGACTTTGTTGTTTTGTGAAGCAGAGCTGGTTTATCTGAACCTACTTTGGGAAAATCATCTCCAGCATCTGTAACAGTGGCTAAACTGACTCGGTTAGTGACTAAATCTGAATCTAATTCTCCTTCACCTACTCAACAGTCACGGCTTTCGCTCGAGCGCTCTTCTTCTAACTCAAAGCCTGCTACTGAAAAGAGGTCGCCCAAAGTTCCAACCCCACCAGAAGTAATCATCCCAATAATTGTATCTTTTTCGATATCTTGAATTGAGGAAGCCTTTTTTTGTTGTTAAGTTGTGTCTGTGTTGCCACACTATGCTGCAACTGTTGATTTCCATTGTTGTTGTCTAATGATTGTTTGCAGAAAACTCAAATACGGGCTGTGAAAGGATCAGAATCGCAACCTCGTTCGATTCAGATCAAGGAAGATTTGAGGAAAGCGAATGAGCTGATAGCATCGCTCGAGAATGAAAAAGCTAAAGCACTTGATGAACTTAAAAGAGCGCGGGAATGCCAATCAACATGCTTCGGATTCAGCTGCTCTTCTTTTGGTAACCCAGGAGCTGGAGAAGGCCAACCAAGAATTGGCTGCTGCTAATGATGCCAAGAGTAAGGTTTTGAGTCAAGCAGATGATGCGAGGAAGATGGCTGCAATTCATGCAGAGAAAGTGGAAATATTGTCGTCGGAGTTAATAAGGTTGAAGGCTTTGCTTGATTCAACCCGAGAGAAGGAAACCATATCCAAGAAAGAGATTGCTTCAAAACTAGGAGTGGAAATAGCATTACACATTTCATCAAAACTAGGAGTGGAAATCGCAAGCCAAGTGTGGAACAATACAGAGGGACAACTAGCGAAACAGAGCATAGTCCATAAATGTATTGCGTTCATGTATTAGAGGTTCTGCATTCTTTGATTATGGAGACTAAAAATCAAACTTAAGCCAGGGACCAGGGTATATGAAAATAAAATAATCTTGATTGAAAAATCTAACTGCTGGTGATCAATTGCAGAACTCATAAATACATTCATAGAGTAATTTAAGAATCTATCCATTGCTTTTGAGTTATATTTGAATAAGAGACCAAAACATAAGCACCATAAGATTAAATCTGGTTTCGTCCACTAGTGACAGTACATGAAAATATTCGTTCTCTAAATCCGAAAGTAACGTTAGGTACATTGCATGGCTCATAAGAGATATATAATTAAGTTAATTAATTACTATCTACGTTATGTTGTGTTATGCTTTGGGAACTACGAGTATTATAGCAACATACAATCAGGTTTTAGCTTGCGTGAGTGAATTATTTGTTTTTGTCTTTTAGCAAATATTGATGGTTTAATTATATGTGTACATATATAATAATACACGTATTATACTTGATTTTATCATATGTGCCGTGTACATGTACGTATACTAAAAGCACATAAAAAGGATTAACGTCCGTATTTATAATTTCATGGCGTTGGGTTGTGCATTATGGAGAAAATTACTCTATAGATTAGGATAATTTAGTTTTGTCCTTATAGTAATTTTAGGAGATTTTATTTTACCTCTAATTCTTCTAGGAACTTTTTTTTATTGGAGAATCATAAAAGGATATTCTTGTTATGAAAGATATGTGTAGCTTGAAAGCTTACTAGTTTCAACTTTCAACATCGAAATCTTATCGATTACATTTTAAAACCATTGAATGTAATTTTTTTTTGATGAAATGTAATTTCATTAACAAAGAGGTTATTTACAAGATTGAATGTAAATTGTGTACTTGTAACTTTGTTAAACACCGTAATTCCGTAAATGCACTTTATTAGCGATGTATCAAAGATAATGATGTCCTTAGGTAAAGACCGACGACGAATTATAAAGTGTGTTTGGCTATAGGAAGATCAATTCTGAGATGGGAATGCTGTCGCATTCGGATTAGTTGGAAACTTCTATGTACGAAATTACGAATTATTACTTTCTTCTCCTTTCAATAGTAAATAATCATATTATTATTGAGTTTTTAAAATCGTTACCACTGACTTAATATATTCTGCCATGCATGCATGTGTTTATATCTTAGAAACTGATTTGTTGGAAAAAACGTTGCAAATTAAATTATGTAAATACCTTTTGTGTCCAAGGCTCCAAGCTTCTAACCAGGCATATTATTTTGCATCACCATTAAACTAGTGAGTTTACGAACGATTTTAATAAGATACACAGAATATTTTTGAAAGTTTTAAGACACTAATCAGACGTTTTGAAAACATTGATACATTACTTAATGTTTATAGCAATTTGGTTATTTTTTATGTTAAATTAATAACAATCATAAAAATCAGTCGTTTAAGTCCGGTCAATTAGTTTATTATTGAATTGGCCAAAACAACGCCATACTTTTGGATGTCTCAACGGTTTGTCCATATTAAAAATGACGTCAGCATATATATAAAAGCCACGTAGAAATATTTACATAAAAGAATATTAAAAAAAATAGCAGTTAAAAACATATACATCACCTATGTAATGTGCATTGGTTTATATCTTTAAACACGCAAAGGGTCGCCGCATTATGGGTCATCCGGCCACCCATGCTTATCCCAAAGTCTCTCGTTCCATTCCCATATGATTATGACTTCATGATCTCACCTTATGACTTTTGAGTAATTTACTATATTTAATGTTTCGAAGTCATATTGTATCTTTTTTTCTTTCTTTCTTTTCTTTTCTTCCACTACGAACTTTAATGCTTCAATTACCCAAATAATAATGTACGTGAATAAGTTAATAACTCTCCGCTTTCAATTTTAAAAAGTCGTTATTAATAGTCCTTATTTATAATCGAGACAAGAAGATAAATTTGTAACTGAAATAATTGGTCTAGTTCAAGTATAACAAATTTTAAAATTTAAACTCCAATTGAGGTAAGAAAATAACTTTTATTAGTATCGCATCCACGATTGTAATCGAGGTAAATAGATAGTTTCGGAATCAAATATTTGTGTGGTTGTTTCGTTCGATTATAGTGTTGTATGTAGTACACGCCTCTCAGATGAGAGAGCTAACTGGTCATATAAAAACCTCTTCTTGCATCAATTAAGTCTTTAGTTGGTGGTAACAGAAAAAGATGTGAAATTTTTCTGAAAGCAACATACATGCAGACAAAAAAAGTTTCGGTGATGGATCCTAAAACCATTGGTAACTTGTAAACCCTGTTAGACAGCAAGACCGATCTAGTAGCGGTTGTGACGCCTGCAAAGAGAATTTTGGCATAAACATCTGTAAGAAAGATATCGAGTTCTGAAGGATAAAAAACCAACCATGACTGTGGTTTTAATACCTGTGGCGATCATAGTCCCTCGGTCTGTCTCTGGACCTGGACCGTGAGCGTGACCTACGTCTGCTTCTTGAGTGTGACCGATCATAGTCTCTGTCTTGTTCACGATCACGGTCATGGTGCCTATCTCGATCTCTACTCCTGCGATCATAATCTCTTCGACGTTCACGACTAGTTCCTCGCTCTTTCTCTCGGTCTTTACTTGATTCCCTCTCCTTACTGTTCCGTTCCTTTGATCTAAGAATGGTTTTACTATTCAGTTTCAAAGATCCAAAACCGTAAAAAAAAACAATGAAAATAGAAGCTAAAACTAAAACCTAACCTTTCCTTGCGGAAATTGGTCTTCTCATCCTGAAGAAAACGAAGAGAAATATAAGAACAGACAGTTTTCATCCATCATCACAAAAGAGTAATTATCGCTTTCCCCTCCATAACGAATCCCACAACGGCTACAAATAGGAAATGATTATGGGCTGAAAAGAAAATTAGGACTATATGGGCTTAGTCCAGGCCTGAGCTAAATTCAAGGCCCAAACGGGACAATAAATAATTAACGAAAATTATAAATAGCTTGTTAGTCTTCGGAAAAAAAAAAAAAAAAAAAAAACTTGTTCATACCTATATCCCTAGAAACCCTAGCAGTCGCTCTTCTCAACTTAACCATGGACGAATCCACCATCAAAGTACGTAATCTTCGTCTCCTTATGGATTTATTCTTACGCTCTCTTTAACCTTTGTTTTCTCTATGAATGGTTTCTTCACAAGAAAGAAGGAAAATGTTTGAAGTAGTAGAATTTCTGATTAGATCTTTCATTTGTACCTTAGGGGCTGGGATTAAACGATCGCGTGATGAGATTCCCCCGGTAAATTTGATTTGTTTTTTTTCTTCTTTTTGAAGGGAGATGTAGTATTTTGATAATAATATCTCCTCCTGCAATCAAATTATTGCAGTTGCATAAGCAGGATTTGCGTTGAGGGATATGACACTTCGCTTCATGCGTATGCTCTCACGCTCGCGTTGACAAAACATTTCGCTTCATGTGGAAAGATCATACGCATTTATGTTCCCAAAAACTATGAAAAGGGTATCCTCGAGAGGTTTGTGACTTCTTCCTCCAATTTTCCCCAGCTCAAGTTAAATTTAATGCTTACTCAAAAACTAGTTTTATTTGTTTCACAGTCCCTCCTACATTCGTTTTGCCGAAGAAGGTGCCCAAGAGAAGGCGCTGCAACTTAGTGGAACTGACGTCGGTGGATGGACTGTATTCGCTAAGGCTTTACCGTCTGAGGGAACAGAAGATTTCGGTTACGTTGATGAAGTCGACCGCTACAGTTCAGAACGCTTGTAAAATTGACCTCCTTTTTAAGTTTTTTTGGGTTATGTGTTCTTGTCATGTTGATGATATTAACTCGAGCACAAATTATTAGGATGTTTGTTACGGGATATGACACTTCGCTTCCTATGATCGATCTTCAGATCGGGCTGACTAAACATTTCTCTTCATGTGGAGAGGTCACCGATGTTGCGATTCTCAACCAGTTTGTGGCTTCTTAATTCCTCCAATTTTTTCCCAACACTCAAGCTATTTAATGCCTAAACTAAAGGCTTGTCTTTGATGATTTTTACAGCAAAGCTCTCATTGCAATTATGGGAGAAGGCGCAGTAGACAAGGCGCTGGAACTTAGTGGATGTGACGTGGGAGGATGGAATATTAGAGTTAGTAGCGTTATGCCGCCACCGGGCGCAAAAAAAAAATTCCCAACAGGAAGTACATGACTTTGCCCTTGATTCTTTGGCTATTTGATTCTTGGTAACAAAATAAAACCTCTCACTAATTTCATGGTTTATTTTAGATCGTCCTCATCCTAAACTAAAAAGGCTAATTGAGAAGTTTCTGAAGGAGAAAGCTGACCCCCTCTCTATCTCTCTCTCTTAGAAGAAGAAGAAAGAAGACTGACTACGGAGTAGAACTCCTCCTGCAATCAAATTATTGCAGTTCATAAGCAGGATTTGCGTTGAGGGATATGACACTTCGCTTCATGCGTATGCTCTCACGCTCGCGTTGACAAAACATTTCGCTTCATGTGGAAAGATCATACGCATTTATATTCCCAAAAACTATGAAAAGGGTATCCTCGAGAGGTTTGTGGCTTCTTCCTCCAATTTTCCCCAGCTCAAGTTAAATTTAATGCTTACTAAAAAAACTAGTTTTTATTGTTTCACAGTCCCTCCTACATTCGTTTTGCCGAAGAAGGTGCCCAAGAGAAGGCGCTGCAACTTAGTGGAACTGACGTCGGTGGATGGACTGTATTCGCTAAGGCTTTACCTTCTCTGCGAGAAGAAGATTTCGGTAACCCTGATGGAGTCGACGATTTCGGTTACCCTGATGGAGTCGACCGCAGTTCAGAACGCATGTAAAATTGACCTCTTTTTTTTTTTTTTGGGGTTATGTGTTCTTGTCATGTTGATGATATTAACTCGTGCAAACAAATTATTAGGATGATAGTATCGGGATTTGACACTTCGCTTCCTAAGATTGATCTTCAGATCGGGCTGACTAAACATTTCTCTTCATGTGGAGAGGTCACCGATGTTCTGATTGTCAAACGGTTTGTGGCTTCGTGATTCCTCCAATTTTTTCCCAACACTCAAAAGTTATTTAATGCCTAGACTAAAGTCTTGTCTTTGATGATTTTTACAGCAAAGCTCTCGTTAGAATTATGGGAGAAGGCGCAGTAGACAAGGCGCTGGAACTTAGTGGATGTGACGTGGGAGGATGGAATATTAGAGTTGATAGTGTTTTTCCGCCACCTTGGGGATATAAAAATTTCCCAACAGGAAGTACATGACTTTGCCCTTGATTCTTTGGTTATTTGATTCTTGGTAACAAAATAAAACCTCTCACTAATCTCATGTTTTATTTTAGCTTATCATGATCCTAAAATAAGATGGCCAATATATGAGGAGAAAGCTCCCCCTCTCTCTCTCTTAGAAGAAGAAGAAGAAGAAGACTGACAACGGAGTAGAATTCTCTCTCTTAGGAGAAGACTAATAAGCTCTTTGGTTGGTGTTTTAAGCTTGTGATACAATGCAACTGCCCTTCTCTTTTTTATTACTTCGGTTTTGCTTTTGTTTTTGTCTGGATGTAAGCTCAATCATCATCATCAGCCTTCATTACCACCTTTTAGTATTGTATGATGTTTTCTGGATTTTAAAAGTAATCTCAATAATCATTATATCTGCCTTGTGTAGTACGATTCTATTGATTAGGTAGCATTTTCATTAAAATCATATCTTCTTCATAATCCCCCATTTCGTTGATTGGCATATCAAATCCTCCAGTTGTGTTTCTCGTTTATAAAGCTCTTTATAAAACTCGTTATCAAATCCTACCCAAAATATACCAAGAAAAACGTTTAACCGGACAGTTCAAGCATTCCTTGTGAACTTTTGCCTGCTACATATCAATTACGTTCCTTTCTCACGCATTTTCAGCATACATTCTCATGGCTGGTTTGTGAACTCAAAAGGAAGAAGGTTCGTGTTAGAATTTGGATTCTTTTTGATCAAGGCTGGATCGTTAACCATATCTGACTCATCATCGCTCCCACTGATTAGCCAGGTTCCATCCTTTGTACATTTTATCCTCTGGAGATCTTCTAGAGCTTGGAGAAAAGGTCTCATCAGCAGAATTACCGTTGTTAATGGGTTCACGTACCGTTTGTGTCTTGATCACTCTCGGTATCGTTATCAATCACAATGAACTTCATCGTCGATGGCAATCACTTTATTTTTCTCGTTTATGTTTTGTTCCAAACCAATATGCACTTGGTAGTCATCTATCAGCTCCTCCTCGCATGTATCATCCATGTGCGCTGATCTATCATCTGTAAAAACAGGATCATTTGCTTCCAGTTGTCTGACTCTCCATCAATCAAACCCATATCTCTCAGCAACGTAATCCCAATTCCCAACAAACAAGAATAATTTGCATCGTTTCAATAATTTGATTGGGGATTCTTGAAAAGAAAAAAGCATGAAACAAAGGAAAGAAAAGTATAAGGAAATCTTTACCTTTCTCAAGTGCACATGTTCTTGTGATCAATAAATGGAAGAACATCAAATGAGAGATAGTCTTAAAAAAGTGGAAGATGAGGTGATTTATCTTCAGGAAACTCTCAGGGAAGCGAAAGCTGAGTTTCAGCGCATTGTTCATGAGAACGATGAACTCAGAGTGAAACAGGATGATTCTCTGAAGAAGATCAAGGAGTTATATAAGTTACTCGAGGAAGCATTTGCTAAGAAATATACAGAAGAGACCAGTGAGCTCAGTGAGAGTGAAAAAGACTACGATTTGCTTCCAAAGGTGGTTGAGTTTTCTGAGGAGAATGGTCACAGAAATGCAGAAGAGAAGTCATCTTCTATAGTAAAAACCCTCGATGGCATGAACATGAAACTTGAGGAGGACGCTGAGAAGAAGGAAAAGAAAGAAGATTCCCCAGATGATGCGACAGTTGAAGTTGAATTTAAAACGTGGGAAAGCTGTCAGATTGAGAAGAAAGAAGGTTTCTTCCACAAGGGAAAACCAGAACAAGAGTCTGCAAAAGATGAAGAGGAAGACTCGAACATGATAGACCAAAGCGAGAAAACCTCAGATGAGCTGTTGAAGGAGAAAGAGAAGAAAAAGAAGAAGACATTGTTTGGTAAAGTTGGAAATATTCTTAAGAAGAAACGACCCATGAACCAGAAATAAATGAAAGCCTCTCTTGATTACTCCACTTTTGAGGTTTTGCAAATTCTAGCTTTTATTTATCATTGGCGAGTATAATTGGGTCATTTCATAAACAACCAACACTTAGAAAACAATCAAGCCCAGCCCGATAGACTGAAACGACTTCGTTTTCTTGGTTTCAGTATCATTGCAAAATCAAAGAACCATGCTTATTTACCATAAACTGGTGGCTCGGTTCTTCCGAATTATTCTCTGTATTTTGACCGTGTAGAACTTAATTACGAAGAACTTTAACTATTTTTGGTTCTCTAAAAATTGGTAGGTATGTTGCAATGAAGTTTTTCACGTTAAGTAACTATAGGATAAAGAGTTTTAACCGGAAAGAACTAACAAGTTTCCCACGGTTAACAAAAGTTAAAAGAACATTTTATGTGGTTCTATCCTATAAAGTCAAAGTTGAGATTAAGACATTACAAGAAAGTCAGTTGTGTTTCATAATCTTTGACTTTTAAACGGATAACAAAGTCGACAGAGGTAAAATCGTTGCTTAAAAATAGACAAATCTATAGTTTAACGAAACCTTTGTTTACTAACTAAAGTTTACGTAGAAGGTAAAAGAGATATGATTGTTCATCTGTTCCATTCATCTTTAATTTAGGTACGTACGTGGTAAACGTTTAATTTACACCTTATGGGGACTTTTTTTTTTCTTTTCTAAACAATAAAATTGGACCAAATTATCTTTGATGTTACGTAATTGAATCAAATACATATATATGAGTGAGTATACTGATTTCAATGTATATGCATTTCGTTCACTTTATTTTGAACCGATTAGCAAGAGTATTTTTTCAATTTTGTCAGAGTTGAGTTCAAATATGAGTTTTTTCTATGTAGAAAAATATGTTGAACATGTTGAGCAGAAAATTAGATTTTGCAAAAAAAAAAAAAAAATAACTTGGCAATGAGTTATTTGTCAATGTGAGTGGTTGTGTATGATGTAATAGAAATATATATAATTACTTGTATCAGTCTTGTTTAGTGTGTGTGTATATATCAAAAACATTGTGTTATATAAATAAGTATATTGAACGAAAAAAAAAAACAGAAAAGTTTTTGTATCCAAACGTTTTTTTTTTTTAATTATGAACATCTTAAAATTATATTATTTTAACTTTTTGTAAATTTACGACCCATTATATATCAAACTACTTTACAAAATAAACTAATTTAGGGATACAAATTTCTGAGTACAAATGACGGTATATTTGTGTGATATCATCTTTACTAAAGGTGTTTAATCCGATCTTTGTTGTTTTGGTATAAATATATAGGTTAATAGTGTATTTAAATCAAGGTATAGTGAGAAAAAAAACAGTAGAGACATCGAGAGAGCCAAACCTGCATTAGATCTCAAAAAGGTCTTCGATTTTTTCTAACCAGAATTGTGTCTCTAACTTGTCTATCCAGTATCCTGAAGAAGTGAAGATTGATATCGGTGTAATGGAGATGCCAGTGTAACGTATGCTATTCCTCTCAAACGAAATGCCTTACACAATTTTTTTTGGACAAAAATGCTTTTTAGAACCTTCGGTGCGTACTTGTGCAGGTATGAAGGATGAAAGCCATTAGGCATTAGCCATGACATCATGTCATCATCTTAAGCCAAGTGTGGAACAATACAGAGGGACAACTAGCCGAAACAGAGCATAGTCCATACTTGTTCTGTTTAACGCCATGCATGTATTAAATGTATTGCATTCATGTATTAGCGGTTCTGCATTCTTTGATTATGGAGACTAAAATCAAACTTAATTCAGGGTATATAAAAATAAAACAATTTTGATTGAAAAATCTAATTGCTGGTGATCATTTGCAGAAGTCATAAATAAATTCATAGAGTAATTTAAGAATGGGGTTTCTTAAGCATCAAAACATAAGCATCATAAGATTAAATCTGCTTTCGTCCACTAGTGACAGTACATGAAAATATTCATTCTCTAAATCCGAACGTAACGTTAGGTACATTGCATGGCTCGTAAGAGATAATTAAGTTAATAAATTACTATCTACGTTATGTTGTGTTATGCTTTGGGAACTACGAGTATTATAGCAACATACAATCAGTGAATCAGGTTTTAGCTTGCGTGAGTATATTATTTATTTTTGTCTTTTAGCAAATATTGATGGTTTAATTATATGTGTACATATATAATAATACACATATACTTGATTATATCATACGTGCCGTGTACATGTACGTATACTAAAAGCACATAAAAAGGATTAACGTCCGTATTTATAATTTCATGGCGTTGGGTTGTGCATTATGGAGAAAATTACTCTATAGATTAGGATAATTTAGTTTTGTCCTTATAGTAATTTTAGGAGATTTTATTTTACCATTAATTCTTCTGAGAACTTTTTTTTATTGGAGAATCATAAAGGGATATTCTTGTTATGAAAGATATATGTAGCTTGAAAGCTTACTAGTTTCAACTTTCAACATCTAAATCTTATCGATTACATTTTAAAACCATTGAATGTAAATTGTGTACTTGTAACTTTGTTAAACACCGTAATTCCGTAAATGCATTTTAGTAACGATGTATATATCAAAGATAATTATGTCCTTAGGTAAGACCGACGACGAATTATAAAGTGAGTTTGGCTATAGGAAGATCAATTCTGGGATGGGAATGCTGTCGCATTCGGATTAGTTGGAAACTTCTGTGAACGAAATTACGAATTATTACTTTCTTCTCCTTTCAATAGTAAATAAATCATTATTACTGAGATTTCTATATCGTTACCACTGATTTAATATATTCTGTCATGCATGTGTGTGTGTTTATATCTTACAAACTGATTTGTTGGAAAAAACGCTGCAAATTAAATTATGTAAATAACTTTTGTGGCCAAGCTTCTAACCAGGCATATTATTCTGCATCACCATTAAATTAGTGAGTTTACGAACAATTCTAATAAGATACACAGAATATGTTTGAAAGTCTTAAGACACTAATCAGACGTTTTGAAGACATTGATACATTACTTAATGTTTATAACAATTTGGTTATTTTTATGTTAAACAATACCAATCATATAAATCTGTCGTTTAAGTCCGGTCAATTAGTTTATTGAATTGGCCATAACCACGCGATACTTTTGGATGTCTCAACGTTTGGTCATATTAAAAAATGACGTCAGCAATATATATAAAAGCCACGTAGAAATATTTACATAAAGAATCAAGAAAAAAAAATAGTAGTTAAAGTATTAGGGTTTTGGGTCCCATGGGTTTGTGTGATCTCAAACAAAATAGTTTGCGTGTCTTAATGTGCTTAAAACTAGATTTATACCAATAATGAACAACCATATCGAGACCTTGATTAAACTTTTATTAGATGAACAAAATACTATATATAAAACGTTTTGAAAAAGGAATGTAAATGTGTGTGTTGAATAAATATGAGAAAATTTAATCTATAAAATAATATATAAAAGAAGAATATCCAGATTCCCGCGCGTACAAACATATATTGCATGAGAACCCCTATTTTAAAAATATTTATAGATACGTTTGCTAATGTATTGAATAAACGTCCATTTATAAATTTATAATTATACATTTACAAATCGTTATGTTACATTTTTTTCTTGAAATTTCTAATTTTATCATTTTGAATGAAGTTTTGAATTAGACAAAACAATTGCTGAGTTTTATTTGAAAATGACAAATGTGTATTTTTTTTAAAAGAAAAATATAGTAGATCATCTACCTTTTTTAAATGAGTGTAATTTTTTTTGTTAAATAGAGTAGTATAAAGTTGAGAAGAGGCAATTTTTCTTAAAAACTAGAATGTTTTATTTATTGAGTGATTCGAACACGGTTCAATCATACAATTTGACTTTATTTTGATCTGATGTGTATATGGTTGAGATGTGTCATTAGTTGACCAATGAGCAGTAATCCATACTATTGTAGGCACTGTCTGTATCTCTTGGGCAATATGTTTTCATTAATAGTTGTGCTAACTTAACATTATAAATTATTCTACATAGTAATCCAATCGTACATAAACATACACGATCACAGTTCAAAATCTATATGTATTATTTAATATTTTTATCAATAACATATAATATATCGCGTGGAGACACACCAACACACAATACGAACTACTTAATTATGCCGCATTTTACAAATTTAGTGTATATATATATATATATTATTTTAAACTCAGTATGTACTTTTAAATATTAATTTACTGGTACTGTAATTTAAACTAATACGAGAGTTATATTATATAATTCTTTGAATATTTAGCTCTTGTAAGTAACTAACATTTTTATTCTCATACTTTTAAAAAAGTTTGAAAAACTTACATTGTCAACATGAATTAGTTGCAGCAACTTTTATTTCACACATTGCTTCACAAACTTGAACATCTCCTTCTCCTCTCCTCTCCTCTCCTCAATTTTCTTCTAGTTTCATCAAAGGGCATTTTCATCATTTCACTTATTTGATTTGATTAAAGTCAAATGGACACGTCACAAGAGCTAACTAAGATCTTGTTCCGACAAGACAGAAGACACAAGATACAAGACAAAGACGAAAGCCTCTTCTGTGTTTCTATATATAAAGCGAAGAACAAAACAAGTAGCCTTATTAACTAAGATCTTTCCTTCACCAATCTTCTATCTTCTCAATTATCTCTCTTCCTCACAGGTATATTATATATAATTGTATGCCCACTCAAGAATCTCGTATGTGATCATAAATTCGATTTCTTAGCAAAAGTGTGTTAAAACATAAACGATACATATTCTGCTTCTGTTTTGAAGCAATTGTAGTTGATTAAAACCTTTTTTTTTTGTTTTGTTAACTTTATGTCCAGGTACATTTTAATAGCTGTATGTTATAACATAATGGGGAGATCACCGTGTTGCGATGAGAGCGGGTTAAAGAAAGGGCCATGGACGCCAGAAGAAGATCAGAAACTGATAAATCACATAAGAAAACACGGTCATGGAAGCTGGAGAGCTCTTCCCAAGCAAGCCGGTTTAAACCGGTGTGGAAAGAGTTGCAGATTGAGATGGACTAATTACTTGAGACCAGACATCAAAAGAGGAAACTTCACAGCTGAGGAAGAGCAAACCATCATCAACCTTCATTCTCTTCTTGGAAACAAGTAATTAGTCTTACAATTTTTAAAAAAAAATTCCGTAATTACTTTAATTATAAATTATATTTGAGATAATCATCAAGAGCAAAAATTAGAAAACAGATCAATATTTTCTATACTACACGAGCTTTTAGAAGATCAGTATTTATTGTGTTTTTACAAATTACTACTGCTTTTTATTATCAGTGATTTTTATAGACTTTTGTTTTTTGGCTAAAACTAATAGAATTTTAATTTATTTTAGAAGAAAATTCAAATAAAGAATAAGAGAATTGAACTACAATATGGTAATCTTTGATTAGATAGATTTTAGGCAGTTTTTTTTCTTGCATGTAACATCACTTTAATTAATCTTATATCAAAAAAAAATCTCTTTTATTATATACAAATTAAAATTTTAAAGTTTCTAAAATCTTAGTCTTTTTTTCATCAGTCATATTTATACATCACATATATGATATAGTCTATATTTTTATATGTGCTATCATATAGTTTTTTTGTTAGTTGTAGTATAGAAGAATATATCTGAAAAACCTGCTACGCTGGAGTTTTCTTGGTGCATGCATACGTACTCGTCAATGTTCAATATTATCAAGTCTATAATTAGTTATCTTGTTATAGCGTGGCAAATTTATATAATACGTATAAAGCTTAACTAACCCACCAAAAATTATATTTTCCATATATTTTTTGAAGGTGGTCGTCTATAGCTGGTCATCTCCCAGGAAGAACGGATAACGAAATAAAGAACTATTGGAACACGCATATTAGAAAGAAACTAATTCAGATGGGGATCGATCCAGTGACCCATCGGCCAAGAACCGACCATCTAAACGTTCTAGCCGCTCTCCCGCAACTACTAGCTGCCGCAAATTTCAACAACCTCTTGAATCTAAATCAAAATATACAATTGGATGCAACAAGTGTTGCAAAAGCCCAATTGTTACATAGTATGATTCAAGTCCTTAGCAACAACAATACCTCTTCTTCACTTGAAATTCATCACACCAACAACAATCTCTTTGGCCAATCTTCTTTCTTAGAGAACCTACCAAATATTAGTGAAAATCTTTATGATCAAACCCAAAGCCTCTCTCACATTGTTAATCAGCCTCTGGATTCGTTTACTAGCCCGATTCGAGTAGTTTCTCATCAAGATGATCAGAATTCTATTCCCCCGTTGATTTCGGCATCTCCTGATGAGTCTAAGCAAACCCAAATGATGGTCAAGAACAAGGAAATTTTGAGGCATACTGATCATACTTCAAACACTTCATCGACCTCAACGTTCACCCAAGATCATCAGCCATGGTGTGACATAATTGATAATGAAGCAAGTGATTCTTATTGGAAAGAGATCATAGAGTGAGTTAGAGATGGTCATATTTTTGTTTGTTTTTAAAATCTTGAATTTTGACGAACTCTTATTAGTATTTTTTTTGTTTTTCTCTTCGCAGGCAAACTTGTTCGGAGCCTTGGCCATTTCGTGAATAGAGACGAAAGAAAAACATTAGCATTATTTTTTCTGTGGATATATATAGATATATACATATTTATTGTTAATTAACTTTCATACAGTTTGTGTATTAATTATTTCTCGACCATGTATACAAAACACATTGATACTGTACAAAACTGATTTTTCATATATTTGTATTATATTAATCTTTCACTTTAGATTTCAAAATTTTTGTAATAGTTCTCCGCGTATGAGAGCTTACAACCCCCAAACTATATTTGAGAAAATTAATTCAAAAACTATATGTATGATCTTTGTTTGTTTTTCGATTATAGTATTAAGAATTCAAATTTAGTTGGGGATGGTTAAGAAGAAGTGAACTAATAAGAGTCTCGAAAGTGACACAATCTTATTTTTGTTTGACTTTTAGAGGAGACAAAAGAGATGTATCGTAAATACATAATAGCATTTAAAACGTCATTTTACATCTTGAACTCGTGGCTAACTGTATATATATCACAATTCACAAGCAAGATTTATAGTCTCAACATCGGTTATAATTTAAAATTTAAAACAAATATATACCTAACTATTTTATATTTAAAACTCGGGTGGATTAATGAAACAAACAAGACAAATACTGTATGATTTGTGTGTTCATGGTGGACACATCAAAATCTAATTTAATATGATGAATGAATTCGAATGATAAAAAAGAATTATAACTAATTTGTATCATTGGTCAATCGCAATTATATAGATTAAAAAAACTACAAAGAAGCTCTTAGAAACAACTCGAAGTTCATTTGAGTGAGTTAATTAAGCAAAAATTATATAATTAAATACTTTGCTTTTCAGTTTGATTCAGTTAAAAATATACACTTTGCTTCACCAATGGATCACATTTTCTCAAAAGATGCCACATTCTTTTATTGGTAAGGTGGAATATTTTTGGAATATATTCGTATGAACAATTGTCTAATCTAAAGTATAACTTTATAGTCAAAGCAAAAAAGATAACATTAGAAATTCTAGTGCAAATTAAACACTCAAAGTTAATTTTGAGTGTTAAGATTGTGACAGGAGAGACTTAAGTAAATAACGGAGAAACGTGTGTATACGAACACTAATGCTGCTAAAATATTTCTCAAGAAAATAGAAACCTACAATTTAGGACTATAAAGCCTATTTGGCTAGTCGGTCGCATTATTAATTTTTATTAATAATTAAATATTTCAAAAATCAACATAAGCTTTGCTTGTGGATATCGATTTTGCAAGAAATATCCGTTATGCAATCACACTTCTAATAAAAAATTCTCGAAGACAAAAATAGAAACCGCACCAAACAAAATTAGACTACGTCCGAAACACATAAAAACCTAAAATCCAAACCATAAATATGATCGGGCAACCGAAATTTTTCTTAATAATAATTTCTTTTTAAATTCTTTTTTTCTTTTATAATAATTTCTTAATAAAATTCTTTAGTTTCTATTTAAATCTTCCATTCATAATTGTCAAAATATTTTATTCAAACCGAGTTTATACCAAAATGATACGATTTCAATTTGGCTCCTGTGTTAAATTCACAAACCGAATTATCCAAATCGAAAACCGGATCGAAAGACACTTAGGCATAACCGAAGCAAGAGAGAATATTGTCTATTTATAGTAAGCCGGTTCAAAAGCAAACCCGTCGGTACGTGATTAATTTTGAGTCGCAGAATTTTGGACCGGTTTGTTTGTTTTCAAAGAAACATCCTCAGTTTAATCGAATCACCAGTTCAGTCTCGGTTTGAATTAAAAACACACTACCAACAATAGGTATTCCTTAACCGGCTTCCACCTCATCAAAACGTCGTTTGTTACAACAAGCAATAACTTTCATAAAGATCTGCCATTTACACAAGTTTCTTGGATCTGAAAATTTTAAAGAAACAATCTTTGTTTCTCAGTTCTTCGACCCAATCACGGGTTTTGGTAAACCGAAACCACTGGTTAGGATCACCGCAGTTTCGGTTAACATAGGCGTATCAGAAACCGGAAATAGATGACAAAGCAAACACTTGAAACACGATGTAGGTTTCTTCTTACGAAGTATTCAGATTTGAACTTAATCAACAGACATGGCATCGGTTATGTTCCTCTGATCTTCCAACGCTGTCCGAATCTCGTCCACCAAACTCTGCTGCTCATCTTCCATTGTGTTCTGCAACTCATCCACCTATATTCCCAAAAAAAGTTCACAATCACAAACTCAAACTTCAAACATAGATCGAAGACTGCAAACTAAAAAGTTCGGTCTTTGACATTACCACATGCAACAGCAGAGCAAACTGCTTCTTCCTTAGCTCAAGCAATCTCCAACTTGCAGTGCTCTCTGCTTCAAGCTCAGCAATCTCCTTGTTCAATTCATATATGACCTTCTCTGTCTCTGACCTCGGCGGTTGCGCAGAAATCAGTTTCCTTATCGTCTCACACTCTTCTTTATGCTGTCTCTCTATTTTACTCTCCTCAAGCTGCTTCTTTAGATCTTCAATCTCAGCTTTCGCCTGCGTTATCTGCCTTTCTGTCTCATCTTTCACCTCGTTAAAACTCTCTTTCTCCCTACAGTTTGCTTCTACAACCGCTTGGCTCTTCAGAAGCGGGATCTCGAAAGTTGACAGTTCCTGTAAAAAAACTTTTGCAAGCCTACCGCACTCGTTATAGTTCTCTTCATCTTTATCCACTTCGAGTACAAAAGAAGTGAACTTCTTCTGAAGTTTCTTCAATGGAGGCTCGCCTCGAGTGGTAGTGGTTCGGGTCAGAAGCCGGTTTCTTATGATTTTGTCATCGTCCACCGGATCAAATGCATAATTAACCTTAGTTACTACAGTCTCTAGTCTACCAGAAATCCTCCTTGCTTTAACTGACATCTCAACTTACTTGAAAACTCTTAATTCAACCTTGCAAAAGAAACGCACAAAGAACATTCAACAACCAAACAATCAAAACCAATTCGCTAAATTGTATTTTCTAAAGCTAATGAATACAAGACACAAGCTCGAATCTAAATAGCAGAATCGAAACATAACGATTTATGATGTACGCAATAAATTCTCTCGATCTCTTCTTCTCGTCTTCAAAGCTTCTATAATGAGCGATTCATCATCAAAAACTTAATTATTATTTCATTGATTCGTAAGCAATTTCTCCATCGTACCATTTCGATGGTACTGAATTGAAATTTCCGGTGAGATTAATTTTACTCGGACAAATTAAAAAGCAGCAAAATATAATATCTTTCCTAACCTGAAGTGAACCCAAGATCCAAATTCGTCCTCTGCAATCAAAACTCGAACAAAGCAGGCCCCTTTTTGATGGCAAGCAATACTTCAAACTCTGATGAACCCTAGATCGATATATATACTCATCTTCCTCCTCCCTTCTCTTTTTCATCTTGTAAGATAAATGTGAAAAGCACTCTCAACTTATAATATATTACAAATTAAACCCCAATCTATTAAAATATACAAATTAACCCAAACTTTGTTTTTTGTTACACTATAACGCTCGGTTATTTGTTTTGACAAATAATAGACCAAAATTTATATAATCTAGGAATCGAATTGTATTGCAGTACACATGTGTAATTGAGTTGTGGAGACACAAAATCTTCGTTCACAAACTATCATTCAAAATTGAGATATAGAAATGTATAGCAAATCCAAACCATATAGGATATAACTTAACTAGACTCCGATTTAACGGGTCAAAACTCACATGATGGAACACGAATGCACATTTTCATCGCTAAAAATTTGAGAGGGGTAAACATGTTGGGATGAATACTGAGGAGGGTAACTAAAGATTTTGTTTCCATCACAGTCTTCATTCTTATTAGTGTTCTTGTTATTGTTATCTTTGCCTTTCTCTGTGGTTTGACTTACAAGCTCTGCATGTTTCCCAAGTTTTTTCTTAATTTTCTCCACAAGTTTTGGAGGATCCATGACTCCTCGTACCACTACCGTTGACTTTGCCCGGTCTGGTTCCACCGTTTGAATACCTTTCAATTTGTCAAAATAACAAACGAAAAAGATGTTATACCATTCGATAAATTATGAATTATTGTAAAAAGATTTTTTGCTTGAATATAATTTAACATACATTCAAAAAAAAAAAAATTATGAATCATCATACTTTATATATAATATTCTGTATGTATGTGTATTATATATTACCTTTTATCTTCTCAATGCCTCTTTTTATTTCATGAACACATCCCTCACAGTGCATATTCATTTTTAAAATTGCAGTTTTGATCTGCGGAGTAGTCTGATACCAAACACAAAAAATATGATTAATGATGTTAAATAGTATTTATCAATTTTTTTTATGGTGTATCATATATCTAAGTTTAATGTGTATAAATAAGAGTATTTAATACAAAATAAATAGAAAACTACTTCTTTCTTTTGTTGCGGCTCCTTCTTCTGATCTTGTTTAGGGTTAGGTTTTGGGGAAATCAACTCAGCATTTTTACTAAATTTCGTTTGCACTCTTCGTAATATCTTCATCGGATCATCAAATTTCCCAGACAAAACCACTTTATTGTCTCCAATCTCTGTCTTAATTTGCTCAACCCCTAAAAGACAAGAT
Source organism: Boechera divaricarpa (assembly GCA_026770425.1). NCBI lineage: Eukaryota > Viridiplantae > Streptophyta > Magnoliopsida > Brassicales > Brassicaceae > Boechera > Boechera divaricarpa. The sequence goes on from CM049184.1 coordinate 956,164, forward strand.
GATCAGCACTTATATATAGTCATTACTGAGTAAGAAAAAACAGTAAAATCCTACTTTTTATTGATGTTTTAAGAACTAGAGATTCTTGGTTATGCGCCATTGTGGGAGTTAAAGACAACTTCTCTAGATTACAAGAAAAAAGAAACTGAGACCCAGACTAGATCATGCTTAAGTTAAATTATAATTTCATTCAAACCAAAAAATAATAATGATAAAATGCAACCCAACCCGAAATTTAACATTGATTCTTTTGATTGAGATGATATGATTCCATTAAAGAGGGAAAAATAATCTAATAATGTTTCCTTTAATTGAATATTACCATCATAGCCCCTCAAGCAATGAGAAACTTGTGATGCACATCCTTCACAGTGCATGTAAACCTTCAGAAAAATTTCTTTGCATTGATTCTTCTTATCAGACTTATCGACTGAATCTCCATTTTTCTGATTCTTCTTATCATATTTATCGACTGAATCTCCATTTTTCTGATTCTTCTTATCAGTCTTATCGACTGAATCTCCATTTTTCTGATTCTTCTTCTCAGACTTTTTGTCTGATTCTCCATTTTGCTTGTTCTTTAGTACAAAACAAAAAAATAATAAAGTTCACATAGTTTACTTTTCAGAAGAAAAAAAACCAAAATCACCAAAGACAAAATGCACATACCTTTCCCATATCAATGTTTACTCCTTTGTACGACGAGTGGAATGAACAAACTGAACAGTGAGACTCTATATATAACAAGGTCAGAGAAGTTTTACGATTAATTAATTTTTTAGTAACATACAAAAAATATTCATTTCTCTATTTGGATGATCCTATTTACTTACAGTGAGTAATAATTGTAATCACCAATAGGATCTAATTGATTATAGGATGACAAAGAGAACTAATTTTGTAACGACCCTTAATTATTAATTTCAATTAGGACTTTTGTAACTTCTTATTCAGTGTCCAAATATATAAGTATAGTATTCATTATTTGGATTTTCTTAAATTCATGAATGCTTACAAATCTTCGAGCTTTATTTTCTTTCTTGTTAGCGTTTTTCGTTGTTGTCAAATACTGTATTTATATACTAATTCATGGATTCTCTTATTTTCTCACGGAGTTTATAATTTACACGAGGATCGGTCAAACTTTAATTGTCTATCGAATATTTCCAATAACAAATATATATCCTTTATAAGAACAAACTTAATTTAAAAGTTCAATTTTGTCATAAAGGGTAAAAACTGCGTAACATGTAATAACAACGGTTACATAGGAGTCCAGCAAGATTTGGTCTTAGGGTCCCAAACAGAAGGAATCAAGAATTTCAAGTGGTTTATTCCGTGTGAATTAAAGGCTCCACCAGTTACCGGATCAACCCGAATTCTACCGGTAAAACCCGGAAAAGCTCCGGATCCAAAAACCCGAGTGCACTTGGTTGCAGGGTCCACGATATACATCGAAGAGCCCTGGTTTCTCTTTCCGTCATCGTTGTACGGTGTCGTCTCAGATTTGAATAAGGACTCGGTAAAAGCTGGACTGGTGGCGACATCGGCTAAGCCGGTGGCTAGCTGAATAACCAATGCGTCGGCTCCGACTTGGCCACTCGGTGGTTGATAGGTCATACCACGTGGACCCTTGTCAGCCGTGTGGAAAGGCCAAGCGCACTCTCCGGGACATTCCACCTCCGGGTTGCTTACCATTATGTACGGTTGTGGTTCTTTTTTACCTTCGTGGGATTTACGTAATAACGTCAAATTACTCTTATTGTTGTCTAATATATTTTATAACTACAAAATTACCGACGACAAAAAAAGCTATAAAATTATGTTAGAGAAACCAATAATCTTTTTTCTCAAGGGTCAAATAGATTAATTTTCCAATATAATGCAAATTAACGAGGAGAAAATCAAGACCTACTTATAATATAATCCGAGTTAAAATTCCGAGAGATGTAGACGGAAAAAAAAAAAAAAAAAGACGAAGAGAAAATCAAACCTTTAATTTTGGCAAGGGCGTGATGTTGGCAAGTTCCGTTACAAAACCCTACGCCATGAGCCCTAACTTGCGCCGAAAGTAATACCACGGGCATTACTTTCGACATATTTCCAATGGCCGTCTCAACAAGTTTCTCACCATTACCGATTGTCAATTCCTTTCCATACTTCATCTTCTCATCCACATAAGTCCGGACAATCTTCACCTTAATCCTTGGAGTTACGGTTCTGTTATTCTTCTTCTGTCGGTAAATCTCCTTCACCTCAAACATCTCTTGGTAACTCTCCACCACTTTCCACCACGATGATACCTTCGGGTCAAGACCTTCCTTGGCGTCGAAGTTAAGCGATTCTATGAAATCATGAACCCTCTCTTTTTGAATGGGTGTGAATTGGCCGTACCATAGTAAAGAGAGATCTAGGGTTCCGTTTGGGATTTGCAAAGGTGACTCACGTGAAAGGCAGAGAGGCGCCAAGAGGAGGAAAGTGATGACGGATAATGAGGAAGAAGAAGACGCCATTACCACCGCGTGAAAAAAACTTTTTCTGTTCTTTTGGCCTTTGATGGGGATTTTTAGGCATTTTTTTTTTAGGGAAGTAACTAAATTTATTGTTTAAGCTATTTTTTTATATCAAAAGCTGGTTTATTTTGTTTTTGGATAACTGCCAATGAAGCAAAAGAGCTATTTTCAACAAAGCTAACTATTTTAAGAAGGGTGGTGAAAAAACTCTTAAGAACTTCCAACACATAATGATCAGTAGAATATAAAACCCAATAAAACTAAATCGATGCCAATCCCTACCACAAAAGCGACAGTAACGGTGACTATTTACATTTTTATTACAGAGCATAATGAGAAATCAAATGACTCGAAAAAATAGTTTATATTAAATGAATTCGTACCCAGATGATGATCCAAGGTTTGATTTGGTTTGCGTGGGTAAGATGCAATCCGTGTCTTTGCAAATCAGCCATTTCAAACCTTTCTCCTCCTTGTTCACCAGCTTAGATGCCACTGACTTGATTCCACTCTTCATATAGTTCACAACAAACATCGCCACCTCTCTGCAAATTGCAGTAGAATGTCTTAAACCATAATATACTAATCATTAAAAAAATCAAAGACTTGTTTTGTCTGTGTGTAATTTCCTTACAAGGGCGAGCAAGGAGTTCGAGAACCGTTGATAAAGTAGACAAACAAGAAGGCGTCAAAATGCTGTCGTTTGATTAGATAGAATCCATGTAATCTCCGCACGCATCTGAATATCAATCTTTGGTACAAACGGATCGCAGGATTGTTGTGTGCAATCACATGAAGGTAAACTCCTCGGCACAACGATAAACCAGAAGCATATTTAATCACCTCACTAATAAGTGACATTGCTGAGAAAACAAAAGTTGCAGAAACGTCAAAATTTAGAAACCAAGCAATATACAGAACGGGGTTCAGAATTACTATATGACTCATACCGATTCCTCGGTTTCTGTATGTTTCTACAACTCCGAGTGTCAAGATGTAGATCAAAGTCTCCTCTCCTTTTGAGGAATCGTAATGCATTAAATCATCTATCTGTGCAAGACACAGAAACCATCTGCCATATAAGAAATACAAACAGCACTTGACTCGTTTGCATTACCGATAAATTGATTATGCTATTAGTAGAGAGCGCCTGAACCACATGATTCAATCATATGACTCAAAGTCTCATACAATATTACAAGCTGCTCCAATTCTAAAGATTTTCTACAGCTGAATCATTTTGCAAAAAGACGCATTTAGTGAACAAGATAACAAACCCGCCTAAAACCATAAACCTTATGAACTAATTCAATATTCAAAATCTCAACATTACAAGACCTTGCAAGATCATTGCTTGTAATTACAAAGCTTCTGTACAACAATCCAAAAGCTTACAGAACAAAGAGAAATCTAAAAAGACCCATTTTCTTGAATAGAATCAATGAATCATAAACCAAGCTAAAACCATAAACATTATGAACTATTTCAACATTCAAGATCAAAACTTTACAGCTTGTAACGACAAAATTTCATAGAATCGAAACTCACCTCGCTTTCTTTGGCAAGCACGAATTTTGCAGTAACAAAACCGATGATTTCATCAGAGTGATCATCAGGCCGGCTCCGATCAACAGCAGCCCATGAGACGATATCAACTCCGTTCACAACACTCTGAAAAAACTCAGACTCATACCTGATAAAAAAAAAATAATCAATACTTTAATATCTTTTCACAAAGACATCAAATTAGGAAAGTCGAAGCTCAAAAATATCCAAAATTCACCAAAAAAGAAGTAGATGATGCATACTTGATGGGGAAGATGTCGCGATGGATTTGCTCCAAACGATCTAGATCATTCGGGTTTATAGGTCTGTAGTAAATACTTAGGCAAAGAGAGATTCCTGGATCCTCCATTGATGAATCCTCAATGAATCTTCAAGGAAATCGCGACATTGTTTAAGATGCTAAGAACCTGAAATTTCCATAGCTTTACGACAAACGTTGAACACTTTCCAACTTGAACTGCCAGATCACTGGATCCGACCCGTTGAACTAATCGGATCCGGATAGATTTAACGAATCTGGATCTGCGTGGGTTTGAATTTGATTGGCTAATCTTCGCCGAAGGAATCAAGAATCGAGTTTCGAGCGAATGGAAAAAAAAAAAGGTCCTTGCTTTGCCCTCTCGGGTTTCGAATCGAGAGGGCCTCTCCTCAGTCTATTGGGGCTTTCTCGTTTGAAGTGAAGCATCTTGGCTCACGTGCTTTGCGATAATTAATCACGTGCCTCTTATAAAAGGAGTACTATTATGTGTTTTAAATTAGATAAATCTGTACTTTCGACTCATAATCTCCTTTATTTTGTGATTATTCGTTACCAACATAACTTTATAAAAACCTTAAGATATTCCCTCCCACTAAAAGAAAACGGAAAACAAAAAAAAACAAAGATTCAACATTAAAAACAGAAAAATAAATAATCTTTCAACTTTCTAACTTATAAAGATATCAAACTTATAGAATCGATACATTAGATTCGATATTAATTTCACTAAGATTAATTTTTAGTTTAGAAATATTATAAAAATTGTATTGGTCTTCCACGGCGGCAAGCAGAAGGGACTCAACGTTTTCGTTAAATCAAAACGTGAAACGCAGAGGAAAAAAAAAAAACGAATGATAATATAATGTATCTGGTCCAATGATAAAACGCGAGTCCAGTGCCACCGTGCCACGTATGAGTGTGAAAAAGAGCTTTAGGACCAGATACGTTACTAGAAAAAAGACAAGGTACGTACGTTAATATATTAAAAAAAGGCCGAGCACGTTAGTCCGGCCCAGGTGGTATTTCTTATCTGAATAAATTAATTTAATAATCGGACAGTGGAGAGGAAAATCAGATCGACGGTAGAGATTAAGACACGTTATAGCACTCTGCGCAATTCCACCGCTTTCTGGAATTATAAAATCAGTGTATAAATAAAAGAAAAGAGCTATTTGTTAAGAGTTAAAACAAGTGTAGAGCTTCTTCATCTCTTCGTCGCTAAGAGAAAATCTTCGAAAAAATTCTCTGTAGGATTGCGAAGACCGAAGTAGTAGTGAAGCTCGGAATCGATCGGCGGTACTTGGAATCAATCGAATCAATTACGATTTTGATTTGTTTTGGGTGATAGAATGGGATCGATTTGCGAATCTGTTGTACCGACGGCGAACTCTTCTACGGCGGTGATGAGCTCTATTCCGCCTTTTCTGAGCAAAACGTACGATATGGTTGACGATCCATTGACGGACGACGTGGTGTCTTGGAGCAGCGGGAACAACAGCTTCGTGGTTTGGAACGTGCCTGAGTTCGCGAAACACTTTCTACCCAAGTATTTCAAGCACAACAATTTCTCCAGTTTCGTCAGACAGCTCAATACTTATGTGAGTGAGCATCGATCGATTCTTTTTAATTTCGTTGTTCGATTCGGGGGAATATTACTTTGTGTGCTTCATTTTGCTCTCTTGTTTTGCTTTAATCAAGTTGCTGATTCGTGTATGAACGAGTTAATAGGATTTATGGGATTTAAGTGCAAGCGATATTATTCATAGATATCTTCATAGCAGGAAGTAGTAATTAAGCATTAGTTATTTTGATAATTATAACTTACGAATGATTTGGGATTCAAGGCTTTGAGAAGTCAACTCCTATTTAGTGTTTGGAATTATGCTGCTGATTGATGTTCCTAATTAGTTGCTGATGCTGGTTGAACTATGCACGTCTAGTAACTTGTGTTACGTTTCATTTAGTTGTACTAATTTTGTCGTTGTTATAGATTGGATCTATGTCTTTGTGGGTTCTGACAAATTCGCGCAAGATAATTTTAGGTATTTGTATTGTTCTTGTTTTGCAGATTATTCTTCAGTAGTATTGTGTACATGTGTACTAATTGTGTCGTTGTTATAGATTGGATCTATGTCTTTGTGGGTTCTGACAAATTCGCGCAAGATAATTTTAGGTATTTGAATTGTTCTTGTTTTGCAGATTATTCTTCAGTAGTATTGTGTACATGTAATCGTGCAGGCATATATGTTTTTGTTTTTCTAAGTTTCCAAGCTGCATCTGTATCTGTGAGGCTGGAATGAAATTTCTCATCCCATTTTCCAAGTGAATTTTCTTAGGTCAACCAAAAGCAGGAGAAGAATACTCTTACATGGCTTTGCTTTCCTCCTGTTGTTCTTTGCTTTTCTTACTTACCAAAAGGTTCCACGAACTTTGCAGGCTTGTTTGGACATGTGCTCATATGTGTCTGAAGATTGGTTGACTCAGCAGTTCCATTTCTGGCCAGTAGCTCTAAGTCACAAAACAAAATTTCTATCAGTTGTCCCACTTTAGCTTTCCATTCGTTTGTATTTGTCCGTCCAGGTACATGCTGATACACTAAGAACTATTAGTTTTCTTGAGCCATGGTAGTTTGGTGCTGCGGTTAGACACAATGAAGAGATTTTATCATATTACACCATCTCTAGAATAGTTGTTCTTGAAGTATTTAATGGTCTTTATGTTTATGCTTCTATGTACAACTCTTCTATGCTGGCTTCCTATTCTTTTGGTTGATGACTGTTCCATTCTTCATGCATTATTTTTTTCAGGGCTTCAGAAAAGTTGATCCAGATCGTTGGGAATTTGCAAATGAGGGCTTTTTAAGAGGCCAAAAACAAATACTAAAGAGTATTGTCCGGCGAAAACCTGCCCAAGTGCAGCCTCAACAACAACCTCAAGTTCAGCACTCATCTGTTGGTGCGTGCGTTGAAATCGGGAAGTTTGGTCTCGAAGAAGAAGTGGAAAGACTTCAGCGGGATAAGAACGTCCTTATGCAGGAACTTGTAAGATTAAGGCAGCAACAACAAGTTACCGAACATCATCTTCAAAATGTGGGGCAGAAAGTTAATGTGATGGAGCAGAGGCAGCAACAAATGATGTCGTTTCTAGCAAAGGCTGTCCAAAGTCCGGGTTTTTTAAACCAGTTTGCACAGCAGAATAATGACGCAAACCGAAACATTTCTGAAAGCAACAAAAAGAGGAGGCTACCTGGTGAGGACCAGACGAATTCTGGCAGTCATGGGGTTAACGGTCTTAGCCGCCAGATTGTGAGATATCAGTCATCGATGAACGATGCAGCAAACACCATGCTCCAACAGATACAACAGATGAGTAATTCACCTGGCCATGAATCCCTCACAAACAATCATGGCAGCTTTCTATTGGGCGATGTTCCAAATTCTAACCTTTCAGACAATGGGAGCTCCTCAAATGGATCATCTGGAGTTACATTGGCAGATGTTTCATCCAATCCTGCAGGCTTATATCCTGCAATGAAGTATCACGAACCTTGTGAAACAAATCAAGTCCTGGAGACCAATTTGCCTTATCCTCAAGCTGATCTCGTCGCTCCGAAGCAAGGAGCATCAGCTTCTGGGAGCTCAAACTCGGATTTTGTTGGATGCGAGACAGATAATGGAGAGTGTTTGGATCCAATAATGGCTGTTCTGGATGGCCCAATCGAACTAGAAGCTGATGCCATAAATGAGTTGCTTCCTGAGGTCCAAGATTCTTTTTGGGAACAGTTCCTTGGGGAAAGCCCAGTGATTGGTGACACAGATGAGCTAATCTCAGGATCAGTGGAAAATGAACTGATAATGGAGCACCTAGAATTACAATCAAGCCTGAGTAATGTGTGGAACAAGAATCATCAAATGAACCATCTTACTGAACAGATGGGACTTCTCACATCAGATGCTCTCAGAAAATGAGATCGCCACAAGGTCACAATCTTTCCTCACGAGGTAATCAATCTTTCTTTATTGATGAGTTATAAACCACACACTTTCCAGAATATTTGTGCAAAACCTGTCTTCTTGTTCTCGCAGATGGGTTAAGATTTTGTGGAGTCGCAACAACAAAAAGAATATGACCAAAGGAGGTATGTATGTATGTACGTATGTATCAAACTGTTGTAACTCTGATTCTTGTCAATGTGTAATAAAGTAAGGGAAATATCGCCTTTAAGATTTTTGCATTGCACTTGGAAATAAACCTCTGCTTGTTCCACAGAATGAAAAGGAGATGCTCCAAAATGAGATATTTTTCTGTTCTTGTGTATGTCTTTATGATGATTGAGAACAACTATGCTTCTGATAGATCCTTGTTTGTGTTTTTGTTACAGTAAGTGCCAATCTTAGCACTTTTGCTTAGACATATATATAACCTGTGACCAAATCTTACCTGCTTTTAGTGCTTTGCATCATTCCTTCACTTTTGGTTTCTTGAGTGTTTAAAACTCTTCTAGGAGGAATGATGCAAAGCACACTAGAGGTTGCAATTTGCTAAAGAATTCAAAAAGGAATCACATAAAACATTTAGAAAACAATGATGAAGAGAATGGGTGTAGTAATAAAGATGAAGAACAACGCAGTGAAGGTTACGAAATTAAAATATATTGGAATAAAAAGATCATTCACAACGACTTACTAATTAATAATATCGAGCATAATTTATTGTACTGTAGCATCTATTCCTAAAAGTATAAACCAATTCCAGAGAAATAATAATGCTTTACCACGACTGTTTTCCCTCCACCGAACAACCGTTGACCGTTTCAACGTTCAATAGTAGGTTGAATATAAATAAATAAATAAAATTATTTTAAAATTTCCTATTTATACAATCATCATAAATGTGATTTTAATAAAATTTAAAAATTATTCTTTTGCTCATAATAAAGACATCAATCTTACTTGTTTAAATTCATAATCCCTCCTTACCTGTCGTTGACTTGTCAAGAAGAAACAACAAATCAATCTAAAAACCTTCCTTCCTCACGAGAAAATAATAAAATCTTGTCCGAGATGAGCGGCGACGGAGATAAGCCGGCGTCGGCGAAACTAGGCGACGAACAGTTAGCGGAGCTACGGGAGATTTTCCGATCATTTGATCAGAACAAAGATGGAAGTTTGACGGAGCTCGAGTTAGGCTCACTTCTAAGATCTCTCGGTCTAAAGCCGAGTCAGGATCAACTCGATACTCTGATCCAGAAAGCAGATCGTAATAACAATGGATTGGTCGAGTTCTCAGAATTCGTCGCCCTCGTCGAGCCCGATCTGGTCAAGTGTCCGTATACGGATGAGCAGCTTAAATCGATCTTCAAAATGTTCGATCGCGACGGAAACGGTTACATAACGGCGGCGGAGTTAGCGCACTCGATGGCCAAGCTAGGTCATGCGTTGACGGCGGAGGAGTTAACGGGGATGATCAAGGAAGCTGATCGAGACGGCGACGGTTGTATCGATTTCCAAGAGTTCGTTCAGGCCATTACTTCAGCTGCATTTGATAATGCTTGGGGTTGAAGAAAGAAAGGTTACATAGTTTGAAATTTTTTTTTTTGCTTCATCTGAAAATTTGTTTGGTTCTAGAAGATTCCTCCAAGCAATTATATTTGGAAGTATATGTGTGTAGGTGTGATTCCATGAAAAAATATTGTGTTATGTACTGTTTCATATATTCTTTGATGAAATTTTGATAGCTTGAAGAGAAAGCTATCATTGTTGGTTTCGATCATTAGGGCAAAACCACTGAGCTATGCGTGAGTCAGAATCAATCCATCGCTTTCACCACTTTAGTTTATAGATAAGGGTCTCTCAATAGGCAAAACAAAACAAAGCATCAAAACTGACTCTTTATCTTTAAATGTATTGGATAATCAGCAAATATTGTCATATGATTATCTTCTAGTAAGACAATTGTACAAATCCATGTAAAATTGAGTTATCTACACGAAAGCAGATTTGTCAAGAAGAAGGGAAAACAGATTTGTCACCGAGAAATGTCAGAAAAATTAGGAGCCAATTAACATGCTCTCCCTTCTGCCAGTGTGTGGTAATGTCGAATCCATGAGTTATTACATAAGCTTTAGTCCACCTGTTACTTCATCAACATTATCAACCGGTCCTACACAAGTAACACAGTCTTATTAAACTAGTGCACTCTGTATCTACAATATATGATATTTGCTACTATTTAACTCATCTATTCTCATAGATGATAATAACTTACCAAGAATAGCCATTACTGTCCTTGAATCTGGAAAAAGAACAGAACAAGTAGCACATTAGATTCTTCTATTGTCAGACTATGGTTAGGTTAAGTAGGATTTGAAATTTAAGAGCGGCTTGAATTCCAAATGACAGTAACTATGGAAACTCACTTGGAGCGATCTGTGTTTTTCCGGCATCAATGGTGATGTGGGTTGGTAGTTTAAGGGACTTTGCTCTTTCCTGTTGGTAAGAACAACAATGTTAGACTCTGAAAATAGAATCATCTACACAGTCAACATAAGATCTATGATTTTTTCCATCTATTTTGTAACCTTAAAACACAAGTTCAAGAACCAACAATCTGCAATTCTTGCAAAGGGAAAGAAAATTTCTTCAGCAATAACACATGTTTAGTAAACTCACTTGCAAAACTAGCATCGCTTCCTCACTCTCGATTTTGACAACTACCTTTGGCTGAGCACAATATTCCCATCTGCAATAGCAATCAATTTTTGATAGGAAGAGAACACAACCATTCAAAATTGTTAATTTCGTCCGTAGCCTGTGAAGAAAAAATATTTGAAATAGACTATGACATATGTGAAGTACCTGTTCAAGGCTCTTGGCGCCCGTTGAAGGAGTTTTTTGTATAAACCTAAAGTTGCATGACTATATTTAATGGAAACCAAAAGAGGAGTTATAAATCGAATTTAAGAAATGCTATTGAAAACTAAAAGAGAATTGATAATCACCTGCATTGAGCTGCAATCTTCCCTTTACCCATTTTAAGATCATTCCTCACAACCAAAACCTACACAGACAACAACAACAACAACAACAACAAACATTGATATCAGCTTCTTGTGTCTTGGTACAATAAAGAGAAAAGAGTAAGAAAGATACAAAGATTAGCATAGAAACCATTTTGAATTTTTTTTGTAAATCAGCGAGTTTTTCTATCTCGAGGGGTTCCTTGGAATTAGTCTTCTTATTTCCGCTGGAACCTGCATTGACGGCGACAGATTTGGAGGAGACAAAGATTCGGCGGGTTTGTCGTAAAGTGCTGATGTAATATCCAAGTGCAGCTCCAAGTAGTAAAACACTTATTAACCACATCAAATCCATCATCCTTGAAGAATTAAAAAAACAAAGACCAGAACTTTCATTAACTCAAACAATGTTGAATCAATGTGGAAAACAAAAAAACTAAAATCAGTGATTCCGAGAGAAACATAGTAACAATTTTTGGGAATCTAAAGTGAATTAAGAAAATTTTCTCAAGTAATACAACAAGTGCATTACTTGTTTCTCTCGGAATCACTAAAACATATGCCAGTCACAAAAGCTGTGTCGGAGCTATTGATCGATAAAGCTACTTCCTTTCATCAAAGACGTAAGGATTGGTCGAGAAGAGATTTAATGAAACATGGGACCGAGCAAGGTTTTTCGATTCTGGGGATTCACCAATTGGGAATTTCAGTAACCAACAGACTAATAAGCATTCTCGATTGCAGAGACAAATCTACGAGGGACGATTAATCGAAGATACGTTACCTTATTCTTCCGGCGGCTGTGCAGTGACAAGTCTGTTTCTTCTTTCAAGTTTCAACGATATTGGCGATAGACTGGTGTTTGGGGGAACGGGGATATGTCTGTCCTCAATACATTTGCGTTTTTCCAATTTTTTATAGGGAATTTTGCGAGGAATGTCACTTTTACGGTCAAACTTTCGTAAATTGCCACTTTGACCAAAACTTTCAAAGTGATCAATGAGTTATTTGATCATGGGTTATGTGATCAATGAAAAGAAATTTGGAAATGTGTAATGGACTTATAGTTGGGAAAAATATCCGATACCCGAACTAGAATCGACCCAAAAATATCCGAATCAAACCGAACCAAAATTTTTTTTAAATATCCGATCGGTATATTTTTTTTTGTTAAACCTGAAATATCTGAAATATCCGAACCGAACCCAAAAAAAATTCAAAAATATCCGAACGGTTCTAAATCTCTAGTACCAAAATACCGAAAACCCGAAATACCCGAACCGAACCCGAACTGAACCAGATACCCAAAACAAATTACTCCTAATTAGCTTTTATTTTCGTATATTAGATAAAAATTATCCGAAATATCCGAATCACCCGAAACATCTGAACCGAACCCGAATCAAAACTTATCCAGTTTTTTTTTCTAGGTTCTTTCTAGATGCTCGAACTCGACCCGGATTCGAATACCCGAATGCCCATAAATAGGAAAAAAAAATAAAGTTATGTTTTTGTTGTGTGTAAAAAAGCGAAAGCGAGGGTTTGGGCAAATGAAGGGAGCTTTTGCATAATGGGGTTTGGTTTTGTAATGAGTGGGACCATGCGTGTCGTTTTAAAGAATTAATAAAGCAAATCTCGGTGGATTTACGTATGAGGGTCTGCCTTTTTCAGGAATTACATGATCATTGGTGAAATAGCGCATAGGTTTGGATGGGATGATTCGAAATAGAGCAGTTGCTGGCATCCAAAACCGAGAAGAAACTTCCTTATTCACTGAAATTCCTGCGTGAAAGAGCCCAAATGATTTAGCGTTTTAGCATAGAGAGAAGACTTTCGGGTGAACTAACGATTTAAGATGCAGCGATCATGACTTTATTTTACGTTTAAAGTTTGAAAACAACATGCGTTTCTTTTTTAATATTAAAAAATATGAGCTTTTTTCTTCTTCTTAACAAGTGGCTTTTCCTAATTAAATCTGCGATAAAAAGAGTTTTGATTGATTACAGGGGACAGATACTTTTTAATTGAACAAACTCAAACGTAGTTTTTTAAAAAGAAAAAAAGATGGGATTACCAATCAGCATATACCATAATTTAGGATTATAGGACATTTAATTTTTTTTTTTTTTTCAACAGCTTAGTGGTTTTTAATAGTCTCTAAACACCGTAGGAAGCGGAGTTCGAACCCCGAACCTGCAACTTAATGTGAGTTTTCAGAGGTGGCCACCATTGTGTCACTTGACTCCCACAAAAAAAAATTTTAATTTTATAAAATGATATTCCTTCCGTTTCACTAAAAATTTCGTTTTAAGATATAATTGCATACCATAATTTAGAATTATAAGACATTTTAAAAATTAAAATTTTCATAAAAAGATATAATTAAGTGCTACTATTTGGAAAAAAAAATGTTAGATGCATGCGTTTGCTACTATGATAAAACCTATTAATTGATTTTTTTGGATTGAAAACTTTTCGAGAAAAAAAAAGAAATCAAAAGTAAAATAAATTCAAATATATTCTTTAAGTTGCTTTAGGTCTAAGGTTTGAAAAAAAATCATTTCGGCTTTATCTTTGGTTGTATGAAGGTAATCAAAATGAGTTTGTTCCTTGCGAACTGTGCTTCTTTATTTCTTCTCACTTTTTTTTGGTACTAAGAAAAACACTTCGGCACTAAGAAAAAGCTTTTCTCCTATGGTAAGTAATTAACTTCGATATATAAAACCGGCAGAACTCTAAGAGCCCAACTGAAAATCAAAACAATGAACCCAAAATTAAACGACATTGATGCAACCCTTTGTGTTGTGACTCTATGAGTGTGTATATATATATGGTTTATAAAACGAGCGTCTTCAGATGAAATGGAGATTTCAGAAAGATGGATAAGACACTATAGTAGCAAACACAAAATCCTTCTTGTTGGAGAAGGAAACTTCTCATTCTCACTATGTCTAGCTTCAGCTTTTGGCTCGGCCATGAACATTACCGCGACCTCTCTCGATTCAGAAGGTATATATGTAAAACCCATTTTTTTATGAACATATATATTATTCATATATCGCTAATATTAAATGTGTGATTGATGACTTGAATCCACAAAATTTACATGTAGATGAATTGTGCATAAAATATATGGATGCAACCGTTAACATAAGCAAATTGAAGAGATTCGGGTGCGATATTCAGCACGAGGTTGACGTGCACACAATGAGCTTCGATAATAGTTTGAGCCTGCAACGCTATGACCGCATTGTCTTCAATTTCCCTCACGCAGGGTCTCGTTTCTTTGGTCGTGAATTTTCCTCTAAGGCCATCGAGTAACTAAATATATATATATACTCTTTCATTTCGTTTTACAATATAGTTTATGATTTGGACCGATGTAATGATAAAACGCTGTGTTTTGGATCAGGAGCCACAAAGAGTTAGTGAGGGGGTTTCTTGAGAACGCTAAGGAAATGTTGAAAGAGGACGGGGAGGTTCATATCACACACAAGACAACGTATCCATTTAGCGATTGGGGGATAAAGAGGCTGGCTAAAGGAGAAGGTTTGAAGCTGGTCAAGAAATCGAAGTTCGAGCTGAGTCATTATCCGGGTTATATCAACAAGAGAGGGAGTGGTGGACGTAGGAGTGATGATTACTTCCCTGTTGGTGAATGTTCTACTTTCATGTTTGATGTGGGCATCAAGTCGACGTCAACTGGGATCAACGGACATGATGGTCTAGCTAAGGATAAAGGGGAGACAATCTTCCTTAGGGAGCAAGTCATGGATAAAGGAGAGACGATATTCCATGATTTGTTCCTTCTAGACCTCAATCCACCCACTAGAAGATCAATTCTGCACCAAACCGGCCAAACCTTACAATTCGAATTAAGTAAACCACCTGATCTACTTGAAGACGACTTCTTGCTGTTTCTTATCACCCACGTGAAGACTACACGACGTTTACAAGCTTCCAAAACAGCACCACTTCTGTTTACATGTGAATCACCAAGGAAGAAGAAACTTTCCTTTTCTGGACATGGGATTTCCTTTTCTGCTGGGAGGGGGGGCATATTCTCCTTTCAATCCAGGCCCTCTATTCACCTCAGCTGATCCTAGACGTCCACTGCAACCTCAAGACCCTAAGAGAGACCCGCAACCTCAACCTTCGCTTCCAAAATCGTCCCCATTAAAGCCTAACGGCTAAATCCTTCAAGAGAGTGATCTGTTCAGCTCAAAATTGATTCTTTCCTTTTTGTATTTCTTTTAGATCGTTGGAGGTCACCTTCTTGAGCCTATATAAGCTCCACTGCTTTGTACTTTCACTTCACGCTTTTATACAATAAGAAAATTCAGTTTGCTTCAACGCTTTGTGCTTTGATTCGTTTGCGAGTTCTTTTGTGTTTTGTGGATTCATTCACTTAGGGTTCGTATTTGAGACTTGTTCTTTGTGAGGAGATAGCCCGTAGAACATGTCTTGTTCGTGTGATTGTGGATTCAATCACCAATCGGTTACAATCATCCTTCATCATTCCACAATAAGCCGTTGAGTCTCTTGCTTCCGTGTGCTTCAAGTTCGGTGGATTCCGGTGCTTGTATCAATGTTTATCCAATCCTAACTTATGTGAATTTCGCTTTGTGTTTCGGTATTATGATAACTAATAAAAAAAACTTTGATCCGAGCTTACCCGAAACGCGTCTCTTATTGATGCATGTTTATTTATTGTTCAGTGGTCAGTTCCTTTTAAAAACTTAAAAGCAATCGGTATTATGAAAATAAGAAAAATCTTATATGAACAACAATAATATAGATCTAAAAGCTCTTTAATTTCCAGATAATCTTTTAAACATACTTGTGTGTTTCTTACTTATACTTTCATGAATTCATGTATTAATTTTTCTAAAAATTTGGCCAGCTAGTAGACTTTTTGTTGTTGTTTTCTCATGTAAGTGTAACCATGTGAATGTCTATATGTACCATACATGTATATAGAATATATCTATTTTTCGCCAACAACAAAAAGCTAAATTGGTTGAGATCAACACTTTAGTTTATTGGTTGCTCGATTTCTTTGTCGTTTTCAATAGTTAAACATGCATTCATGTGAACGTGGATATGATGATATGCATCCATGTAGAATATAGGGAATTTTGCCAAAAACGCCACTTTAATTAAAATGCCACAAGTGAAGAAATCTTCAAAAAATGCCACAAAACACTTCAGCGCTTTAGGGAGAAAAAGACCAAAACACCTTTATTTTCTTCATCTATCTTCTTCTCTTTCCTTGTTCTCACTCTCTCTATGGCTCCTCACTCCCTCAATATCTCTCCCGCTTTCTCCCTCTCTCTCTCACTCTCTCAATATCTCTCTCTCGATCTAAAGATTGCAAGAAGAAGAAGAAGAAGGAGAGAGAGATCTGGTGTTTTCCAGAAAATTCACGATTTTGGTGGAGGAAATCATATGAAAATTCACGATTTTGGTTCACTAAATTATATGTCCACCATAAAATTTAGTGGACGAAAAAAACGAAGTGGTGGACATAACCGTTTGGTAAATTTGTCTTTAATTGTCCATATTTTCGTTATTTGTCCACCAACATCATGAATCCAAAGAATCAATTTCCAGAACCTAACATCATGAATCAAACAACAAAATTACACATGATAATTTCATCAGGATGGATTCGACACATAATAATATTATTAGTGGACGAAACAATAATTTGTCTACGAAAATAATGTCCACGTAAAGATCTAAAAAGATCAGCAAAAACGCTAAATATTGTGGGTTTAGTTGTCCATCGCTCTGTTATTTGTCCACCACTATGTTGTTTGTTCATCACAACGCTATTTTTCCACCGTTCCGTTATATGTCCACAACTTCGTTTTTGTCCACCACTGCGTTTTCTGGACATGATTAATATGGTTGACAAAATAATATGGTAGACAAGTTTTTAAAATATAATATGATAACAACATTTTATGGAGGAAAAAGTAATATGGTGGACAAGTTTTTTCAAACGTAACATGATGGACAAAATCTCATTGAAAAACCGAAACTCTCATTTAGACATTTTGTCAAACACTTGTTATGCAACATTTATCAATAAATCTATCACAAAAATAATAATATATTATCAACTCATATTAATCACCAAATCCAAAATCAATAGATTCTCAATTGATTCTCAACATTTATCAATAAATCTATCACAAAAAAACATATTCTTTCTCCTCTAAGATCTAATGTCGGATTCAAAGGGGAGAGAGAGAGGGAGAGACAACAATGGCGGTGGCGGTGACGGTGGAAGAGAGCGGCTCAAATTTGATGATAGATCTACCTCTTGATCTTCTTTCGTTAGAGTTCCGTTCACTAATCTAAACCAAATTGAGAGAAGAGATGAGAGAGAGATGGGAGAAGATGAGAGAGATGAACGAGAGATGAGAGAAGAATCGAGGAAAAAAAAAAAAAAAGATGAAGGAGAGAAAATGATAGAGAATGAATTTTGTGTTTGTGACAAAAAGAATGAAGAAGAAAGAAATAAAAGATGGCAATTTAGTCATTTCATAAATGTCAAAACAGTAAAAATTAAAAAATGATTTTTTCGCGGATTTAAGTGAAAGTCGCATTATGTGAAAGGAAACTAGTTTTTAATGACATTTCTCATAATAAACTCTTTTTTATATCGGCGAGTATCTCCTCAACTATTTTTTTTAAGAGAAATTTTTTTTTGTAAATTTTAGAAGATATTATTGTTGAATTTTGTAGTTTTTATAGTCAAAAATCTAGAACCTATATATATATATATATTTTTTTTTTCAGAAAATTCAAAGTTAAAAAACTAAAATCCTCCATAAAGTCTACAAAAAAAACTTGAATAATTCAAGGCCCCCGAACTCTTGGAAATCAACAAGGGAATCATATTAATATACTTTTCTTATATATTTTACTGTTTTTTCTTCTTCTTAAAGCAAAATTGTTTTTGTACAAACCAAATCCAAAGACTTGTTGGAGATAAAAGTCCAAATATACCTCTAAGTTAACGCGTTTTCTTACTTTTCGTACGGCATTGACCTCCTCGTAGATTTTTTCTTCTCAATTAATCTGTTTTAGCTTCTTCGTTCATCAAACTTCACTTCTCGTTGCACCTTACTAAAGGTAAATTCTTGCAATTTTCTTCGTTTTGAGTTATGATTTCATGTATATTTCGCTCGAATCCTCCTGGGTTTCTCTCATGTTATTGACTGCTTTCGCTTTTAGTTTTTTGGTTTCCCAATTTCGCTATCAATGAAGATTGTTATCGAATTTTGGTTTCCTGGGAAAAACCCTAATCTAATTCCTCAATTTGAAGTTGGTTTTTTTAATCCAAGTGATTTCGTTGACTTATTTTGATAGTTTCGAGAGGTTTATTTTATTTGATAGTAGTGTATATGAAAAGAAAGCCTCTCTGGAATAGTTTTCAGATAAGCTTCTTCAATTGGACATTAGGGTGATCTGTGGCTTGATACTGGTTTATGTTTTGTATTTCTCCAGGTTTTTTGAAGAAGATGAATGACAATCTGATGGACAAAGTTAGCTCATTTAGTGAGCGTCTCAAGATTGGTGGTTCTGAGGTGAGCAAGAAAGTGACAGCTGGTGTGAGCTCCATGAGTTTCAAAGTGAAGGAACTTTTCCAAGGTCCTAACCCAGCTGATAAACTAGTCGAGGATGCTACTTCTGAGAATCTAGAGGAACCTGATTGGGCTATGAACTTGGAATTATGTGATATGATCAACCAGGAAAAGATTAATAGCGTTGATTTGATCCGCGGGATAAAGAAGAGGATAATGATGAAACAGCCGAGGATTCAGTACCTTGCCTTGGTTTTGCTTGAGACTTGTGTTAAGAATTGTGAGAAAGCCTTCTCTGAGATTGCTGCTGAAAGAGTTCTCGATGAAATGGTTAAGCTGATTGATGATCCACAAACCGTTGTGAATAATCGGAATAAAGCTTTGATACTGATTGAAGCTTGGGGGGAGTCAACCAGTGAACTCCGCTACTTACCAGTTTTCGAAGAAACTTACAAGGTTTGATGTCCTTAACGAATTTGATTATATACTTTATCACTCTACTATGTTACCAAAGTTATATATATAATTAGGAGCCTTATACACTAATTAGCTTGAATTGTATATACTCTGATGATTGGGTTTTTAATACCTTTGTTTCAATTCTATAGAGCCTAAAATCAAGAGGTATCCGCTTCCCTGGACGTGACAACGAGAGCTTAGCGCCTATTTTCACCCCTCCTAGGTCTTCTATAATACCAGAAGTCAACACTGGTCTTGCTCAGCATGTCAACGAGCATGCACATGTGCAGTACAATGCTCCTCCTGTTCGAACCTTTACTGCGGAGGAGACAAAGGAAGCTTTTGATGTTGCAAGGAACAGCATTGAACTTCTTACTACAGTTTTGTCATCTTCACCGCATCAGGACGTTTTACATGTAATCCAAGTCTAAAAACTAGATATAGTATTTGTCCGCAGCGTATTGTTTACTTTTGAATCTGGTGTCAAATTCATGGCTGATGAATTTTTTCTTTGCAGGATGACTTGACAACTACACTTGTACAACAATGTCGCCAATCCCAAACCATGGTACAAAGAATCATCGAGACATCTGGAGAAGACGAAGCCCTTTTATTCGAAGCCTTGAATGTAAACGACGAGATTGTGAAAACGCTGTCGAAATATGAAGAGTTGAAGAAACCGTCTGCACCATTAGCTGCACCAGAGCCAGCCATGATTCCTGTTGCTGCTGAACCTGATGACTCTCACATTCATGCAAAAGAAGAAGAATCGCTGGTCAGGAAATACTCGGGTGATGCTCAAGGTGGGACTACTCATGGTGGGAGCGGAAGCAGCAGCGATGACATGATGATGGATGATCTGGATGAGATGATATTTGGTAAGAAAGGTTTGGGTCATTCTTCATCTGATGCTACTACAGCTTCTGGAAATGACCCGAAGAAGCAGCAATCGTCTAAAAACGATGATCTCATCCGCTTCTGAGATGTGTTTTTTTTTTTTTTACTTAGTGAGAAAACTCTAGTGGATTGGTGTTTGGTCTTTGGGAATATGCATGGACAGTATTTATGTAAGTAAAACTAAAATTAGCCTTCTGAACCTCCCTGTGATGGGTTTATATTAGGAACCAAAAAAGTGATGATTATTTAAAGAGAAGACTTGGATACATAAAAGACTTGGTAGCTAGCGCACGCCGAATCGTATATTTTTTGTTTTTAATTTTGTCTTAAAACGATAATTATTTGGTGTTTACTTGCTCCTCTCATAATAGTAACAAGTTAAAATCACACCAGCAAAATTAAACGTAATTTATCATCTTATTGACAAAATCTCCAAAATCCCCCTAAATTCCGTACATCGTCTTTCTCTTCTTCACTAGACGTGAATTGCCCTAATTTGAAGTGTTAGAGTGCTGCGAAGAATTTGTATTTTCAGTGTTGGTCTTTCGGGAGTCGCAGTCTCAAAATCAATTTGCTCTCTGGGTGGAATTCCTTCCTATTCGCGTTGTTGTTAACTGTTAGGTTGGGGTTTGAATCAACGGCTCTAGTCCAGTGGAACTGTTTAGTAAATTGATTTGCTTAGCGAGAGAAGATGGATCTGTTGAGCTGTTTACCAGACGATGTTCGTTGTCATATATTGTCCTTCCTTACCACAAAGGAGGCTGCTTTGACATCTGTTCTCTCAAAGAAGTGGCGCAATATGTTTGCACTTGTCCCTAATCCTGACTTTGATGACTCAGTTTCTTCATCCGGAAGAGGGTAATTGGGAAAGAGATGATATTCTTCAGAGCTTCATGGGTTTTGTCGATAGAGTATTGGCTTTACAGGGTACGTCTCCCATTCGTAAGTTCTCCCTCAAGTGTCAAACTGGTGTTGTTTCTCCAGCTCGTGTGAATCGTTGGTTATGTGAAGTGCTGCAGCGTGGTGTATCGGACCTTGATCTTACCATCGACTTCGAAGAAGATGATTATTTTCTACCACAAGAGATGTTCGTCAGTGAGACACTAGTCTATCTGAAATTAGCAACTGCATTTGAACTTCATTGGTGGACTGGAGCTGAAGGCACTTTATTACCGATGCTTAAAAGTCTTGATATAGACTCTGGGAGGTTTTTTTTTCTGATGATAAGATTGAGATGCTGCTTCCTTCTTTCCCTGTGCTTGAGGAATTACGATTGGTAGATATGGAGTGGATAGATTCTGATGTAACCGTGTCAATTGCAACCCTCACAAAGCTACTTCGTAGCGCTACCGGCTCCAAAACCTCTGGAAATCCAAAGAACGTTTCTTTTGATACTCCAAGTCTACTTTCCTTAGCCTACTCTGATTTAGTTGCTGAGGACTATCCATTAGTTAATATGAAAAGTTTATTTAAAGCTCGAATCATCCTTGTAGTATCTGATGATCAAATCGAGCGAATACGAGCGCCAAATAACTATTTGTCAGATGATGATGTTGTTCTACGATTTGGCAATGTGGTAAAGCTCATGAATGGCATACAAAATGTTCAGCAACTTCACTTGCATTCTGATACTCTCGAGGTCAATTTTCTATTTTCTTCTTTCTGGTCTACTTGTGATATATTGATTGCAAGATGTTTAGTTGGGTTTTTTCTTGTTTCAGGTGCTTTCTCTGTGCTGTGAATCGATGCCGGTGTTCAACAACGTCAAAACGTTAGGCATTAAGAGTGACGACGACCGAGGATGGCAAGCAGTGCCTGCTCTTCTAAGGAATTGTCCACATCTAGAAATCTTAATCTTTGAGGTGGAATTATAAACCATGAAACTACTTGGACAAAACCTGAAGTTCATACTTACAATAACCTTATTGTCTTGTTTCTCCGCTCAGGGTCTCGTGCACCATGTGACAGATAAATGCGGGGATGCTTGTGACTGCATTTACCGTAAAAGTGGTAGAGATTAAAGAGTTTAGAGTAACAATGAAAGAGATGCACCTGATAGAGTATTTCTTGGACTATTTTCCATGTTTGAAGGAGATGGAGATCTTTATTGAAGAGGATGGTCCTACACAGCTTGACACGACCCTGAAATGTTTGATCTTATCTTGGACATGATAGAAGAGTACAAGGATTTATATAGTTGCAATGTCCAGCTCTACTCGTGTGATAAGTGGACTGAACAATGAAGTCTTTGAACAAAGCCCCCTCGGAATTAGACTTATCAGATCCTTGTTTTGTTTTAATTATTATCTATGTGTATCTTTTAATTATCAGATCCTGCTGGTGACACACTATCCTCGGCTCGGCCAGACTGATTGCTACACCTGTTTTGGTTAATTTCAAGACTCTGAATTACGCATTGACCTAAGAATTACTGATTTTCATCCTCTGACTCAGCTTGTGTGCATTTAACACTCTTTGCATTTGATCACTTGTTGGTTTCATTAGATTTTGCCATATCAAATTCTAAAACATTTGAGTAAATCTTGTTGTTGTTGCAACAAGCAGATACCAGGAAGCTTGTTGGTGAACATGAAGCTTCATACGAGGAGGTCACAGCGAATGGTGAAAGGAAGCCGGAGTATTTACAGATGCGATTGCTGGCAACCCAATTCTACAGTCCCCAATCCTATGACTCGTGTGTTGTCCTAACCCCGTGATGTTCTCAACTTTTGTTGGTTAGAGCAAGTCGTTTAGTGGTTATAATTTTCATTCTAGGATTGAAATATACGTATTGAATGAGATTATAATGGACTGATCTCCTTCTAATTGAATCAGATAGGATATTTTGTGATACTAAGATTGAGATGCATCTTCCTTCTTTCCCTGTGCTTGAGAATTTGCTATTGGCAGATATGGGGAGTAGATGATAGATTTGGATGAAACTGTGTCAAGTGCATCTATCACAAAGCTAGCTATTAACGCCACCGGCTCCAAAAGTTTTCGAAATCCAAAGAGCATTTCTTTTGATACTCCAAGTCTGCTTTCCTTTGGCTACTCTGATTCAGCTTCTTTATCCGTCTCACGATCAAACCAGAAAGATATTCTGGTTAAAACCGGCCCAAACCATACCAACTCTGTTTACATATTAGTTGGTTTTGATGTATCATTTCGTTCTGTTTTTGTTGATTTTAATAATCTTTAATTAAACCAGAATTATTTGGTGTGTTTACTTGCTTCCCATAACACATGCGTGATTGACGTGTTTGACGGTGTATAAAAAAACACACGTTAAATCAACCTAAATCTCCAAAATACCCCCTAAGCTGCTTCTGCGTTCCCAAAATACCCTCCATTTTTCACTCTCCCAAATTTATTTCTTTATGCTACTACATCGAACGCGTTATTTTATTAATTATATAAAAAAATAAAAATATAAATGGGACCTTTTAATTCGCTACCTTGTCCGAAAACCTCCTCAACTCAAAAAGGATTCCAAAAGGTTAAAAAATATATCTCCGCCGGTTTTTTCTCTCGCCGGCGTTTTGACAGTCGTCGTCACTGTTACCATCTCAAAACCTTACCATTTCAGTTTATCTTTGGATCTTCTTACATTCTCGTCTTCCTTCTCCGATTTTTTTGATTTTTATATTATTTTAATAATTTATTTGTAAGATCTCCAGAATAAAAAAATTGGGGTTATCGTTGCCATCATAACGTGTATTAGTAAAGCAGTAGTAGTGCTGATGTATTTGCTCACGACTAAGTCCCTTCCTCGTCTCTTCTTCTTCTTCTCCCTTCTCCTTAACTAGTTTGGGGAACACGATCACTTTGAGTCCTTCAGAATCGATTTGTTAAATTAATAAAGCGTTTTTTTCTTCTTCTGTCAATATACCTATCGGGTGAAGAAGATCTGAAGCTTAACCTTGCTCTGTTACAGACTCTCAGGTACGATAACATCCTTGATTTCTTGTTTAGTTTGTGTGAGATCGTCTTATAGTCGGAATGTGGAAGGATCCAGTTCGATTCTTGAGATTTTGATTTTGCTGGGAAATTTGGTGTTAAAAGTTTTAAATTGAATTAGTGACTTAGATTTTCCCTCTTTAGCTTCAGATTTAAGCTTCTCCTCTTTTGGTGGGGTTATGAGACAATGATCATTGTCTTTTTGATGTCTTTATGGAACATTATTATGAGATTTGTTGTTCTTTAAGCTTAGATCTATTTATGTCTTGTTTATTTCGAGTTAAGATCTTTTGAAATTTGTGTTATTAATACCAATGACTAGAAGATTTGAGCATTGTTACTTTTGCTTTCTTTTAGGGATCTGCCGGCTACAAAGTCCGGTGGATATTGTTATTATTGTTAGACGATGGCGTCTAATAATCATTTCACAAACAGTAGATCTAATCTATCAACAAACTCTGATGCTGCTGAAGCTGGGAGGCACCAGCAGCCTGTGCCAAACACTGTCACATTTGCCCGCAGGACTTCCTCTGGGCGCTATGTCAACTACTCGAGAGATGATCTCGATAGCGAACTTGGAAGTGTTGATTTCACTAACTATACGGTCCACATTCCGCCAACTCCCGATAACCAACCCATGGATCCGTCCATTTCTCAGAAGGTTGAGGAGCAGTACGTGTCTAGTTCGTTGTTTACAGGCGGGTTTAACAGCGTGACTCGGGCTCATCTTATGGACAAAGTGATCGAGACAGAGACTAGCCATCCACAGATGGCAGGTGCGAAAGGCTCGTCATGCGCCGTTCCTGGCTGTGATGTGAAGGTGATGAGTGATGAGAGAGGTCAAGATCTTCTTCCTTGTGAGTGTGATTTCAAAATCTGTAGGGATTGCTTTGTGGATGCTGTGAAAGCAGGCGGGATGTGTCCCGGGTGTAAGGAGCCTTACAGGAACACGGATTTGACGGATTTTGCTGAAAACAACAAGGGGCAGCAGCAACAACGGCCTATGCTTCCGCCACCAGCGGGTGGGTCGAAGATGGAGAGAAGATTGTCACTGATGAAGTCGACGAAGTCTGGTTTGATGAGGAGTCAAACCGGGGATTTTGATCACAATAGGTGGTTGTTTGAGACTAGTGGGACTTACGGTTACGGAAATGCTTTCTGGACAAAAGACGGGAATTTCGGGAGTGAAAAGGATGGGAATGGCCAGGGTATGGGACCGCAGGATCTGATGAGCAGACCGTGGAGACCGCTCACTCGGAAACTGCAAATTCCTGCAGCTGTTATTAGTCCTTACAGGTGAAAAAGTTTGTTCTTATTCCAAAATATCGGCATTTGTTCATACTTTCACTGACACATTTGATTTTCTTGTACAGGCTTTTGATATTTATCCGAATTGTTGTTCTTGCGCTTTTCTTGATGTGGAGGATTAAGCACAAAAACCAGGATGCAATATGGCTATGGGGAATGTCTGTGGTTTGTGAGCTTTGGTTTGCCTTTTCTTGGCTTCTTGATCAGCTCCCTAAGCTGTGCCCGATTAACCGAGCTACGGATCTCAATGTTCTCAAAGAAAAATTTGAAACACCTACACCAAGCAACCCGACCGGGAAATCTGATCTCCCGGGACTCGATATGTTTGTATCTACAGCAGATCCGGAGAAAGAACCTCCCCTTGTCACTTCCAACACCATTTTATCGATCCTCGCTGCTGACTATCCTGTCGAAAAGCTTGCTTGCTATGTTTCAGACGATGGAGGAGCACTTTTAACATTTGAAGCCATGGCTGAAGCAGCGAGTTTTGCAAACATATGGGTTCCTTTCTGTCGCAAACACAATATCGAGCCGAGGAATCCAGATTCATACTTTAGTCTGAAAAGAGATCCTTACAAGAACAAGGTGAAGGCTGATTTCGTTAAGGATCGGAGACGGGTGAAGCGTGAGTATGATGAGTTTAAGGTTAGGATCAACAGCTTGCCTGACTCGATCAGGCGCCGTTCTGATGCTTATCACGCAAGGGAAGAGATTAAGGCCATGAAGCTGCAGAGACAGAACAGAGACGATGAAATAGTAGAGCCAGTCAAGATTCCTAAAGCTACATGGATGGCTGATGGTACTCATTGGCCTGGAACTTGGTTAAGTTCTGGTCCTGATCATTCCCGTAGTGACCATGCTGGTATCATTCAGGTACATTTTGGTTCAATTCAGTTGTTTCATGTTTAATTAGTTTGGAGCATTTTAGTTCATTCATAACTGAATTGAAGCCGGAGTTTGGTTGGATGGGGACTAACAAGTTTCCGATTCGATTTAGTTTGACAGATTTTTCATTACGTTAGGTTTAAAACTTTTTGTTTGGTTCAGTTTCTCTGCCACCTCTAAGATCAATGTTTTTCAAAATTTTGATATATGCAGGTGATGTTGAAGCCGCCTAGTGATGAGCCATTACATGGAGTATCTGAAGGGTTCTTGGACCTTACAGATGTTGACATTCGTCTTCCGCTTCTTGTCTATGTTTCGCGTGAAAAGCGACCGGGTTATGACCATAACAAGAAAGCAGGAGCCATGAATGCGCTGGTCCGAGCTTCTGCAATTATGTCCAACGGTCCATTCATTCTGAATCTTGACTGTGATCATTACATATACAACTCTCAGGCTTTGAGAGAAGGAATGTGTTTCATGATGGATCGAGGCGGTGACCGGCTTTGCTATGTTCAGTTTCCGCAACGGTTTGAAGGTATTGACCCATCAGATCGGTATGCGAATCACAACACTGTCTTCTTTGATGTGAACATGAGAGCTCTTGATGGTTTGATGGGTCCGGTGTATGTCGGAACGGGTTGTCTCTTTAGAAGAATCGCGTTGTATGGATTCGATCCGCCTCGGGCTAAAGAACACCATCCTGGATTCTGCAGTTGTTGCTTCCCTCGCAAGAAGAAGAAAAGCCGTGTCCCGGAAGAAAACCGGTCTTTGAGAATGGGTGGTGACTCGGATGATGATGAAGAGATGAATCTTTCTTTGGTTCCAAAGAAATTCGGAAACTCGACTTTCCTTATCGATTCAATCCCGGTCGCAGAGTTCCAAGGCCGTCCTCTTGCGGATCACCCAGCTGTGCAAAACGGACGACCTCCCGGTGCTCTCACCATTCCTCGTGAGCTTCTCGATGCATCAACCGTGGCAGAAGCCATAGCCGTCATCTCTTGCTGGTACGAGGATAAAACCGAGTGGGGTTCTCGGATCGGTTGGATTTATGGATCTGTCACTGAAGATGTGGTCACAGGTTATAGAATGCATAACCGAGGTTGGAAATCGGTTTACTGTGTGACAAAACGGGATGCTTTCCGTGGCACAGCTCCAATCAACTTGACAGATAGGCTGCACCAGGTTCTCCGATGGGCTACTGGCTCGGTCGAGATCTTCTTCTCAAAAAACAATGCCTTCCTCGCTAGCCCGAGAATGAAAATCCTCCAGAGAATCGCTTACCTAAACGTCGGAATTTACCCGTTCACATCAATCTTCCTCATCGTCTACTGCTTCCTCCCCGCGCTCTCCCTCTTCTCAGGCCAATTTATAGTCCAAACACTAAATGTCACATTCCTTGTCTACCTCTTAATCATCTCCATTACACTCTGCTTACTCGCTCTTCTCGAGATCAAATGGTCAGGAATCTCACTCGAGGAATGGTGGCGAAACGAACAGTTTTGGCTCATTGGAGGAACAAGCGCTCATTTAGCCGCGGTTATCCAAGGACTGCTCAAAGTTGTTGCCGGAATTGAAATCTCATTCACTTTGACATCTAAATCCGGAGGAGACGATGTAGATGACGAATTCGCGGATCTCTACATTGTGAAATGGACATCCCTCATGATCCCACCAATCACAATCATGATGGTGAACCTAATCGCGATCGCTGTCGGGTTTAGCAGGACGATATACAGTGTGATTCCGCAGTGGAGTAAGTTGATTGGAGGAGTATTCTTCAGTTTCTGGGTTTTGGCTCATCTTTATCCATTCGCTAAAGGGCTTATGGGAAGAAGAGGAAGGACTCCGACCATTGTTTATGTTTGGTCTGGACTTGTTGCCATCACCATTTCTCTGCTTTGGGTAGCCATTAATCCACCTGCTGGTTCTACTCAAATCGGAGGATCTTTCACTTTCCCATGATCCATAGGTTTGGTTTCTCAAACATTCTCTATATTTGATCCTTTATAAAGATGGAGACGGAGATTGGCCAAGAAACACACAAAGTATAGTTGAGCCAAACATAGAGGAAAGTCAAGAACTTTTCTCATTGTCTTTTTTTTGTTTGTTTGTTGGAAAAGGACATTTTTTATTTGTCTTTTTAAAATTTGTAATCTTTGATCTGTTGATGGAATTATTTATGCTACTACAATTATTCAATTTAATTCAAGTGCCAGAGTTTTGTTCGTTGATTGCTTCAGAGACACTTTTTAAGAACCAAGGGGATAAAACGGGTCGGGTTATCGGGTTAAATATCCAGAAACTGACCCATAAGTTAAACCCGTAAATTAGCCCAAAACACTAGTCCCAGATAAACCCTACAAAAACCTTGAGAACCTTCTGAGGTTTCTAATGGCAACAGATATTTCGGCTTCGAATTTCTTCTTTTCCAAGCCAATTTTTTCTACATAAATCATTAGTTCTTACAGCATTATCGAATCTTGAAGAACCCTAAGTCTCGTTTCCCAGGAATAATGGCTCAGAAATGTGCGATTGGTTTGATTTCAGCCCTAGCAGCGTCAGCTTCTCTAGCGCAATCTAAAGTCGCTTCTGCAGATGGTCCTTTCAATCTCCCTGGATTCTCTACTTCTTCGAATACTCAGCAGCAGGCTTCTACTCCGCCGTTGCAAACTCAGAAGCCACCGTCGTCGGCTGGTGAAGAATCTTCTGCTCCTCCGCGAGCTCGGAATGATAATCCCAGGACGAGTTCCAGTGGTTTCGATCCGGAGGCTCTGGAGCGAGGAGCTAAAGCTTTGAAGGAGATTAACAACTCTTCTTACGCGAAAAAGGTCTTGAACATTTTTTTTTTGTTCTTTGTTTTCACTGTGTAGTTAGGAATTTTGTGTTTTGATCTTCTCTGAAAGCTATCGAATCATGCTTAGGTTTAGGAAAGGCTACATAGGAAGGTTTCTCTACCTAATAAGAGTTACTATCTTTACTGCATCATCGTTTAGGGAAGTGAAAGCTGAGAAATGGATTCTATTAAGTTATAATTTGTATGATGCAGCTTAAAGAGATAAGTTTGAGCTTAAAATGGTAGCACTCGTGTTGGATTTCAGAATGTTCTCTTTCTGTGTTTTATCAGTTGTGGTTGAGCTCACAGTTGTTGTGTATTTGGTTCTGGTAGGTTTTTGAAAGTATTAAGCAGCAAGAAGAGACAAAGCAAACTGAGTTTGCAGCAAAGGCGCAAGAGTTTAAAGCTATGCAAGCCCAAGCTGAAACTGTGAGTTTAACTCTCTTTAAGCTCATTATCCAATATTTTGATATTTGGTCTGTTTATATATTTAACTATTCTTGGGTTATGGTGTTACAACAAATGGCTACCTAATAGAAATGAATATGCAACTGCGGCACAATGATGTATACTGTTATCTTAGTAAAGTTGAAAATAGGTTCATGTGACAAAACCCGCTTCCAGTGATCTCTATGACACATATTTTCTGCACCATTTCATTATTCGATTTAGCTGCTTCTTGGCAGAGAAGTTGTGTGCCTGACATTTTCATTTTACAGGAGAGGCATAAGGTAATATATGATGAACAGAAGAAACTTGCTCAACACCAAGCGCAGACAAAATCGCAGATGGCCCGTTATGAAGATGAATTGGCTAGAAAGAGGATGCAGGCATGTAATTCTCAAAACAATTTTACAACACTGAGAGTTTCTTTTATTCTTTCTAACAGCTTCTATTGTGTATATTGTTTTACAGGCTGAGAATGAGTTCCATAGAGCAAGAAATCAAGAACTTGTGAAAATGCAAGAAGAGTCAGCAATTAGACAGGAACAAGCTCGACGGGCTACTGAGGAACAGATCCAGGCACAGAGACGACAAACTGAGAGGGAGAAGGCTGAGATTGAACGTGAGACCATCCGAGTCAAAGCTATAGCAGAAGCGGAAGGAAGGGCCCATGAAGCAAGGCTTGCTGAAGATGTAAACAGGAGAATGCTTGTTGATCGTGCAAATGCAGAAAGGGAGAAATGGGTTGCTGCCATAAACACAACATTTGACCATATCGGAGGTGTGAGATTTAAATCCATACATGGTGTCTCTGTTTTCCAGATTTTTTTTGGCAGGTTTAACTAGAAATGGAAAATCCCTGTTTAGTGAAAAATTATATAACACTCATTTTCAATTTTTTTTTTATGCTCGGCTGCCATAAATTAGTGATTAGAATAGAAGTGACCTCGGAATCTATACATAGCACTAATAAATGGAATCTAGTTGTTTTAACAGGTGTTTGACATTTTATTCTTGTTTTCCTAGGTGGTTTGCGTGCAATACTGACGGATCAAAATAAACTGGTTGTTGCTGTTGGGGGTATCACTGCTCTCGCTGCGGGTATCTACACAACGAGGTAAAGACTACATATGTAGACCCAATGTTGAGAAAAAACTTTTCCATAATCAGGAGTTCTTTTTGTTGAAAGGTTGAGGAAATGTTTATGTTGTTGATTAACAAATTTCTCGTTTTACATTTCATGATTATGTTACCTGCCAGTCAATTTTCTACAAATATTGAAATATAAAATTAAAATGCTTGTTGCAGAGAAGGTGCAAAGGTTATCTGGAGCTATGTGGACAGAATATTAGGACAACCATCCTTAATCCGAGAATCGTCTAGAGGCAAGTACCCTTGGTCTGGTTCGCTTTCCCGTGTAATGTCTACATTGCGTGGTAAGGAGTCAGCTTCCAAAAATGGAAAAGGGTTTGGTGATGTTATTTTGCATCCTTCCCTACAAAAGAGAATTGAACACCTAGCTAATGCAACCGCCAACACAAAAATCCACCAGGCTCCTTTCCGGAATATGCTTTTCTATGGTCCTCCAGGAACAGGAAAAACAATGGCTGCCAGAGAGCTTGCTCGTAAATCTGTATGTTTTCTTTCCGTTTATATTTGAGTTATTACAAAAGACACCCAAATGGACGATGGAGTCTCTAGCAGATAGAGTTAGGTCGGTAGTGCAGAAGATGGTGGTTGCTGATTTCCATGATTACATAAATTATATCTGAAAGTTGAATTTGAGCTCTTAGTTTTAGGTTGCTCATGGGATTCTCGGAGTTTTGTTCCTTCATCTATTCTTATTTTCCTAATGTCTATAATTCGTGTAGGGTTTGGATTATGCACTGATGACAGGTGGAGATGTTGCTCCCCTTGGATCTCAGGCTGTTACAAAGATTCACCAACTGTTTGATTGGGGCAAAAAGTCTAAGAGAGGTTTATTGCTCTTCATTGATGAAGCCGATGCATTTTTGTGCGAGTAAGTGCTATTACTCATATCTTATTAGAGGCTGATCATTTCAACACTTTTTTTTTTAATGATTTTGATATATTTATCGGAATGTAACAGGAGGAACAAAACATACATGAGTGAAGCCCAAAGGAGTGCTCTAAATGCTCTTCTCTTCCGCACGGGTGATCAGTCCAAAGACATAGTCTTAGCACTTGCCACAAACCGACCTGGTGACCTAGACTCAGCTGTGGCTGACCGTGTTGATGAGGTTCTCGAATTCCCCTTACCTGGAGAAGAAGAGCGGTTCAAGCTTTTAAACCTCTATCTGGAAAAGTACATAGCTGAGGCTGGTCCAAGAAAGCGGGGTTTGTTCCACCGCCTTTTCAAGAAAGAACAGCAGAAGATCGAGATAAAGGGTGTCACTGAGGAGCTCTTAAAGGAAGCGGCTGCAAAAACCGAAGGGTTTTCAGGTAGAGAGATTGCGAAACTGATGGCAAGTGTTCAAGCAGCTGTGTATGGAAGTGAGGACTGTGTGTTGGACTCTACGCTTTTCAGAGAGGTTGTTGATTACAAAGTTGCAGAGCATCAACAGAGAAGAAAATTGGCTGGAACCGATTCGAAATGATGAGATATATACCAAAAGTTTAATCAGGTGGTGTCATCTTCACACTTAGGCCAAGAGGCACATAATCTCTGATGTTGGTTCGGAGGTTTAGGCAGAGACTTGATTCCTATTGTTTCTCCCTTTTTGGTTAAGGAGAGGTTTTGTACTTGTCTTATTGCTTTAAATTATTTGTCTGATCAAAGCTCAAACTAAACTAGTTTAATAAAATTGAGAAATATCCATATATTTCGTTTAAAATTGTAGCGATTTAAAAATCTTGGTTATAAAATACCAAAAAAATGTTAGATTTGATAGTTGCAATATTTTGTTCTTCTATATCACCCCAATAAATTTCAGTTGCTTTAGCGAATGATTTGTCGCAATCTTCCCGATTCAAATTCGACGTCAATTCTGGCTCGAACATTAATCAAATTTGGAATCGAGATAATTTTATGTGGCGTGTAGCTTCACCATTTTTTCTATTACTTGCGATGATTGATCATCATCTAGTTCACACAAATCTGAAACCCAGCGGTTTTTTTGAGATGGAATGCGTCGTGATGTAAGTAAATGTGTAATTTAAATCAAATTGTAGTTACGGATGTTCACCTGCACGTTTCAGTAGCGCACTCAGCTTGTTCGTCGAGGTTATGTATTCAACCGATGATTGAAAAAAAAAACTATTAGAAATGTCTCCACGCGCCTTTCTTTTAAAATTTTGTGAAAACGACGAAATCCCTGGACTATAGACCACCCGTTTTGGCTCCGTGGCGTTGACGCGCTATAGTGCGCGTAGTATTTGTTTTTTGTTCGCTTAAATTAAGTGGCACATGCGACTCACGTGCAATTCGGTTCCAAAGGCCTATTAGTGGGCCTTAATAAGCCCTGTAAAATCTTGTTGGGCTCACAATTTGTCTATTTGTAATTGCGCATGTTTTCAAGTAAATTCAGTTTGTTTAAATTAAATTATGTGAATTGCTCACCACCCCCATAATTAAATCATAACCACTAAAAAGTGAAAAGCAATGAGAAAATCTTGTAAACAAATATCATCTTGAAGAGAAAAGAAAACTCAAATGATATGTATTTGTTTGAATATTAAAATTTCATATGATCTTGATAGCATAAAAGGCCATTTTTTAAAGAGTTGGAAAAAGAGAGCCAACTCGACACTAGTGCAAACCCCAAGCTTTTTTTGAGCTCAGTGGCATGTAAAATATAGTGATATCAGAACATGGATGTTACAAAATGACGAGTGCTGAAGTGAGGATGAAACAAAATCAAACTTACCCGACTTCGATCGAATCCTTTATTAGATATTATATCTGAAGACGTCGGTGCACCAGAAAAACAATACACAAACTTAGAAAATGCAATAAAATGGGGGTTGGGGGGGGGGGGGGGTTGAGACCAGCGACTTCTCTTTCAGAGAATGCCTTAGTGATGATGATCTTGAGCGTAACGAAGGCCACAGTACTTGCAAATTGCAGGCTCATCTAGGTCGAGGCATATGAACTCAATTGGATGACCAAGGGCCGGATTGGTGTCTGCAAATTTTACAGAAGACAATTTATATATCAATATCTGTTTTGCTCATTTAGAAATTTACTAAATCATATATATTGGGCCACTGATGAGAAAAGGAGACAAACCTCCTTCACAAGCAGCAATCCTTCCATCAACTTTGATAGGTGGAACCTCACTGATCAGTTCCATTGGTGACTTCTTGCTTCTATCCTGTAGAGATTACTTCCTTAACCACATTAATTACCAGGAAAGTGGCAAAAGAAAACAAAATGTGATACGCAAACTTCATAATTTACCAGAAAGGACTGGTATCGAGCCTATGCAATTTATATTATATATACGAGTTTGAAAATCAAACCAAACTAAAAAATTCACTAGATTAAATTATTAGTTTTCAATGAAAACAGAGCTTCCATCTTTAACTAGGAATAGTATGTGATGAATCATCTCTTCATAACAATTTTCTCAAGCCTTGATAACAAGGGCAAGTTGATCTGGAGTCAAAGGGTAGTGACAGCATAAAGGAGAAAGCTCAACTCAAATTATTGATTTGACTAACATACGTAATTTTCTACCTCCCAAAATTCATCAGTGAAAGGACCTAACTCCAAGACCATAGCTATTAAGGTAATGAATGTAGTTTTGAAAAAAACAAAAGCCATGTATTTGTGGAAATCTTTTCACTTATTTAACTTGGGATATGTAAAATAAGATAGACATAAGCATATTCTAACACAAATTAATGCAACAGATTTCAACATATACCCTGAGATAGCTATCTCAGTTTCCTACTCCCATTCTGCTCTCCAGCCCTTTGGCTAATTTGTTGTTTTGCACGGGATTGCTTAGCGCAGTGAGATTTCATCCCTCAACAATAAATTCTCCAAAAGCAGTAGTACTAGTTAAAAAATAAGCCTTATTTCCTCAAAATTCAAACAACTTGTAAGCAGTTTCAAACAGATATCATGCCTCTATGAACACTGATCCAAAATGGACAAAAATTTCTTCAGTTATTCAAACAATTTCATCAGAGTAGAAGAAACTCACTATCGACAACTTGCGGAAATGAATATGTTCCCTGTGATTACCTAAATCCAGTTCATATGCCAGGAATACAATTTCAGAAACGCCGAAACTTTGAGGTGTTTCGGCAGAATGAATCGACTATCAAACCGGATGAGCAAATTGTAAACATGCCAAAATCACGATCTAACCCTAGGGAAGATCACCGAGACTAAATCCCCGAGTAATTCACGCAAATTAGAGTGATTCAAGATCTCAGTCTCGGGCAGATTTATTCGGGATGCAAAAGAGCTAGAAAACTAAGGACGGCAAAGAATCATTCATGATCGCCAAGTACCTGCATCCATTTGGCGGTGTGATTGCCGACTAGATCGTCTGTTGGATCGTCTGTTGGAATGCCAAGTTGAGTGGTGGCCACACTAAAATTCCTCCTCGACGATGGCAGAATCTGCGATCGGATTAGGGCTTTCAGGAGATTCGACGCCATTGCTCCAACGCCGAGAAAATCAGAGGTGAGAGAGAGTCAGTCTATCGAGAGAGAGAGAGAGGCGCTACCAAGAACAACGCATTTACTTGGGCTTTTACTTATAAACACAGGCCCACTTATTTGAAGCATACAAAGGCCCTTGAGTTCTTCGTTTTTTTTTTTTTTCTTGCAAAATACAAATGAAAAACGAACATTTTTTGTATATATTTTGATTCTGATCGAAAATACTCTGGAATAGAAAATCAGTAGAAATGTAAATGAATGATGAAATATTTTTACTTGTCAATAAATCATCAGAATATCCGTACAAAAATTGTGAATTATATTATTGTGTTGTTGTAGGTACAAAACTGTAGAATAGCGAAATAATTATTATTTGGCTAACTACCAATCAAAGAATCAAAAGATTCAAAACAAAATAAAACAAAATTCCAAAAAGCAATCGTAATTACGCCTACGAAAACGCTTTATTTTCAAGGAAGAGAACTATAAGGATGAAAATCTTAAACTTCCAACACAACTTAACAAATTGTAGTAACTCATTCTCCAACTGAAAAAAAATATAAACGTCTGATTCATTCACGAGCAACCACTATGAGTTGTTTGCCGACGTTCTTACCGTGGAATAGTCCAAGCAAAGCAGAAGGTCCCTTCTCGAGTCCTTCAACTACATCCTCAACATAAGTTATCTTCCCTTCTCTTATATACGGAAGCACAAAATCCAGGAACTTGGAATATTTGTCGAAGTAATCAGAGACCACAAACCCTTGAATCCGAATCCGCTTGTAGATTACGGTTGCTAGGTTGTGTACAGCTTCTTGGTCCTCCAGATTGTACTGTGAGATCATACCACATACTGCGATACGGCCGTGTAGCTTCATGTTTAGGAGCACTGCGTCTAGCATTTTGCCTCCTACATTCTCAAAGTATACGTCGATTCCTTCCGGGAAACACCTGGTCACAAAATATATATCATAGTTTTGAGTCAGATCTCTGTATCACAAAGCGATACGAAAAGAAGAATTTACACTGACCTCTTCAGGGCAGCATTAAGGTCTTGCTCTTCTTTGTAATTGAAAGCTTCATCAAACCCGAACTTGTTCTTGAGAAGATCAACCTATAACAAAACTCAACAGAGAAAAAAAAAAGGGACAAGTGAATCTCTTGATAGAAAGACAAGACATAATTAACAAATCAAATCTATATTATTGTTTGATAAGGAAAGGGATCAATAGCTAGACTCCAAGAAAAGACTGATTACCTTTTCCTTACTGCCTGCACTTCCAACGACATAGCAGCCCATAATCTTTGCAAATTGTCCCACGAGCTGACCAACTGCACCAGATGCAGCTGACACGAAGACGGTTTCTCCTTTCTTAGGAGAACAGATTTCATAAAACCCAGCATAGGCAGTCATACCGGGCATACCTGACAGAAACAGAGGAATGCTTCTAAGACCACTAGTAAACTATTGAAACTTTGTACAGTTTTGAACAATGTTATTAGATTTGTTAGCGATCAAAGCAGCTATTTTACATGATTAGGAGCTTGTGTCAATGAAGCATGCAATTATAATCCAAGACCAGACCAATATGACCAATCTATCATGCCAATAATCATAGAGAGAAGTACATCAGGCATTGTATAGCCAGCTTTCTCACTGTCAAGTTGAGAATTTCCCTAAAATGACCAAAAGAGAAGCCGAGATGACATACCGAGAAGTCCAGTGTAGTAGGATAACGGAACATCGGTGTGTTGGATCTTGAAATGTGAAAAATCTGGAGTTATAACACTGTACTCCTCCCATCCAACTAATCCCCAAAGTAAGTCTCCCTTTTTATAATCTGGGTGCCCAGAGTCTATCACTTTAGACACCGAAAACCCATAGATTGGCTGCAAACAAAACAGTAAAAGCTTTAGCACCAGAGAGAGAGTAAGAGAAAATCCCAAAAGACAATCAGTATTCCAAAAGAAGCATTGCAATGGGCACAAAAATAAATAATAGATTTATGGGTTAACTGAAGTGGTCTAACATAACATGTACACAACCAGAACATTTTACCCGATTCAAAATTACAATTTCTCGTCAGGGTCCTTCAAGATTCTGTCTCAAGGAGATTAGCAAGACCATAATAGACCTTGTACTGGTCGTAGAATAGAATAATGTTTCTGAAGTTTAAAATAACGTTTCCAAATCCGTCTCTGCTTCAATAGTGAAATAGTTTCCAAAAACGTGGGTAACAAGGTCGAAACGTAACAAAATCGTGTTAATCCGAATCGAATTCCCATCTTTTATTACAGAGAACAATCTAGAACATGCGTAAACTATTATAAACGTCTTAATGTACCTCACCGGGATTGTAAGCTTGAGCGAGCGCAGCACTGGCGGGATCGGGCTTCCCCATGCGAATGCGCATGTAAGGATCGCAAGAAAGGTAGAGATTCTTCACCAGAACCGTCTTGGATCCCTCAGGAATCTTTAAATCGACGGTGGAATCGGTGAAGATGAGGTCAGATTCCTTGGGGAAACCGGTGACGTAATCTCGTAGTATGACCTGCTTGTTGGTCGCCGTCGCGTTGCATGCGGTTGCCATTTTCTCTCGTATTTAGGTTCTTTACCACAAAAAGTATGTTTTTTTTGTCTTCTTCCTGGCGCATCTGTATTTATAGGCTTCGCGAATCGTGCGATAATAGCCACAAAGCCCACAACCGCTAAAAGAATATGATTCTCGTATCATCTTTTCCTGTTATGGCGTTATACGATTATTACACAAAAAACATTATAATAAAACTTTTGAGTCTCACATTATTTTCGTACAGTCACATTATCCATTTTCTTTTGCAACAGTTATATTTCCTTTCACATTTCTTTTGCATGTTATATTGGTGAATATCGTAAAATAATATCTTAATCCGAAGCTGTTACGAATTATGATTTTTTTTTTTTTTTTTGGGATTAAATGCAGCTTATGTGGAACAAACAAACAAAAATGCAAAAGAACAAAATTTTGAATGCGTGAGTATCTTATATTAAAATACAAAAGTAAGAAAACTTTCGAATTTAAAAGTTGTCCAACGCACCAAAGTTTTATCGCGAATTCTTTATTATCCATACAGTGAAAATTCCGCCGTAAACGACGCCACCTGCCTACCTGCGGTTGCTGCATTTGTGATTTATAGCCTCAAGCAATGAAGCAGCAGAGAAAATGGAGCTAAGATGAGAAACCTTTTAGAGACATTTGGCTTCAATTTCTTCAAGAGTGAGACCCTTTGTCTCCGGGACAATGAAGTAGATGAAGAAGAGAGACAGTACACATATCATTCCAAATCCACAGAATAATATTCCAGCTCCTAACAGATCCTGCAAAACAATACTAAGTGAGCTAAAACCTCAAAAGTTCGATAATCTTCAGAAGAAGATATCGAACTAACAAGATATATGAGAGCTAACTGGGGAATCTCTCGTTACACATTGTTTTTCTAAAGTTATAGCTTAGTTCTATTGAAGATATATATTTTTTAAAGAGGAGTTTCTTTACCTTTAGAGGTGAGAACGCGAATGTCACAAGTGCGTTTGCGCCGAAATTCACAAGCACTGCTAGACCGATTCCTCGACCTCTTAGTTTTAAGGGAAATATCTCTGAAATCATCAGCCAACCAATAGGGCCAAAGGATAGCTGCAAGATTAATGGAAAGTCTTAAGATCGTATCAATTTTTTTATTTTTATTTTTATCAAATAAAAACTTGCATATGACATTGCCAGCAATGGAACTTTGATCAGAAAAATCTGCAAGAAAATTTAACCTGGTAACAGCCCACATACAGTAGCAATGCAGCTACAGCAACAGCTGGTACAGTATTATAAAAGATGTAATAGGACCCCAGGAGGAACAATGAGATCACCTGTTACACAATTGAAAATACATGAGGGTAAATTTCTGGATCGTTAGATTCTGTCTCATGTAATCGAAAAGACAATGAACACGTGGAAATTAGTGGAGCAAAAAATTTAAAAAGAGAAGACATTAGAAGTCAGAGGATATACCATGCCACTAACACCACCAAGAAGTAAAGGTCTCCTTCCAAGTCTGTCAATAACTATAACAGACACTCCTGTCATAACCAACTGCAACAGTAAAGGATCACATCAAGTCTTCGAAAGGAAAAATTCAAAATAGCTTTGCAGCAGAAAAAGTTAGCTCACAAGGATAATACGGTTCAAATTGTGCTAAGCATTTAAACTTACTACTTCTAACATTGGTACCAGTTGTACTACACAGCGTATCAATCCTTTAATATATTTTTGCTAAAAGGATCTCACATGTCAAACCAGATGGATGAATATAGATACCTTCAATAGACCAAGCAGAATTGAAATCCGAGTTGCATCAGCTGCAGCAGAAAAGCCGGCAGTCTAACAGGTAATGTTCGTGGTAAAACGAAGTTAAAATTCTCTCATGAGTTTCCTCCTAGTGCACAAAATCCAAATTAAGTACAGATGAAAAGAAAAACCTGCAGTATTGATGGTGCATAATAAAGTACACTTGGTTGTCCAGTTATCTGCCATTTGCAAAGTAAACATATATTTAGTTATTGTTCATTTTCTTAAGGAAAAATTGATGAATTGACTGCACCAACCTGTTGGAACAAGACTAACCCTCCTGCTATAGTGAGAGCTTTCAAGCATTTGCCTCGAAATAAATCACCAAATGTAGCTTCTTTGTCCTCGCCCACAAAGGAAAGTTCAGCCAATATCTCGTTTACTTGTTCAGCTGCTGAGTCAGCTATGACAGGCCCTCTAAGGCGGCGAAGAGACCTAATTGCAGCCTGTTGAAGATTCTCCACATTACCTTTTCCCTGGAGAGCGTGCAATAAAAGCCACCTGGGAGATGCTGGTAGCCAACACATTCCGATTCCCATAATAACTGGCACAGGGAGAATTGTTGCGTACATGTAACGCCAACCAGAAATAACCGTAACCCAAAGGCTACCGATTCCATAACCTCCCTTCACAAAAACTTATGTGTCAGTTTAACTTGGTGGACAAAAAGGTTTCAAAAAGGAGCGACTCAATACAATAACTTTAAACTGAGCAATAAATTTCCAGAATCCTCAGAGCTTCGAGAACTTACAACCATCCCAAGGACAGTGGAGAATTCCTTTAGTGATATCATCCGTCCACGTATCTGACTTGGAGCAGTCTCTGCAATGTACATTGGAGCCGCGTGCATTGTCTAAATGCAAGGGACAAATCAACTTTCAAGTTAAAAAGAATGCTAAAACCATATATAACTGCATGGATTCATACACAATAGAACAAAGATCTTAATTTGAACGTTAAAACAAGATTAATAAACAATGGCTCATTTTGTTCAAAAAAAAAAAAATGGCTCGTGAAACAGTATGAGACAGGACAAGAGGAATAGGAAGAATTCGCATACTCTTTCCAAAATTCCACCAATCAGTGAATTGAAGAAGTGAGCGAATATATGTATATAGATGAATGGACACACTGCCAGGTTGGTCTATGTGTGGTTGTATGTGGATGCATTGGATAACATATGCTCAGTAATAGAGGGAAACTAAATTCTACCAGGTAGCTATTTGTAGAAAGGTTGACTTTGATTGATTACTTAGTCGAATGCATGAAGCACATCGGAAGATCACATGGGCATATACAAATTTAGCAGGCAAACACTACAGATGTGTGATCTATCTCACCAGTCCAATCCCAATGCCATACGTAACTCGTCCAATTATCAGTACGGAAAAGATAGGTGCTATTGCGGTCACAATGGCTCCAACAAGATACAAGAATGCAGCCAAAATCAGCTCCTTTCTTCTTCCTTGAAAATTCAATACAACAAATCAACAATTCAATTTCTTTTAGATGGAGAGACTGCTACATATCCAGATGAAGAAAGCCGAGAAAAACCAACCTATAATGTCGGCAACACTAAATGCAACAATGGAGCCAATTAAGGCACCATACAGTGAGCCACTAGTCTGCACAAAATCTTAAAAACATTGTAAAAAAATCTGTTTTTCTTCCACAAGAAAGATCACAGCTCCAGTAGGGAGGGAATAAGAACAAAATAATGCAATAACCAACATGTAGAAGATCCAAGAAAGTTGAATTATAGACTCACAATTATACCAACATCCACTGAAGACAAGTCGTACCATGAAATTCCACTTAGTGTAGGCGACTG
This sequence comes from Boechera divaricarpa, assembly GCA_026770425.1. Lineage (NCBI taxonomy): Eukaryota > Viridiplantae > Streptophyta > Magnoliopsida > Brassicales > Brassicaceae > Boechera > Boechera divaricarpa. The sequence continues at coordinate 997,751 of CM049184.1, forward strand.
TACAGGAGGCAAAAGCAGAGTAGTTAACAGAATTTTGAAAGGCTTAGACAATCGAACAAATATACATGCATAACAATTATGCAGGAGATATCCAAGGGAACAAAATGGCACTGCAAGTGCAGGTGTGAACTATGAAATAGCGTTATTTAACTGGGATATTATAGTCCAACGTACACACTTTATGATATGTAAGCTTGGAAACAAAAGCTAAAGACTTGAGTAAGCTAGAAAAGTGAAACTTGAGTATCTATGCACAGGTTTAGACAAGGTTAAACCATTACCTTAATAGACATGGTTGCACAAGATGTTGCACCAATTTCATAACCAAAAAGCAACGCTCCAAGAGCTGGAAAGAGAAACCTGCAATAAAGACTTCTTAGCATGGTTTTAGACAAATCTGTAAAACGTGCATATCCAAAAGATTCCCACTTGCTTTCAGCAGAGATATTGCCAACAAACTATTAGGACCACAACTTTATTTAATTGGTACTGATGACTAACAAACAAGAAAAAAAGGACAGAGACTCACGGAGGAATGGCTGCAAGAACAGAATAGTTTTCTGGGCTGTGGTTCTCCTTTATCAGAGGTTCCTTTTCAGCACTGATCCGACCTGAAGAAGAATCACCAATCTACAGAGAAAATAGTTTCAGGATTTGCATCAGATATGTGACTTGATTACCAATTAGAGAGAGTTAGGATACAGGATTGATAAAATCGTTATTACAAACCCAGAAGCTAAGGTCAAATCTCATGCTTAAAATTAAAATCCTAAATTCACAAGCTCCACACATTACAGAGAAATCAAAATTATTTTCCCCCACAATCTCGTCAATTCCAAGCCAAACCCTAACATATACATTGCATTCAAAAGTCTTTAAATCCCTTATATCGACTGGGAGAGGAGAAGGGGAAATAATCAAAAGACGATGTGAAACGAGAGTTGCGAAACCTGTCCAACGGAAGAGATCGATTGCCTCTCGGGATCAAAACCCATGGCTACGGAAGCTTGATATGGATCCCGTGAGTGTGGTTTGTTCAACGAGAGCCAGATAGAGAACTCGTTCTGGGTTCGTACGAATTAACTTCTCTTTGAATTTGCAGAGGAAAGAAATGTGAGGAAGGGAGAGGACAAGTATGCCAGGGTGATAATAAATGTTAACGGGACAGTGGACGAGCTTTAAATAGTCGATCTAAATTTCAAATTAAGATACTTTTTTACATTTTAAAATTATTTATTTTACCGGTTTTGGTACGAAATTAGACTTAATAGTGTTTTAGCATAAATAGAGAGAGTAACACCGTCACAGATTGGATGTTTCCGTTAATCAAATTCCAATTTCGATTTCTTGGTTAGAAAAGTTAGAAACAAAAAGTTAACAAAGTTGACCAAAAAACGACAAAAGAAAGAGAAGACAAAAAAAACCTAGGTGGTACAGAGTTGCTGATTTTGTTTTAAATTTAATTCCCAAAAAAACATGTTCTGGGCTGGCAATCATATCTTTTTATAATTAAATTCAAGTAATGCGTACCATTTATCTTATGATGATAGATATCCGTTTAAGGAAAAATATCTCATTCATATGTATTTTTTTTTGGTTGGCTATTCAGATGTATTTAATATTATCTTATGATGATAGATATCCGTTTTGGGAAAAAAATATCTCAATCATATGTTTTTTTTTTTTTTTTTGGCTATTCAGATGTATCCTCTATATATTAATCGAGAATCATTTTAACAAAATAACTTTATATTTACATAGAATATTACAGCATTGTCATGCTGATTCTCAAAGAATATATTTTATAAGACATTAGTTACTAGACTAATTACATAATATGTCATTAGATCAATCATATATAAATTGCTTAATTTTAAAGATTATAATCTTACCTAATTATATTTATTTATTTATGGAAAATTAAATAAGTAAATATTCCATAAAATTATAGCTAATTTTATTGTTTCTTAAATTACAGATTTCAATTATTTATACAATAATATACTATTAAAATATTTAGAAATGTGTATTTAATTTATTAATTTTTTTATAAATATTATAAATATCTTATCTTACGTATAACACGGGAATTATCTAGTTTAGTATTAAAAGTTCTATGGAAGATATATTTTTCTTTGTTTTTAAATTAGAAATTCTGGATTTGAATTATCTTGGAAGATTATACTTGTCGATGAAGTTAGTTGATTACAATATTTTAAAATACACGACAGAAAAAGAATATATATATTTTTAAATACTTCTACTTATCTACTTTCCTATCCAGAGGTGGAGAAACATAAGCTTAAGGATCAGAAAATTTGTTAAACAGCGTCAATTACAATTCCAAATCCAAAACCCAATTGTTCAGCTTTAGATCCAAAACAGCTTTTATTAAAAAGACACAGAAACAACAAATCACTCGAGAGAAAATCTCACAGAGCATCAACCAGATCTTATCTTCTTACTGAGTCTTAGTGGGTACCCATGATTGGTATCGAGTCCAGCTCTTTTGCCCAGGGTTCAAGGTATGTCCCTTCGAATGGTAAATGTATGCATCACCTTCTCCAGAGAAGTTCTCTTTGTGCTCCAGCCCATACCTTTTTGGTTTCAAACTCAAGAGCTTGAAACAGAGAGACGTTATTATTTCTTTTCAAGTTATAAAGCAATTTATTACCTTACCGTTTGAACTAGATAGCGAATTAGAAATGGCTTTTCGTTGTACCTCATCTCCAGTGTGATCAGTGATGAAATGAAGCCACCCATGCCATTCAGCTGGTACTTGAGATGCGTTGTAACGATCCTTCGAAGCATACTCTACCCATCTGTGCCTACCTGTTAACAAAGTGATTGCTTGTTTCAATGTAAAAGCCTATTGACTTAACATTCAATAGAGATACACGTATTGTTTCACCACTATATCTTTCACAGATAAAGATCCTTTAAGCAAGAACTTGAGCACAAATTTATTAAAAAAACCATCATATAGATTAGATTTATCTGTACTGAACAAGGCTATACAAATCTCTGGTGAAGTACGCTAACATGCTCAGTCTTCTCTTGCTCTGACTTGATCGAGTAATAAAATCATGCTGTGAGCTAATAAATAATAAATATTGAGTGGATACAATTTCCATGACTAATACTAAATGCTAGGAATCAGGATAAACAAACATTTCAAGTGAATATTACAAGCGGTATTCTCGGAATATATACTAATTGATATCATGAATCCTACAGTGGCATCAATTTTTTGGTAAAAGCATGATTTTAAACAGGTAACACACGCAGCTATTGAAAAGAACCACGTACCGTATTGAGTATCACCCAGCTTCTGGTAGTATTTGTTACCGAACTTGTCAACACCAACAAGTGTTGCTCCTATGTTGTGTATCTTAGTTTGCCTTAATCAAATAGAGACATAAAACGATATTGATAAGAAAGTGAGACTCACCAGCAAGCAAAAATATAAAGACTGGGGAAACTATAAATAAGACAATATTCAAGCATACTGTATGATCCACTAACATTCAGAATCAGGAGCCAACAAAAGATGGATATTCTGATGAGAAGAGAAAACATTATCTGTATATAATCATAATTCTCTATAATGGTAGAACAATATTCTGAATTTAGAAATAAAATGATACTGCTTTAAAAAGCTCTAGTCAAATTCACCAATTATCTAGAGCCTATAAGATTGACAGATCCAACTTAAATAGAATTCGTCAAGAGGCACAAAATATTTGGCTCTTAGGAGTTTTCAAGAATCAAGACTACTTTGTAAGCCAACTTCGTCGCCATTTTCTATGTAAGTGAAGCTTCAACCTCTATCGTGAAACAGACCTCACCACTTTTTGAGCTCTTCGTCCTCTTCAAATTGAAATGCCTTCTGGCATAATACTGTCAATTCCTTCAGACATGTAACTAGACTATCTCTGGAATACCAAACATCCTTCATTGTTTCTTTACTGAGCTCCGAGTCTACTTACATTATTACATCTATGAGGGAATTGACAGAATTATGCCAAAGTCAGCAGTCCAAGTCGAAGAGTAGTAAGCAGTTCAAGAATTGGCAAGCTCTGTTTCACATACGTAATCTCTAAATAAGTGAAACACTAAGCATAAAATATCAAAAAGATAAATACTTACAAGAGGTTCCCATCTGGTAAACATCTCCTGTAATGAAAAAGAAAAAAAATCGAAAGAAGCAATTAGAAAAATGCCATAAACTATAGATTACCTCGGAATAAAACCAATAAGATCTTGAATTATAAGCAACCAGGAACATTTGAGCCAAACTTAAAGAATCACCATAACAGACTAAAATTGATGTTCACCAAGCACATAGTGTTTACTTTTCATTTCCCATTAAGAAAAATTTAACATTTGGGTGAAAAAAAATCCGAAGAATGATAAACATTCATTGCAAACAACCTGCGACACTCAGCTATACAACTCTATAGGCAGATAAGTATAGACAATAACGCGTGTTCATCTAGAATCTTCAAATAAAATGAAAGAATTTCTTAGAAAAACCGAAAGATCTTTCGAATTCCTAGGTTTTTGGGATCCAACGAATCAAATCCAGGGTAGATTCCAGAAGAAATTAAGTAGGGAAGAAGACGAGAGAAATCGATAAGAGAGACGAAGAACTAACATGAAGCCTTCTTCTCGAATCATCCTCATGATACCGCCGAGACCTTTCTCTCTAATCGCCTCCAACGCACTCTTAGCCACCGTCAAAGCCATCATCTTCCGCTATCTCTCTCTCTCGGAATCGGGATTTGATTTCGATGTCGACGAAATAACAAGAGACACATTTAATAAACGATCGCCGAAACGGCACCGTTTTGTATTTGTTGGGGGGTGGGGGGATGCTTCGTGTTTATCCTCTATATATTAGTTGAGAATTATTTTAACAAATAACCTTATATTTACGTAGAATATTACATTAGTGTCATGCTTACGTATCATTGCCAGAATAATTCTCAATAAATATATTTTATAGGACATTAGTTACTAGATTAATTACATAATATGTCATTAGATCAATCATATATAAACTGCTTAATTTTAAAGATTATAATCTTACATAAATTAGCTGTATTTATTTATGGAAATCGAATAAGTAAATATTCTATAAAATTATAGCTGATTTTATTGTTTCCTAAATTTGATTAAATCGAATAAGTAAATATTCCATAAAATTATAGTTGATTTTATTGTTTCCTAAATTTGGTTTTAAAAAAATTATTTCAAAAAGATATTGTTTTAATTAAATAATTAATTAGTAACATAAATATGTAAAAATCTTAATTTTAAATTTTAATTATTTATACAATAATATACTATTAAAATATTTAGAAATGTGTATTTAATTTATAAATTTTCTAAAAATATTATAAACATCTTATCCTGCATATAACGTAGAAATTAGCTAGTTTACATGATTCCACTAGATCGAGGTTTCATGATGCTGCGGCAAAAAAGGAATATGATACTGAAACATTTATGACTTTGTAGATAAAAAATAATAATACAAGATTCAATTCTAATAGATTATTATGAGGGTGATTGGTTGAAGTTTTATACTTTTCTAAAGCCATAATTTGGTCTAAATATCTAAATTGAAAGCAATCATGCTTTATAAATATTTGAATTGAAAGCAATCATGTTTTATAAATATTTTCCAAAGCTAAAGCCACTTTTAAAAACCTACAGCCACTTTTATGTTTATTTTTTTTGGAATAAATGTCTAAAGTCATAAATTTTGGGATTTAGAATTTTGGTTTTTCATTGATACATGTAGTGTATTTAATTAAAAAAAAAGGAAAATTTATTAATTTTTAAAAAAAAATTTACTTAAAACAAATTGATAAATCATATATATATACATAATTGTCGTGTAGTCACTAGAAAATAGGAAAATTTCTATTATTTTTTAAAGAAATTTATTTAAAACAAATTAATAAATCCTATATATATATATATACATGATTGTCGTGTTTGTATTTTTAGTATTTTAATTTATTATTTATTTTAGTTAAATGAAATTTTAATAAATTTATTTTTATTTATTAATGTACAGACAAAATATTAATATATAATAGACATAATATGCACCAAATATTTTGATATTTTAAAAGTCACAGCCATGTTTACCAATCATTTTCATTTAATTGTACAATTCCAGCAGATAAACCTACAGCTCCAGCAGATAAACCTAAAGCTACAGCCCAAAAATCTAAAACCAAAATTCTACAGTCATAATCCTAAAGCTGCAGCAGAAAAATATATAGCCATAATCCTACAACCAAAATCCCAAATCTACAGCCACAACCAATCAGGTCTCTATCAAATGTCAAATGAAACTATCATATGTTTTTTAACATGGAAACTGCAAAAAACCAGTTGTGTAAAACATTGTTGATATTGTATTCAAACCATTAACTCTTACTCCCATTTATCGAAAGAAAATAAAACTCTTAACTCCAAGGGTATAGCATCTCGTGATGCTTTTCTGAATAAAATAATTAAATAGTGGGTTTTTAGATAATTTACTAATACATATGTTTCTTTTTTTCCAACAAACATAATCTCTCTTTTCTCAAAACATTGAAACTATTTTAGATGATTAGGTTTTCTTGGGTTAGAATTTTAGATTATTTAATCAAAATTTTAGATGATTTTTAATTTTTCATAGTGACACAGAACTGTTTAACTACATAAAGTTCATTCCAACATTAAAAAAAAAATATCCCTAATTAACAAGAAAAAACAAAACAACTTGTCACACTTTTCTACTTTTTTCAATTTTTCGTGTTAAAAGATTGACAAATTGGTTATGTGAAATGTTATAAAACATTAGCTTTGTGTTTGTTGCGTTTACTTTGAAGATTTCTTAACTTCCGTCAATAACAAATTATGTTTTTTAACTATTTCATCAAGTGAAACTACATAAAGAGAAGATAAATAAACTAAGAAGTAATAAAATCATTAACAAAACAAGAAATGCATATAATAAATATTACTTGTCTCAGTGCATATTCGTGTTTTGATGGAAAAAGGGCGTGACACATAAGTCTCACCAGAACAAAACGTGGGTGTATCACCTTCTGCTAGCTTTTCAGCTATAGCAAAATCCTTTCAATGCCTAAAAGACTAAACCTATCAACTTTTCTGTTTTTCTATGTCAGTTCTAACTTCTTGCTCTAAACCACCTCTACCTAGAAAAGTAATCAGCAGCCTTCCAATGTCACCATCATTACTTTTTGGAATGATCTAGTTTATGAGCTTTAGTCGTAGGAGCACTTAATGTATCAAATTTACGAAAAATCAACCTGACATTCAAAAGCATTAATTTATACAAAGTAATTTTGGCTAGTTTTTTAAAAAATCTATTTTGTAGCCGCTTAAGTTTTTGAGAAAAAAAAACAAATTTTTCAAAAAAAAAAGGAAATCTAGTTTTTGAGTGTTTTAACAATTTTTCAAAGAAAACCAAAATCCATATTTTTGGAGTTTCTCCATTAAAAACAAACCATCGATACATTTAATGATATGTAGAGATCACCAACGAGCTTCTTAAACAGAATAGGCAATGGTTCCATTAGATTTCTGCAAATTCACATCCTTAAGTGTAAGTATATATATGCCTTCAAATCACCAATTTCGAAACCAAAACTGCTGAGAAAACTTGGTTTATGTTTTTTTCTTTTTTTCTTACAGTTCATGTACAACGTAGACCTTTTCAACAAAATTCGGAAGAACATCAATGCCCTTGTCGACAAGTAAGTAACATATCATCAATTTTGCAAAATGCATGTCTTTGTTGATCTCTTGATTGTTTAAGTATATCATCATAACTTTCTTTTTTGATCTTTAATTTCGAAGAGAATGTGTCGAAGACAATGAAGCGTGTGTCACCACTGCCGGAGAAGTTGAACGATGAGTTGTTTTGTGCAATCTCTTTTCCTGAATCAAATCTACCGAAGCTACCATGAATGGCTCTTTTTTCTTTGTTATTTTTCTTCTTCTTTGGTTTTCAGTTTCTTCAGGACTTTCTTCTAGTTATTCAATTGATTCTTTCGGTTATTAGGTTTTTCTTGTTTCTCTAAGCAGAAGCACTGTAGCTTAGAACACAAGTTTTAGACTTTTGTAATGTTATAAAGCGTTAGCTTTGTGTTTGTTGCGTTCACTTTGAAGATTTCTTAACTTCCGTCAATAACGAATCGTCTTTTTTAACTCTTTCACGAAACTACATAAAGAGAAGATAAATAAATTAAGATGTAATAAAATCATTAACAAAGCAAGAAATGCAGATAATGAATGTTTACTTGTCTCGGTGCATATTCGTTTTGATAGAAAAATGCGCGACACATAACTCTCACCAGAACAAAACGTGAGTGTATCACCTTCTGCTAGCTTTAGCTATAGCAAAATCCTTTCATGCCTAAAAGACTAAACCTATCAACTTTTCTGTTTTTCTTTGTGAGTTCTAACTTCCTGCTTTAATCCACCTCTACCTAATAAAGTAATCAACAGCCTTCCAATGTCACCAACATGTACTTTTTAGGATGGTCTAGTTTAAGAGTTTTAGTCGTAGGAGCACTTAATGTATCAAATTTGCTAAAAAAATCAACCTGACATTCAAAAGCATTAATTTATACAAAGTAATTTTGGCTGGTTTTTTCAAAAATCTATTTTTTAGCCGCTCAAGTTTTTGAAAAAAAAAAAATTAAAAAAAAAAAGGAAATCTAGTTTTTGAGTGTTTTAACAGTTTTTCAAAGAAAACCAAAATCCATATTTTTGGAGTTTTCTCCCATAAAAACAAACCATCGATCACATTTTTTTCATTTTTTCTATTTTTTTTTGTAAATAAAAATATATTCATCAACATAAAAACCAAAAACTAAAAAACTACCATTCAAATTTTTTTTAAAAACTAAAATTTACAACAAAAAAAAAAACCAAAAACCAAAACCATTTTTAAAACTACAAACATTCATGGCCTAAGTTTTTTTAAAAGTAAGCTTAATTATGTTTTTTGTAAACCCTCAAAAAGTGTAATAATAGTGTATCCATAGCAATACCATCGATTGACTATTTTATATGAATGCCTTCCATTTTATAATAAGCTTTCCTTATAATTCATAGTAACTCTATGAATAATTTATCAAAACAATAAAAATAAAGTAAATATTTGAGTAGCGTTAGCGTTAGAGGGTATTGTATACAAATTCAAACCCTGAGGCGGTCAACGAAAAAAAAAAATAATAAGAAGAAAACAAAATTATAAGTCATTCCTTTTTCTCAGCGTCCCCTGCGTCAATCTTAAGCTGTCTTTCAAAAACCTCTCTCAATATTTAAACAGCCTCTCTTCCGTACCGCTCTACAAAAAAAACTCTTCCCCTCTCTCTCGAAATTTGTTTCCCTCCATTGATTCAGTCTCGTCGTGTGTCGAGTATCTTTTTTCTTGATTCAATTGGAATATACGCATCTTCTCCGCCATGGCTGCTGAGAAGTTAAGGGACTTGAGTCAGCCGATTGACGTCGTTTTACTCGATGCAACTGTTGAGGCCTTTTATGCTACCGGATCTAAGGAAGAAGTGAGTCCATTGTTTATTATAGTTTCTCGGAGAATTTAAACGATGAACGAGTATAGCCACCACATTAACCGGTCTATTATTACTGTTAATGCGTCTTGTCGTCGCTTTTATCGATTTGGGCGTTAGGCGAGGGTTTAGTATTTCAGATACGAATTGGATGAGTTTTGGTTAATTTTTCCTGGGTTGCAGATTCTTCTATGGTCGTGGTTTCGATTGTTTGTGGCTGTTCTTGTAATCTGGAAAAGCACTAAACAGTTTTATGTAATTGTGTATAAAAACGATGTTCTGATAAACCTTTGATACTTTAGAGTATTGGTACTATCTTTTCGTTAGTTTAAATCCAAGTTTTTGCATCTGTGTGCTTTCCATGATGATAATAATGTTTGAAAACATCTTGCAGAGAGCTTCTGCGGATAATATCTTGCGGGATTTGAAAGCTAATCCTGATACTTGGCTTCAAGTGGTTCACATTCTACAGAACACCAGTAGTACGCATACAAAATATTTTGCCCTTCAGGTAGGTTTCAGTGTTCTCTTATATCTGCTCTTGTCTTCTTTTTATTTAGCTGCTGATTTCTCTTCACATTGATATATATCATGTCCTACATCCATTCCAAAGAAGAGATGTAAGCCAGACAGCATTGGCATTTTATTTAGTTTTATTCTATTGTTTAATATCCTGCACCATGAATAAAGAAAGGGTTAATTTCAGGTGCTGGAAGGTGTCATCAAATATAGGTGGAACGCATTACCCGTTGAACAACGTGATGGAATGAAAAATTACATCTCTGAAGTCATTGTGCTGGTATATATTTACAGGCATTACACTGTTTTTTGGTTAGAACTAAGATATTAGATTAACTGAATTGTTTTGATGATGAATTTACTGTGTAGCTCTCAAGGGATGAAGCATCTTTCAGAGCGGAAAGGCTATATGTCAACAAGTTAAATGTCATCCTGGTTCAGGTACCTTCGGGGTTTTCTGCTAATAATAGAGACATATATATATATATATATATATTTGCATTGAGTCCTTTTTTTTGTGATATTTTCTCTGGTAAGGCTTTGCTGAAGCCAACTTCGGCTGAAGATTTTGTTCCTGCCAATTTATCGAAAAAGTTTGTTTAGTCTTTGAGAATAACATATGATGTGATGCGTGTACAGATCGTGAAACATGAGTGGCCGGCAAAATGGAGAAGCTTTATTCCTGATCTAGTTAAAGCTGCAAAAACTAGTGAAACCATCTGTGAGAATTGCATGGCTATTTTGAAAGTAAGTACAATCTAATTACCTTTGAATTAATTAAGTTTATGGTGTACTTAAATAACATTTCTTCTTTTCTTTAGCTCCTAAGTGAAGAGGTCTTTGATTTCTCAAGAGGAGAGATGACTCAGCAAAAGATAAAAGAACTGAAACAGTCTCTAAACAGGCAAGTTAGACTTTTCAAGAAATTTACTTTATTAGAATAAAGTAGAAATAAGAACAAACTATGTTCAAGTATCTGTCCGTAATTTGTAGCTAATGTTTTTTTTTTGCATACTTTACTGATTTATATTGCTTTCTATTGCAGCGAATTTGAACTCATTCATGAGCTATGCCTATATGTCCTCTCAGCTTCCCAAAGACAAGAGCTTATATGTGCAACACTCTCTGCATTGCATGCCTATCTTTCTTGGATTCCGTTGGGATATATATTTGAGTCCCCTTTGGTAAAATAGTTGGAATAAGTGGAATGAAAGAGGTTAACAAGTCTTTAATTACAAAATCCCCATTTCTGATCTAGTTATTCGCAGCTGGAGACCCTACTTAAATTCTTCCCTGTTCCAGCATATAGGAATCTCACACTTCAATGTCTGTCAGAGGTATGACAGTTTATAGTTCGGATTTTTCTGCTGTCACTATTTTACTGTCATTATCTAACTAGTGTTTTTTCTGGCAGGTTGCAGCTCTTAATTTTGGGGACATCTACAATGTGCAATATGTCAAGATGTACAGCATCTTCATGAATCAGTTGCAGGTAGTGCTGTTATCTTTGTTTGTTGCTTCTATTTATTTCCGTGGATTTGTTCATTAATGTTCCTACTATAGAGTCTCACTTTTAGTCAGTTAATGTACTCTTTATGGTCGTTTACCGGTTCTGTACTATATTTAGATTGACTTTCATGATACTTTGGCTTCTTGATTGATGCCCATACTTGTTTTCATATCTGCAGGCAATTCTCCCTTTAAATTTAAATATCCCTGAGGCATATTCAACTGGACGTAGTGAAGAACAGGCAACTTTTTTTTTTGTGCATTAGGTTCTGCCCATCCCATTTTTTACTGTTAACATTTCGAGATAATGACTGTATATCTTCTTTACCTCTAGGCTTTTATCCAGAACTTGGCACTGTTTTTCACTTCGTTTTTCAAGGTAATCCTCTCTCTTTCTTTGTTGAGTAAGATATGCCAGGTTGTTTTTCCTGGAATTTTAGGCTTTGGATGTGTAGGGATGATGGTTTGCATTTGTTTTTCTACTCTTTTTTTCTTTCATAATTTATGCATTTCAAACACAATAATGTGCTCTATGTTTTCATTTGCAGTTACATATAAAAATCCTAGAATCTGCACCCGAAAATATTTCTCTATTACTTGCGGGTCTGGGATATCTCATTAGCATATCGTATGTTGATGACACTGAAGTATTCAAGGTATGTGAATTGCAGTTGTTAATACTTTTTTTTTTCTGTTGATGTAGTTTTAGGTTTCAGTTTGATTTTTATTAATTATCAGAATCGTTTCATGTTATTTGTCAATGCTTTGGAAACTGACACCTTTTGCTTGCAACGAGTGAACAGGTTTGTTTGGACTATTGGAATTCATTAGTTTTGGAGTTGTTTGGGTCGCAACATCATGCCGGTCATCCTGCACTAACTCCAAGTCTGTTTGGACTGCAAGTATGACTTCTTTATGTTCTTTTATAGAATGGAAATCAGGATTATATATTATATTGGTTGAACTTTGTTTTGATGTGTTTACTTACCTTGGGTCTTTATTTTCCTAGTGTCAGATGGCTTTCCTTCCTTGTACGGTTGATGGTGTTAAATCTGAAGTCACAGAGCGGCATAAACTTTATGCAGATCCAATGTCAAAATTAAGGGGGCTCATGATTAGTCGCATGGCTAAGCCTGAAGAAGTGTTAATTGTTGAGGACGAAAATGGGAACATTGTCCGTGAAACTATGAAGGATAATGATGTTCTTGTCCAGTATAAGGTACCAACTGTACATATGGCCTATCTTCAGTTATATAAGATATACTAGGTCCTCCACACACAGCATGTTCATACATAGTTATTAAACAAAGTATTTATAAATGTGGTAAAAAAGTATTAGCTATTTTTAAAAATTACTAATAGAAATATAAAAAAGTATATTTATAAACTATTGATAATTGTTTAAACGTCACAATTTTTTCTTTATATTTTACATCTTTCTATTTACCTACTAAACGCTAACTTCGATGCAGATAAACTAAACAAAATAACTATAAATGAATGCTTATTTAGAGTTTTAGACTTTTGATTCTATGTTGAATAAGCTGTATTTGATACCTTTTTTTCTTGACTCATGATTTTGGAGGGAAAATTTGACACAACTTTTCCTCTCGTCACTACTCCTTTTGATATAGGATATATCAAAGGAAGTTCTATTATATGATCGAACTTTTGGGTTTCAATTATATGGTATCCCATTTCATATTTTACACCGTTGCAGATAATGCGGGAGACATTAATCTACCTTTCGCACCTTGATCATGAAGATACAGAAAAACAGGTACTTATTTTGAGGGTTGCCAGATTCCTATCCTCTAGACTCTAGAATGATTTAGTGTTAAAAATTTACTTTATGTTCTTTACGATAGTTATGTGTGCTAATGGTTGTATATGCTGTGAAATATATTGAGTATTAGCATTTGGAGGATTATGATTAAGTATAGTGCCTACGAAAGGTATCCCTTTGTTTAGAGCAGAAGACCAGTAGAGAGTCCCTAAATTTCTAGAATATATACGTAGAAGTGTTAATAATTGTGGAGTAGCCATATCTTGAAAGGGTAGAATCTTGGCTGACCCTGTTGTATTGATGTCAACTTTTTGTTGTTTCTTCTAAGATGTTGAGTAAGCTAAGCAAACAGTTGAGCGGGGAGGAATGGGCATGGAACAATCTGAACACTTTATGCTGGGCTATTGGGTCTATTTCTGGTTCCATGGTAGTAGAACAGGTAAGATCTCTGCTCTCAGTGTCTACTTGTATTTTCAACGAACAACAGTTTAAGATTTTTGTTTGTAATTGCAGTCAAATACCTTTGGCTCTAGGTATCTGGTAGCATCTTTCTAATGCTATTGGTGTTCTTCAGTGGTCTCCCATTGATTTATGTTACATTGGTTCTACCACCAGTGTTTGTAAAGTTTGTGTCTTTTACTAATCATCTCAACTCCGTCTGTTTTTTTCAGGAAAACAGATTTCTAGTGATGGTTATCCGTGATTTGTTAAGTTTATGTGAAGTCGTCAAGGGAAAAGACAATAAAGCTGTTATTGCAAGCAACATCATGTGAGTTTGTTTCTACATCATGGATCCTAGTATTGAAACCTATACATTATATCTTATCAAAAATAAAACCTATACATTATATTGTTGATTTTGGCTTGGATTGTTGGTACTTATGTAGCGTGAGAATTTCACTAGAAGTGGATCAGTTGTTACCTGCTAGCATTATATATCTAAAACTTAAACTTGTTTCATGCATGATTCGTTTGAGTATTTGACCTGTGTGTTCTTGTACATTCTCTTCAGGTATGTTGTTGGACAATATTCAAGATTCTTAAGAGCTCATTGGAAGTTTCTGAAGACAGTTGTCCATAAGTTGTTTGAATTTATGCATGAGACGCATCCTGGTGTTCAGGTGATTCTTCCCTTGTTCAAGTTGGAATTAGAATTCCTGCAGGAGTTACAGTTTCTTGGCTGAATCTTTCATATTAAGTAGAACCAGTTGAGAATTTGATTTCATTACTATCCCTTTATATCTGATTGTACCATTGTTTATTACATCTCAATATTCATAATAAGTTATTGCTCACCTTGTTACTGTCCCTGTGGTCTATGGGTGGTCTGGTTTAACTAAAATCTGCTCAAGCTAATACATCCTACGTTTTTTTAGGACATGGCTTGCGACACATTCTTGAAAATTGTTCAAAAGTGCAAGCGAAAATTCGTTATTGTTCAGGTATGTACTGGTCCGTTTAAGACACCTTTGTAATTCTTTCTTTATCATCTAAAAAGTGGTTTTCTGTGCTTTTCAGGTTGGAGAAAGTGAGCCATTTGTATCTGAACTTCTATCAGGCCTTGCTACAATCGTTGGAGATCTTGAGCCTCATCAGATTCACACATTTTATGAATCTGTATGTATTTTTAGTCGTGACTCTTTGATGGAGATGGGAAGCTATTTCTTATCGTGATCTCATTCTTTGTCTCTATCTCTCTCTCCAGGTTGGTAGTATGATACAGGCAGAATCAGATCCTCAGAAGAGGGGTGAATACCTCCAGAGGTTGATGGCTCTCCCAAATCAGGTCTGTTAAGTAAAAAGGTACTGTTCAGCTTCTTTTTTTGGTTATAGCTGACTAAAGGTATTTTTTTTGCTATGATGTAGAAATGGGCAGAAATTATAGGACAAGCCCGCCAGAGTGCAGATATCCTCAAGGACCCAGATGTGATACGTACTGTGCTTAATATCCTCCAGGTCTGATATCTTACGGAGTTTGGCTGGAATTTTTTTTTTTAAATGCATTAAAATTTCATACATAAATATAGCATTCATTATGGTTGAGCTGGTGCATTGTGAGACTTTGGTTTAATTGCATGGTATAACTTATATATGTGTGCAGACAAATACGCGCGTTGCAACTTCACTAGGAACATACTTCTTATCTCAAATTTCGTTGATCTTCTTGGATATGCTGAATGTTTACAGGTAAACTCTTTCTACAGCAGTTATATTGCAGTTAAGAGTTATGAGGTAGACATAATTTAGTAATAATTGACTTAATTCTTCCTCTTCTGCACCAGAATGTATAGTGAACTTGTGTCAAGCAGCATTGCTAATGGTGGCCCATACGCTTCGAGAACATCTCTTGTTAAACTTTTAAGGTAGGAGGGCATTATATACCAAATAAAATCACAGATTTTGATGCCCCTATATTACAAACTGGAATAACACTACATCTTTATGCTTCACGGAACAGGTCTGTTAAGAGGGAAATCCTTAAGCTGATAGAAACGTTTTTAGACAGAGCTGAAAACCAGCCACACATTGGAAAACAGTTTGTTCCACCAATGATGGATCAGGTACTTGGGGACTATGCAAGAAATGTTCCTGATGGCAGAGAATCAGAAGTCTTATCACTCTTTGCGACGATAATAAACAAGTATGTATCTTCTCTGTATCAGCCTGCCTTATTAATCCAGGATGTTTATGGTCTTCTCTTTTAAGAATATTTTTAATTATCATCATGGATTAATTGAATGAGCTGATGCATAAAAGTTTCAATAGTGTAAAATCTCCAAAGAAGTTTTACACAAGATGTACCATTGAAATCTACTATCTTCTAAGTTGGCAACTTGTTGATGTGTTCCTGTAGGTACAAGGTCGTAATGCAAGATGAAGTTCCCCTCATATTTGAAGCTGTTTTCCAGTGCACATTGGAGGTAACTGATTCTATGATCCGTTGAAAATACTTCCCACATGTGCATTTTTAAGTCAGTCCACACTTTGGAAATATTATAAACAATGTACTGTGATTCTCAATCGTAGTTATGCATACATGGAAGTGACTAGTGAAGGTCAATTCGTTTTTTGTTTTATTCTGCAGATGATAACTAAAAATTTTGAAGATTACCCAGAGCACCGCCTCAAGTTTTTCTCATTACTTCATGCTATTGCTACATTTTGTTTCCGTGCCTTGACACAGTTGTCAAGTGAGGTTGGTGATTATGTTCTTGCATGAGTTTTCTTTGCGTGATCTTAGAAAGCTGTTAACGCCCTTTCCATATTAATAGTTTTCTAGTAATCCCTGAGTTTTTCTTGTTTTTTGTGCCTCTTTGTAATTAATCACCAGCAACTGAAGCTAGTGATGGATTCAGTTATCTGGGCATTTAGGCATACTGAAAGAAATATCGCTGAAACTGGGCTCAATCTCTTGCTCGAGATGCTGAAAAACTTCCAGGTTTTTTCTCGTTTTGTTAACTGTTTCACTTTTAGCCCCTTATATTTGTGCATGATTTAACATGTTCTCTCTGATTTGTGACAGAAATCTGACTTCTGTAACCAATTCTACCGAACATACTTTCTACAAATTGAGCAAGAAGTATTTGCTGTCTTGACCGACACCTTCCATAAGCCAGGGTTCAAGTTGCATGTGTTGGTGCTGCAGCATCTATTTTGCCTGGTACATAATACAACTTACATAAAAATCTACCACTTGGCTAGTTTCTGCAGAATTAACGGATAGATCATAAAATATTCAGGTTGAGAGCGGTTCTTTGACGGAACCATTGTGGGATGCTGCGACGATACCTCATCCGTATCCAAATAATGCCGCCTTTGTTCGTGAATACACCATCAAGCTTCTAAGCTCATCATTCCCCAACATGACTACAACAGAGGTAACTAAACTAAACCAGAGGATTTTCTTTTCTTCGATTGCCACTTATCTTGAAAATAGAAAAACTGACGAAACACAACAAAAACAGGTGACACAATTTGTGAATGGCCTTTACGAGACGAGAAGCAACGTTGGCGGATTTAAGAATAACATACGCGACTTCCTTGTACAGTCCAAGGAATTTTCTGCTCAGGTATATAAAGATTTGCTACAGATTAAATTGGTATCGTCTATTAGACCACATTTCATTAAAACTCTAATGAATGGATTATTTGTTCAGGATAACAAAGATTTGTATGCTGAGGAAGCTGCTGCTCAAATGGAGAGAGAGAGACAAAGAATGCTTTCAATTCCTGGACTTATAGCTCCCAGCGAAATTCCAGACGACATGGCTGATTCTTAAGTATTGTTGTGTCTTAGAAGAAGGCTATAACCAATGGATGAATTATATTGTTTTCTTTCTGATGATAGTAAGGCTTTAACGAGTTTTTTTTTTTTGAGTAGAGAGCTTCCTATTCGATTTTGAGAAATGGAAAGCTTAGAAAAGATAAATGTGTTAGGTGAGTTTGGATTTGGTGTAGATTTCTACATTACAGTTTTTAAGTTATCTATCTAGTATTCTTCTTCTTTTGTAAGACTGGATGTTCCGATTCAGTATATTATTAAATGAAATTTGTTTAGGTGCTCAAAACAAATCAAATTCCCTGTTTAAATGAAAAAAAATGTTTTATCATTCAGTAATATTAACAGGCCTGGTTGGGCCTTGGCACTGCGAGGAGCAAGTCCCTCGGGAATCTGATTTCACCTTCAACCGGTTTTAAACCGACCCTATTTGATTTGACTTTTATAAACCGGAGACCAAGTCGAATCTGATACACCTGGAATCCATTGAACCGAAAACGCAACCTTTGCTTTCTCGGGAAAATCTTCAATTCCTGGAAATCGATCATCTTTAGCTTTGATTCTCTCAGTTTTCTTCAGTTTCAATTTCCATTTTGGTGTGTCGATAAGAGAAAGTAAAATTCTTCGTGTGGGGGGTTTAAGTTTTGGGTGAGAGATGGGTCAAACTTTTCGCAAGCTTTTCGATACTTTCTTCGGAAACCAGGAGATGAGGGTACTCTCGAGCTTCTGTTTGATTTTGCTTTTGATTGTTTTCTGGTTTCTTCCCTTTTTTTTGACGGATTTGCGTGTTACCCATCGTTAACCTATCTTGTCTCCTTCATGACGGAAATTATATCCGATTTCAGTGTTCTGACATTCCGAGTTTGAAAAAATATGAAAGATCTCTTTCGTGATTTGGTGCTACCTTCGAGGAAAAATTGTGTCTGAATTGAAATGGCTGTATATCGATTTGTGCTAATCACTGATGTTCGGAGAGTTACTTTAGGTCAGGTATAGAGTGTGTATATATATACTTGTAATCTAATTTGGTAAAGTGCTATTCTCTTGTTATGTATGATTAATAATGATTTGCATGGTAAACAGTTTAGACTCTTGATGTAGCCAGTCCTCTTTCATAGACATGAAAATATGCACAGAAGCTAGTAACAACACATATGATCTTATTGTAGCCCAGCTTTTGTTTTTTGCATTGACCCGGCTTGTTAGCCATCAGTGCAATAACTCTATGTGCTGCTACAGATTTTGTGGTTTTCTTCTTGATCTATGACCAATCTTTGTGGTGTGGTTTCTCATTGTGCATAATATGATGAATAGATTTTTCAGATTTTGTGATTTTATTGCTGTGTTTTCGTTTGGAGGTGGCAGGTCGTTATGCTGGGGCTGGATGCAGCTGGCAAAACAACGATACTGTACAAGCTCCACATAGGAGAAGTTCTGTCAACTGTTCCCACAATCGGTAGGTCAGATTGCTCAAGGCATTTTAGATTTGGCCTCTATGCGTTTTCTGATATATCTTACAACTTGTTTGCTGAGGATTTGAACTTTCTTACTCAGGTTTCAATGTTGAGAAAGTTCAGTACAAGAATGTGATGTTCACAGTTTGGGATGTTGGTGGCCAAGAGAAGCTGAGGCCCTTGTGGAGGCATTACTTCAATAATACCGATGGACTTGTAAGTCTTTACTTATTTTTGCCTCTGTAGTCAGATAGTTAATTCATAGAGTCTCTTCTCCTCTTTTCCGGGCTCTGATTCTTCAGAAGAGAACTTTTGGACAGATGAATTTCCTCATGTTGTTTAAGGAATTTTCTCTGATTTATATTGGTCGATGCATTTGCAGATATACGTGGTAGACTCCTTGGACCGAGAGAGGATCGGTAAAGCGAAGCAAGAATTTCAGGTACCTTAGAGAACTTTGGGTAAAACTAGTCTCTGCAGAGTTTCTAACCTCTGCTTATTAATTTCTTCAGGAGATCATAAGAGACCCATTTATGCTCAACAGTGTCATTCTAGTGTTTGCAAACAAACAAGACATGGTAAAAGTTCAAAGCTCTAGCTTTCCTTATTTGATATATTTTCTTTCTCATTTACCAATATTAATCCATTCTCTTTATGAAACTTAGAGAGGAGCCATGTCTCCTCGAGAAGTATGTGAAGGGCTTGGCTTACTTGATCTCAAGAACAGGAAATGGCATATACAAGGCACATGTGCTCTTAAAGGAGATGGGCTCTATGAAGGCTTAGACTGGTTATCCGCTACACTCAAAGAGGTTAAAGCCGCTGGTTACTCATCCGTTGGTCCCTCATTTTAACTCACTCCATTTGCAGAAAAATCCAGACTAGCTAAATTGACATACGAAAAGTTCCAAATCAAGCTCATGGTGTCTCAGTCTATCCACCATTATATACTTTTAGTCCATGGCCAAGGTCTTCTTCTTGGCCTCTGATATGGTAGTAATATCACAAAATCAAAATCTCTCAAGACTTTTGTAATGGAAGTGTTTTTGTTTTCTTTTGTCTTCACATGGCTCTGCTTCTGAAAGCTAATGCTAGGCTCCTTGTTGCATGATATGACTTTGGAGCTTCATTGTAAATTTTGATGGATAAAATGTATAAAATCTGCAAAATTCTCATGGGATCATCAAGTGTCCTGATAAATGATTATCTTTTTGCGTCGCTGTCTTCCTCTGTTGAGCTAGGGGCACTACAAAACATGGTATAACTACTCTTCAGTTCGATAAGTTTGGGTTTTATACTCGTTTCTTCTGAGATAATAAAACAAAACATACAACTTTTTAAAAAGCCATGGAGAAATTACGAATGAGATTAAAAGAAATAGATTTCATTAGAAATTCTGTTTGGGTTTCTTAAAAGAAACGAAAAACACAACAAAAGAAAAAAAAAAAAACATCAATATTTTTCCAAGAGAGAAGGAAATGATTTTTTTTAAAAAGGCTAAAAGGGCTTTTCTTCATTATTCAGCGCACTTGTGTTGTTGCTTGCTCTTAATAGCAAGTTCTTTCACCATCTTCGTTAGTTGCCTCATGCTCACGTCTCTGAAGCTCTCTTCATCAATTGCCTTCTTCTTCTTCTTTGTCTTCTTCTTAGCCTCGGCCTCTGCTTCTCCCTCTCCATTGTTGTTAAGAACCATCTCCACAACATTCTCCTTGTTCTTGTCGCTCTCTAAGATTGATTCTGCTTCAGATGGAGGCAACGGAGTTTTTGTTCCATTACCAGCAGCAAGAGTTGATGAAGTAGAAGAAGCTGAAATCTTCTTATCTGAAACAGGATCCTCTTCTGATTCAATATCAATCGATTCTTCAGATCCGCAACTGTTTTCCTCCAACTCGACTTCGCCTATCTCATAATCGGACCATTCATCGCTGTCTATTTCGAGTTCCTCCTCAGCAAGAGGTGACGGAGAAAAATCGAGTTCTTTCGATTCATCAGCTATCAGAACTGTTGTGACCGAGTCTACCTTACTCACATTATTACTAGCAGAGACTTTAGACCCAAATGCCTCTTGGTTTGTGTCAACAGCAACACCAAAATCATCACCCTCCCATGGATCAGTTTCATATTCTGTTTCTTCCGAATCAGATTCAGAATCAATCTTCATTTGTTCAGACTCTGATTCTTTGTTGCAGGCCAGAGTGTTTGTGCTGGTAGTAGAAGCAGCATGGTCTACAACAACAAAATCATCCTCCTGCGATGTTTCTTGTTCTTCGACTAGAACAAAACTGTCTGAGGCTGAAACCGTGCTGGAGTCTACAAAGAAAGCCCCCATGGAAATTAAAAAATGCAAACAAGAAAATAGTGAAGCTAACAACATTGATGGGTATGCTTGTGTGTATACCTGTTCCATTCATCTGTTCCTTACTAGTGGACGCATCAAAGAAAGTGATATCACCAAGATCACCATATAATATGTCAAGATCTGGATCATTCTTTGAACCATCCCATTCCTTTTCCAACGAATCATTCAAATCTCTCACTGACATAGCTTCAGCCTCCTTGATTTTTTCTGAGTTTTCATCTGATTTTGCTTGGATTTTGGAACCTGCATTTTACAACTAAACTTGATTACAAACTCATTCAACTTACAAGAACATGGAACTCATCTGTTTTAAGAACGAGGGGGAGAGAGAGATGGCATTGCATACCTGCTGGAGAATCTTCTCTTTCAGCATCTTCGTGCTTCTTTGCAGGTAAATTTAGGGATTCCTTGGTTTTCAAACTCAGGTCAGCCATAGATTCTTCTAGCAATCTGACAGACCTTCTGGTGCTGTACCCCCGCTGGACCGACTCATCCTTCTTACTAGATGCTGCTGCCTGAGCCCTTCTTGTGCTTCTCGCCGCTGGAGTTTTGCTCACATTGACTTCAGGCATGGTATCGCTGACGTCTAACTTTACAGCAACTGAGGTTGCTGCTGCTCTTCTACGGCTTTCAGGTACTGATGGGTTTTGGAGCATATTCGTGTCTCTGTTTTCTTGATCCATTTCTCCAGCTAGGGACTTACTCATCACATAACAAGAACGGGTCACCAATTCTGATGACGGAGTATCAACTTTCGTGGCCTTTCTTCGAGTTGTTCTAGCTGCAGTACGAGCAGCACTTGGCAAATTTCTTGCTACTCTGGTTGGAGACTGGTCACGAGATTGATTCATGAAGTCATCAATACCTTCAACCTATCAAATCATAAAGGTCAGACTCTGAGGGATCTATTAAATTACAAATTTTAAACTCACAACCAAAGCTATGTCAATATTGCAAAACCATCAGCCATCAAATGTTAAGATCAAATATATAAGACTTAAACTTTGATTTCACAAATTTTCCCAAAGAATAAAACACTTAGCTTAGAAACTTTCAACACAAAATTCGAGGCAAATCGATGAGCGTAAGGCATTCATTCTTGTTTGATTAACCAGATATTAGACACGATTCCGATGGATTCACTGGACTCAACAGAATCGAACAAGCATGATCTGAAAACACTTAGAGAAATGTTCCGATTTCATATTTGTCACTATCAAATACTCTAGCAAACGCCCCAAATTTCTCAATCTTTCAAGTAATTTCAGTAGTTATTCTTGCATAAATAGATGAATCTATAAGCAAAGACACGTTCTAGACAGTTACAAGATATCTATCTAAAATCATTTGCAATATTACTGAGAACAAGCAAGATGCGAAGACCACGGGAACAAAATCTAAAGAAAAGAGAAGGCAAAAACTTACAATCTCAAGAGCTTTGAGAGCATCGGCCATGGCGATATTGGTCATATTGGCTGGGATTTTGTTCCTTTTACAGAAAAACTGAAGATCTCTTCTCGAAAGACTGTGGAAATCCATGGCGACGATGTAGAGAAAATAAAAAAAGTTTCTCTCTACTTTGACTGGTTGAGAAAAATGACAGTTGAAAAAACAAGACGTTTCTGCTATATGAATCTAAAGATCCGAAGATGAAGGATATTTATACATTAGGCGCAGACAAACCCTAACTCCCTTAAGCACAATAAGACCGTTGCAGCGTGAAATTTGAATTTTAAAATATCTAAAACAAACTATAGTGGGCCTAAAAAATAAAAAGCCCATATTTCGGATTGGTAGATGGGCCTATGATTCTGTAACGTAGAAAGCACGCGCTTTACGGGAGCGCGTGTAAATTGAATGAGCCGCGAGGGTAGCAATCACCATCCGGAGGAGAGAGAGAACGCGAAAGAGAGACGGAGTCACGGAGGAGCGAGAGAGAGAGACGAGGAAGCGGAGGTTTCAGAGAGAAAGAGAGAGAGAGAGAGAGCTTGCTTACATAGCTTATAGACGGACGGTGGCAAAAAGAAGAGAGGGAAGGTTTTTAACCTAATCTAACCTGGGTAAAGAGCGTAGGGTTATGGGAATTTTCCAAATCTGAATGGAAAGCTTAGTCCTCGCCGGATTCACTTTGTTCCCTTCCGTTTGTTTCAGTTGTGGTCTTGGATCCACCGGGATTCGTCTGTATTACCGGCGGCTGAGCTGATTTTCAGGTAGATCAATACATAACCGTAGAAGAAATTGGTTTTTTCCTTGAAGAATGGTGGAATTTTGAGCTCTGTTTTGTGGTAGTGACGTAGAAGAAAACCGTAGAGAAAGTGTGATCTTGAGTGTGCAGAGGGAGAAGAGAAGAATGGGAAGTCCAGGATCAGGTGCGGCGGATTGGACGGTGGGTTCGATTGTGTGGGTTAGGAGGAGGAACGGTTCGTGGTGGCCGGGGAAGATACTTGGACAAGAAGATCTTGACTCTACGCAGATCACGTCGCCACGATCTGGAACTCCGGTGAAGCTCCTCGGGAGAGAGGATGCAAGTGTGTAAGTCTCTTTTTATCTGTATAAACTTTCTTTTCTTTTGGATTGATTACTGAAAGCATTCTTGTTTCATCTTTAATGTGCTTAGGGATTGGTACAATTTAGAGAAATCCAAGCGGGTCAAGCCATTTCGGTGTGGCGATTTTGATGAATGCATTGAAAGGGTAGAATCTTCGCAAGCGTTGACAATAAGAAAGAGAGAGAAGTATGCTCGTAGAGAAGATGCCATTCTCCATGCCCTTGAACTTGAAAGGGAAATGCTGAAAAAAGAAGGGAAACTAGTTCCTGACAAGGCTAGAGATAACTCTCCTGATGCAACCAAGGAGAGAATGGCTATAGTTAGGGTTCAGGATATCTCTAATGGAACACGAGAATCCACAGGTTTGCTAGGGACCAACCATGTTGGTGATGTTATGCATTTGCTGAGAGATAAAGAGGAAGAACAACCAAGTTGTGAGGATGAGGCTGTGCCTCGAATGAGAGGCTTGCAGGACTTTGGACTTAGAACGGCCTCTTCAAAGCGAAAGATTTCAAGTTCCAATGGTCCTGATACTTCCTTAAAGTATCTAGCCAGAAGCAACTCTTCAGCTTCTTCGAGTGGAGATCATAGCATGGAGAGGCCCAGTTATACCCTCGGTAAGATGAATTTGGAAACTTCCAAGTTTGAATTCCAAGATGGTTGGATACTTAATGCTTTTGGCTCTTTTTGACATAAAATTTATATGCAATTTTGGCTCCGTTTCAGGAAAGGAGAACACTAGGAGTAAGGCGGAAGCTAAAAGAACTAAATATATGTTTACACCAAATGAATCTAATGATGTTTCAGACCTGCATGAGAGTTTGCTAAGCCATAGGGAGGCAATGCATTCCTCCTTTGCCGGTGGTGATTCTCGTTATTCAGATTATGACCCTCCTGAATTTTTGGAAGATATTGAATCTGATTATTCTGAATCTGAAACTGATTCTTCTGATATGGAGGAGGATACTGATGATGACATTCCCTTGCTGTCAGGTGAAGCTTTTCTGGACGGCCAAAAGCTAGTTTCTTATCAATATAAATGTTTTCTACTTTTGCAAAAATTGGTTTTCGGTGTCAAGATGATATTCATTTCTGATTTTTCTTTGACTGGAATTTGTGTCAAGCCTCTGAACTTTAAAAACCAGTTTACCTTTTTGATTACGTAGACCACAATTTTCTCACATAGGTGTTAGTTATTCCCTAACTATAGTTTGAAATCTTCTCCTTCCAGGAGCTGGGCGTCATTCGGAGCGACGCAATACTTTTAGTAGACATATGTCAGGAGAAGATGAAAGCACCAGCAGTGAGGAAGATCATTCTGAGTCATCCATTTCTGGTGACTCTTCCTACCTTTATTCCCACAATCCTGATAATGAAGCTAGTAGGGTTTCCAAGTGGCAGCATAAGGGAAAAAGAAACTTGCGCAATCTTCCAAGAAGGTCTGCACGTAAGAGAGAAATGCACTGTAATCGTCTGGAAGATGGAAGATATTGTGAATATAAGAGAAGGGCATTTGGCCAAAAGCCTATGGGTTATGGGTTAGATTTTAATGGGACAAATGATATGAGCGATGGAACTGATGACACTGATCCCAACGAAAGGCAGTTCGGGAACACAATGATTGGACCAGGTGACGATTATCAGCTCTCAACTGTGGTTGCATCTGGATGTAAGAACATCTACAGCCATGACATGCTGGACTGGGATGATGATCCTTGGGAAGGCCGGATTGGTATGAGGAAACGAGGGGAGGAAAAACTGAAAGGTTTAGGTCAGGAGTTTGATACTTCTCAACGACTTTTTGGCAGAAAAATGTATTCTCCATTGATGGATGTGGATTTAGAAGTGCGAGGAAGCTATCAGAAAGGGCCTGTCCCAATTGTCTCCCTTATGAGTAAGTTAAATGGCAGAGCAATAATTGGACATCCGGTCGAAATCGAAGTCTTAGCAGATGGTTCCTCTGAGTCATATATTCAGACAATTGATTACTTTGGTAATGAAACAACTTACCATGAAAAAACCTTTCTTCTTCCCTCTGCTTGGAAGACTGCAAGAAGGAGTAATTCCCGGGTTCCACGGCTGCAGCCATTCTCATCTTCCCTCGAAGCGGATGATGAAGCAAACTATGATCATTTTCTGGCCGATCAGGGAAGAAAACCGCTTGTTAAGAAACTCGGTCTGGGAAACTTTTGTAATGATGATAACTCAGTGAAGAGAAACAGTTCACTGCGAATTCCACGACCACCTGCAGAGAGAAAGCAGCAGCAGCAGCAGCAGCAAAAGAAGTTGCTGAAGAACACAAATGCTACTGCTAGTCAAAAGACAAGGGCACTATCGTCATTCAGCAGCGAACAAGGACACAATGGGATGAAGGCGATACGAGACCGGACACACGAGCTCTCTAACAGACGGGTATTACCGGGACCACCAACTGTGGCCTGCATACCGGTCAAACTAGTATTTAGCAGATTACTTGAGAAGATAAATAGACCGCCATCAAAGCCAACTGCAAAAGCCTTTAACGAGAGAAGAAGAGATCAATAACAAGAGCTCCACTCAAGTGAAAACGAGATTTACAGGTACTAAACATATAACCATTTCGAGTCTCTGGTTTTCGTAGATTGAGAATCACGTTTAGGGCATTACAAATTCTGGGGTGATGGGTCTTTTTGAGCAACCATCAGGCTTTTATTATGTGATGATTCTGAGGAAAAATTAGTCGTAGGGAGAACAATTCACTTAGAGAAGCTCTCGTTACTATTGGTACAGATCGGTGAAGAAGTAGAACAATATACCACTGGTTCGTTTTGTATATTTTTATTTTTCTCTTTTCAGAAAGCTTTATGTATCTTTGATTTAGCCTCAGCTTTAGAGTCTTAGAGAGCTTTTTTCGTTTATTTGATTTATGAATCTTCGCTGGTTAATCAAATTACACATATCATTGATTTTGTTCTTGGGAGATTATATTAGCTGATGATGTCTTTTTATCTGTCGTGGGGTCATCATGACTTGATTAACCGAACCAAATAAAAACAAAACTTCAATTTGATTGGTTTGATTCTTTTCTGTTTATACCCATCAACATAATCACTTAAACATAAGCGTTCAAACATAGCAGAACTTAAAAGTTTTTTAGGACACGATGTGACATACAGTTTGTCTACTTAGAACCTTATTACAACATTACACCAGTTAAAAACAGGGAGAAGAGAGAGAGACTTTAAACATGGTGAGTCTTGTCCGAGTCCTCGAGACTTGTCGGGCGAAACCAAGCAGTCTCCTCCAGCACCGCTGAGTCCTGGCGTTCACCCTCAGCGGTGGGGATGTGCTCGGTAGTGGAGGGACCGAAAACTCCTGTTTGGGGATGAGGAGACCAATATTTATCGGATTCTGGCTTTATGACTTCGTCAGGTACTGAACTTGCATTCAGTTCGTCCTCCACGTTCTTGTCATATGCCGAGGAATGACCACTCCGACTGTTCAAAGGAAAAAAAAAATTTAATATTTAGATTTTTATTTATCAGACGCATCCATAAGGTTTGACATATGTGTGCATGTATAAAAAAAAATAATCTCCTCAAATTTATTTAATCAGATCAATTCGGTATCAGTTTTATTAAAAATAAAAACAAATTTCCTGTTGGGTGGGAAGTTGCTTGGTAGGTGAGACATCGCCACCACCAAAAAATACCCACAGGGCCACAACAACCCAAAAAAAAGAATGATCTCTTACGAAGACGGTCTTTGTATATAGATTTTTCTATCCGGTTTTTGCATATTATTATTAAAGATGGAAAGTTTTGTTTTTCATAAAAGGTGACCCCGTAAATGCCTTTTCCCTATAAATTAATATAAAAAGCAAGTAATGTCAAATATGTCATAGTCAGCCCCATCAATGTATTCCTATATCTTCAAAGCTGTCGGTCCAATTCTTATCTTAATTTACCGATATGTGAAAATCAGCCATGTCACGTCTACTCATCTCATATATTATATGAATATAACGTGTTTTAAAAGATGGGCTACAGCAAATAAACTAAATGTGGCTTGAAATTAAAGATGTAAATTTGGCTACAGTTTTGAGGTTCGACTTTTGTTTGGGTGAAGCGAAACTGCGAGTTCTCTACAAAAAGTTATTCTTCAGGGGTATGGATGTAAATTAATACCACTACCACGTGTCAAACTCACAACTGGATTAGTTTTGGTATTATCCACTTACGCCTAATGGCATATGCCATTTTTTGTGCACTGTACAGTGGTACATTGCCTGTGCTTTTTGTACGAATATTTTTATTTTCATATTTTTAAATTTGGTAAAATGATTTTTTTTATAAAAAAAAATTAATACACTTGTGCAAATATCAGAGGGTTCTTTTTAGTTCCATTGCGTTTAAATTAATATTCGTACACAACAACTCCGGAAAAATGTACTGCAATTTTAATAATAACAAAAAAATTATATATATATATATATAATTTTATTATTATTAGAATTGCACGGCACCAGTTTAGTCACTATTATGAGTTTAAGCAAATATATGACAATTGGAAAGAAAAAAAACAAAGAGCAAATATATGATATTTAAAAATATAAAATACACAATTGTTATAATTGAACTTAACAGAATCCCCAGTCCCTAAAACAACCCTTGATATCTGAACTTTCTAGATCTGGGAATAATATCTAGAATTCTTTTTTTTTTTAAATAAATTATCTAGAATTCAAGAAAGTGGAAAACTAAAAATTGTTTGACCAGCTAGACACTGATAACACAATTGAGAAAATAACCAAACACCAAACCTCTAATAAAATCCTCTGATATGTTCATATCAGTTTCATTATAATCAAGATGATGTTACTATATACTGTCCATTTCAAGGGAATTAATTAAATTACCATAGAAAAATGTACTCGTTTCTCTCTCTTTTTTTTTTCTTCATCAATGTATTTTTCTTTTTACTTAGTTCAAAGAAACATGAAATAATTTGGAAGAACAAAAAAATAGGAAGAGAAAGAGAGTGTTTGATACCGTGAAGGGAAGAGAGCAGAGGCGGTGGCGCGTGGGGAAGCGCGTGGGTTTTTGAGGTGCTTCCTTAAGCCGGTGATCAACTGAAAGCTCTTCGATCTGGTTGCCATACAACTCTGTTTTTTTTTTCGTCGGAGATTACAAGAGAGAAGATAATTTGTTTCTACTGAAGATTTTGCTTCTTTTATTCAGTATGATGAGTTTAACTCCGTTTAATGTGTGCTTATATATATGCATTTAAGTTTGCTTTGAAAGTGATGGGATTAGGAAACAAAGCACAATCTGATCGACGCGTCTCACCTACCAAACGTTGCCGTTTCGTTTTATTCTGACGCCGTTACTTGACAAATGGACGGTGTGTGAATTTCTAAGCCTGCTTTAAAGAAACGGCCTATTTAATATATCTTTACTTCTGTAATTGTTTGGGCCGAGTTTAAGTAAATGCAGCCCATTTTAGCCCAATTCAAGTCTTCTCCTTCTTAACCGACGTGCGACGCGTGTTGAACGCCACGTGTGTCACGTTCTTTACATCTTCTTCTTGTCTTCCCCACGAGAAGAAACAATCCGAAAAATAGAAAATTCAAGGTGCGAAGAAGATACTTCAGATCTAGCTTGATCCGGTGATAATGGCGCTCGAATGGGTTGTTTTAGGTTATGCGGCGGCGGCTGAAGCGATCATGGTGGTGCTTTTGACGATGCCAGGACTCGACGGAATCCGCAAGGGATTAGTCGCCGTCACGCGTAATCTCCTCAAACCGTTTCTCTCCATAGTTCCTTTCTGTCTCTTCCTCTTAATGGACATCTACTGGAAATACGAGACTATGCCTTCGTGCGACGGCGATTCCTGCACACCGTCGGAGCATCTTCGTCACCAGAAATCCATGATGAAATCCCAGCGAAACGCGCTTCTGATTGCTGCTGCACTTGTGTTCTACTGGATCCTTTACTCAGTCACCAATTTGGTTGTCAGGATCGAGCATCTTAACCAGAGGATCGAGAGGCTCAGGAACAAGGATTGATCGGCTCGGCTCGTCTCGTCTCAGGTCCAATTAGTGTAATGCCTATTTTTTTTTTGGTTTTCGAGCGTCTTACCTAATTTCGTAAGGTTTTCTCTGTTTCAACGTTTCTGATCTGTGCCTTTTATCTTCCAGAGATTGAAGGATTTATCCTACTTTTCTATGCTTGGATTCTTATTTGTTACCAGATTGAGATTGTTTTTGTTGAATTTTGATTTGACTATAATCTTCTCTTCAGTCTTCAGGATAGGCATTGATGAGACACACACACATGATTGATGGTTTTATTGAATTTGATTCTATGCCACACACTGTGATTTCTCTTATGCATTCTATGAATTAGAGTTTGTGAATACAGGCTTTTGGTAATCATGGAACCCTTTAGTAGTGTTCAGTGTCAGGTTTCTAATATGTGCATATTCCACTGTTAAATTCAAATATCATGATGCATCTGAAATCTGAAGTAGTATGTGCTTTTGATATGCTTTGCTAGACACAAGAACCGATCATGAACCCTAGATTGACCAATACCAAACAATCGACATTTGGTATAAAATGATCGATTAGCGTAGACTAGAGTAATCATTCGTCCTCGAGTTTCTAGGTAATTCAGTTTTAGAGTAGGGTAAATCCTAAGTGGCTAATGGATAATGTAGGATAGATAAGTCAAGTAGTTACCTCTGAAATGTGATCATGTACTTGCTTCCCCATCGACCTTGCTATGAAAGACTTCATTTTTTTTCTTTGGCTTTCAATTATTCGATTTCTCTCAGTTACCTTATAAAATATTTAGACTTTGGCGACTCTTACTTTCGAATGTATTGACTCGAAGTAGATATTGAGATTCATGTCGAATATCTTAGTGGGAGGAACTCAATACAGAGCCATACTTGGCCTGAGTACTGATGCATAATTTAGGGGGATTTGTTCTTCAGTTTAAACACTTGAATTTAGTTATTTGATCGAAGCCTTTTCTGATGAAATGACTGTGACGTATACATTTTGTGTATATGTTTATAACTTGCGAGAGTGATTTTGATTACAAATTATAATTTCTGGTGGTTTTTGGAACAGAAACATAATATTTTATCTAGCATCTATAAACTCCGTCAATGAAATAAGTATTATTCGTAGCCCACAAATGTGGCTTTGTTATTTACCCTTAGGGTATGATTGGGTGGCCCACTCATTAGAGGAATATAATTAGAGTAAAGAACAGCTGATTCGGACTCTGTTGTTCACCAGTTAGAATGAAATCAGTAGAAAATTAGTTCACCTTTACGCTGGAATAAAGGCAAAATAAGCAAAGTAGAGGAAAACATTCTACTTGGCTCTTCGGTGAAGAAAACGTATAGATTCCTCTGTATTTCCATTTTCCTCCTAATTACTTTCTTTTGTATTTTTACCAGTCGCATCTTGATATATTTTTAAAAAGAGATCATGTGCTAAGGGGCCTTAGAAACGGTCCATAAATACTTAAAATAAATTTTATTTATCAATAATGGCCCAAAAGTCTTTGAATCTGTTCAACATAGTTCGACACGTATCGTTAGATTCGTTACACAGAGATTCTCGATGACCTCGTCGTTCGTGCCATCTGTTTCTACGCACCACGTAACAAGTTATCTAATCTCCGTCCATTTTCTTCTCTCTTTCCAAGTGTCATCATCGGGTTCAATCATTCGCAAAATATCTTATCTCTGACATTAAAAAAAACTTATTATATAAAACCCGCAAAACCAGAACCCATGTTCATGGGCGTGACATGTTATTTGAGAAACAGAACTCATTAGATAATGTTTTAAATTCGAATTATTCATTGCGTAAACAATTGTAAGTAAATTTTAATTACGGGCCGACTATATAAACACATTCATTAAAAAAACATAAGCATATAACTTGCCACTGTTTCTGTTCTCAACTCTTAATAAATTAGAAGCGGCTTAGAAGAAGAAAATGCATTATCAAGAACAGATGGAATCTCTTATGTTGGGAGAAGAACGCAGACGCGGAAACTACGTCAGAGACGCAGACGCGGACGCAGATGAAGGTATTAACTCTCCGTCTTCTTTTCCAAACTCTCCTGATGATTCGGACCGTCGAAGTTCTTCTTCTTCTTCTTCAAGGTAAAGAGAATCAAAAAAGTTCCGTTTTAATTAACCCCTGATTTTTACATCTTGTTAGAACAAACCCTATAATTAGGGTGGTATCTTAACAATCTTTTAGTTTTAGGAGTATAATACGGAATGATTTCATTTCTGGGGCTTTTGGAGAATTAATTTTTCATTTTGTTACGAACATTTGCATATTTTTGTAAATCTAACCCCAAAACTTCTGTTTCGGAAATTTTCAAAACAGGAGAGGATTATCAAAACATTACAAAGGTAAAT
This sequence comes from Boechera divaricarpa, assembly GCA_026770425.1. Lineage (NCBI taxonomy): Eukaryota > Viridiplantae > Streptophyta > Magnoliopsida > Brassicales > Brassicaceae > Boechera > Boechera divaricarpa. The sequence goes on from CM049184.1 coordinate 1,030,249, forward strand.
CACAGTCGTTCACATCGTTGAACGAAGCGCTAACCGTGGAAGATCTCGCGAAGCCCGAGAATCCATTCAACGCAAAGCTGAAGCAGCGACGGGAGAGCCTTCACTGTCGGAGGTTATCCGGATGCGGCGGCGCATCGGAGCGAAATCTAAGTGGTCACGACGTCTTTCACGCCGGAAACGATAGGCCGCCGCGACTTTCCGGTAACAGACCGCCTCTAAGAGCACAGACGCTATCGGCGGCTCATATTTCGGCTTTGCTCACTCGAACCTAAACCGGAATGTATTCTGCGTTTTTCCTAAACCGGAACAGAACCGGGTTTCGTTTGGGCCGATGTTTTTTTTTTCGAAATTGTATAAGTTACTTTACATTACAAATGCTTGACTCTTTTGATAATTTTGTAATTCCAGTTTAATTTTTGCTCTGGTCTACATTTAACCGTATGTATATAAATATATAAGTAACCTACCAATTTTCGTAGTTATCATAACTTTTTTGGTTACTGGAAAATGTTCTGAATATTTTAGTTGTGATGATTGATGAAAAAAAAGATTATGAAAATTAATAATTAAGGAAACAAAAGGGTTCGTCCCTTTCATAGAGATGGATGGGCTCTACTAGAGTAACGTTTTACTATAATGGGCCTACAATGGGCTATCTTCTCTTCGCTTCCATACCTACAAACTCCACCCCCTTTTTATAACTTCTACAAAATTCATGCATAGAGACGAATGTTGCCAGATAACAGTAACACCCTTTCTGGTTAAGTGTTTTCGTTTGACACCCATTTTGGATTCAAAACCCTTTTTACATTGTTCATTTTTGAGGTCAATATGAGAAAGCAAAAGTTTATACTTGCTTAAACTAGACGTCGAGAACTCTGATTCACATTCCTCCTAGGTATGAAATTTATTTTACTTGTGATGTTCTTGGGAAAGGTTAATCGAGTAAAAGAAAGAAGAGATAAAAATGTTTCCCTTCAAGTGTTATGTGGCTAGACATGTATTCAATTCGCAAGATAGAATACATTAAGTGTTCCGGCGACTAAAGTTGAAACTTGTTTGAAGTGTCTTATAAACTGAAACGTTGTACTTTTTAGAAGAATCACTTATCAACCGATAGATGACAGTGATACTAACGTACGATAGACTCAAAAACGGTCGTCTAAGACTGAATACGGAGAAGCACGATTCTGACTTAATTGAACATATATTTGATTTACATTCTTATTGCGTAAGAAAGATGGCTATGTGTTCATATGTTAACATACTCCAAAACCGATTGCGCTCAATCACATACGGAAGATGATTGATATACCTTTTGACTTTTCCAAAATATAATTCAAAAGTCATGTATGTTTTAATTTTAAACAAGATTTTCCAAAAACCTGTGATAATTTTAAAAGATTTGGTAAACCTCAACACATCCACGCCACCGCGTAGCCTAGTTTCAAGTATGAAGAGATTGAGTTGTTTTCTCTAGAAAAAAAAAAAACTAAAGTTATAAAAATTTGGATTTTTTTTCCCTTTCTAATAAAGGAGGCATGCTAGTTTTGTAAGTTTTAATATCTTTAACTATGAATTTTAACAAGATGAAATTTTTTATTGTTTGTAAACAACTAAAATCGTAATTATCTTTTAAGTATTTCTATCATATTTACATGCCAATAAATTTTCAAACAAATAGGAATCAAGAAGTTTTAATAGTTGTATTCAAAATTCATAATTATGTTTTGATAAGTATTATTTACATGTGTACTGGATTTGGATGCTACATTTTCCTCTGTTTTATACGTATTATTATGAGTTGATAATGTTATTTTTTTTGAAAAGGATATTTGGACTTGTGATAAAGAAAAATGTCAATGATGTATGTGATGATACTGAAAGCAATGGAAATGATATGATCCAAAGAATTCAAAGTTTCTAGCATTCTTGGAAGTTGTTTTCGCACTTAAACACTTAATCTTTGTTCTTGACTTCACCTGGCTATTAACAAAAGCTTGTCTGCTATATTGTATACATACATTGGCAATGAACGCTCGTCATGTTTCTTTTAGAAACTCACAAGTTAACATATCTATTATCTACTCCAGATTAGATTTTGTTCAAACCATTCTGAATATTACATATTGCATCTATTTTGATCATGCTAATAAAGGCGAATCATTTGTCTACGGTCTTGTTTAAGAGGGGACTCTGAAGGCCTTGATGTTTGTGAACATATCACCGGATCAATCTTTTATATAAAATATAGATTGATATATAATTGTAGTGTTGTTTGACTTCGCTTAAATATTTCTCTTATAATTTTTATTGCATTACACATTTGCTTGTGAGGGTTTTCTTTTAATGAACATTATCAGTTCTAAATGTACGATACCTTGAATTGATGGATGTCATTTCACAAGTAAATGCATCTAAATTTTTTAAGACTGCATCACCAAAACAATTTATCAGACTGTGATCACTAGGCTGATAAGATAATGAAGTATAAGGAGAGTCTTGGAAAGTCATCTCACGAGTTGGACATTTTGATAGCACAATCTTGGAGATTAGTTCTAAGTTGAATTTTTGTATTATTGTCTTATACTCAGTTGTCTGACAACGTCAATCTTATGTTGCAGGAAGCATGTTCATCACAAAATGACCATATAAAAATGTTGGGGCAGGGATTAGCTTTGGCTAGAGAAAAGCTAAAGGTAGTGGTTTGATCACTTTGGATTTGTGATCTCCTCAACTTTCATTTACTGATTTTGCATTTCGTTGACATATTTTTTATTTGCTTTCAACAACCCGTAGATGAGCAAGAAAATGTATCTGTGCACTAGAAAGTTTCATAGCAATCATGAATCATCAACTTTACGAAAGACAGTTGTTACGTAAGAGGCATTCTCAACACCATCATTGAAACCTTAGATTGACGAATACCAAACAGTGTCGATTCGTTTTAAAATAATGTAGAAAATGGCACAGAATAGAGTAATCCTTGATGGTTTTTAATAGAGAATGTAGGAATAAAAACTGATGATCATGTATTTGCTTGTCAATGGACCTTGTTGTGAAGAATTATTCTAAAACTTTTACTTACCTATACTTTGGCCATGTCTACTCTCAGAAGAATATCGAGGATCTCAAATGTTTATTGTTAACTGTACATTTTTCTTCATTTCAATGTCCACTTCACAATTATTTTTTAATCCAAAATCCTTCCATTCATGCCAGAAATTATATTTGGAAAGTAAATTATGGAGAGCACCTACTGTTTTTAATAACAAACAGCTGATTAATGTAGGTGCAAAGAAATCTTATGGGGTATTATTTCGAAAGAAGTAATAGTGAGGGGGTTCTTTTTGTAATTTCTCAAATATATTTTATGCGGTCAAGATGACGTGGACACCGAAGGCTGACGAAGCTTTGACTTGTACTGGAAGTTGACACCACGATTCAATCTTGATTCGATTTTTGCAGTTTAGCCTTAGACAAGAAGAAGAAGAAGAAGAAGATTCAAACTCTTGTTTTGATTTCGGAGATCAAAATACACTTCCAGAGGTCTGAAATTCGTTTGAGTTCATCGGTAACAATGGCTTCCTTGGAGATGAATGACCTAAAAAGTAAGTTCCGATAAACTCTTCGTTTCGGGATGTGATCACTGATTACCCTGCGCTGTTAATATGGTTTTGAATTAGTTTATTGGCTTCTTCTTCTGCTTGGCTTTCTCTGTTTATTGCCTAAGGATTTGTCGTGTGTTAGTATCTATGGGGTAATATTCATGAATATTAGATTTGTTGAATTTTTGTTTCTTTTTGTTTTTGATTCTTCAGGATGTTGCACTGGTTATATAACTCGTTACCGAGTAGTACAAAATTTCAATTTTCAACTCTTCTCTTTGAATTTTGCTCATGTGTTGGATATATATTGTAGAGATTGGGCTAGGCTTGACTGGATTTGGTGTGTTCTTTACATTCCTGGGAGTGATATTTGTGTTTGACAAGGGACTCATCGCCATGGGGAATGTAGGTATATACCATCTGTGTGCTCTTACGAGTCTACCAAGCTTTAAGTTATATTTTAAGTCTCTATATATGTTCTGTTTGAACAGATCCTCTTCTTAGCTGGTGTGACTCTGACCATTGGGATCAACCCAGCTATCCAATTCTTTACAAAACGGCGGAACTTTAAGGTTCTTTCACTATCCCTTTTCATTACAAGGCAGTAAAAAAGCTTTGATTATGACATCACTTAGCCAGACGGGTTTTCTTATCTTTGTGTGTTTTAGAGTATAGAAGTTAATAGATCTTATTGCTTGTCGACTTCTTGCTATACCAGGGAACTATTTCATTTGGATTGGGTTTCTTGTTTGTTGTGTTTGGATGGCCTATCTTCGGTTTGCTTCTAGAATCATATGGGTTCCTTGTGCTCTTCAGGTGGGTTTTTTTTCTTTTCTTTTGAGTTTCTTCTCCTCAACAGCATTGTTGTTTCATTTCTAGTTTTGATTTGTTTATTGATGTATTTTCTCCATTCTTCTGTCATGTTAAGTGGTTTCTGGCCTACACTTGCCGTCTTCCTTCAAAGGATACCTCTATTAGGCTGGCTTTTGCAGCAACCATACATTAGATCGGTACATTGCACTGCTCTCATTTTTACTATTTAGCACATAATTGCCTTATCCAGTCGAACTTTTTACCAACTTTTGGTCATTGAATCAGTTGCTGGATCGCTACCGTGGAAGGCGTGTCCCTGTCTAAACCCTCTTTGCACAGAAATACATATCGTTATAAACGACTGTCGATACAAAGGTACATATGTATATAAAACACTCTTGTTCTCCTCGTTGATGCGTTGTAAATGGTTCTTGGAACTGGGTTTGTGAATAATATTAAATGTAGTCTTGTGGCTTTTTCTATCTTTTTATTTTTTATTTTGTGATCATCTACCAATCCACCACTTATTGAAAGCCTCTCATTTGATTATGGAGATTTGGTTTGTCCATCTACTTAAGTTAATTGTATAGTTTATACATAGATATATGTTCATGATTTTTGTATCTAAAATATATCTCAAATGTTGTCTTTGATAAGTTGACACTACTATCCAATTATGAAGGCTTAAAATGGCAATTAGAGTTCTATGATATTTGACATAATTGGACTCTGTAGAAAAACAAATACATTTGTATTTATATTTTAAAAATTTACATATATATGTAATTAGAAACCTGATTTAGCAAATTAGAGCAAACAGATTTAAACACACCAATACAAATATAAACGAAAAGTAACCTTCAAAGTTTGTTTCACAAAAAACTTGAAAATCGACAACTGTTATAAGTTAACTCTAATTAAAATTTGGTTCGTCTATCGTTTCCATCATAGACTATAGTGAATATTATATTCACAATTTTAGTTACAACACAGAAAAAAAAACATTAAAATATCAAGAATTCCATGATAAAAAAGGCACGTTCCATTTCTCACCTACTCACCGGTCCAGCGGATTTCGAAAAAAGAAAATGATCACTGATTACTATCCACAAGCAAAGCCACTCATTCTTTGGATGTTGAGATATAATTTTTGTGGCCTATAAAATGCATACAGCCATATTCTCTGTCGGTATTTACAATACATATCAATAGTTACGTATAAACTTATATATTTAATCAGAAAATGGTGGTCAAAGTATATGGGCAGATAAAAGCAGCTAATCCACAAAGAGTATTGCTCTGTTTTTTGGAAAAAGGCATCGATTTTGAAGTGATCCATGTAGATCTCGATAAACTTGAGCAGAAAAAAACAGAACATCTTCTTCGTCAGGTATAAGTTATAGCATAATATTTTAATTATAATCACAGAAAACGTTTTGTTCATTAAGTAATTCTTACGTTGTATACTTGTATTAGCCGTTTGGTCAAGTTCCAGCTATTGAAGATGGAGATCTGAAGCTTTTTGGTAATATAAATTCTCAAATTTATGATTGTTTTTAGTATACTAGATATGTCCTCATTAAGTCAAAATCTTATAAGAAATTATTATAGGTAGAAGATATTTCTAAACTGTATGCGGTTTCTTTATTATTTAGATTTTGTTTTCAACAAAACATCTTTCTCTGTCAAGTTTTCAAATATATTTTCTTATGGTAATGGTAAAAAACCTATTTATATGTTCGATTTTTGGCTTCAAGAATCGCGAGCCATAGCGAGGTACTACGCGACCAAGTATGCGGACCAAGGAACGGACCTATTGGGCAAGACATTGGAAAAACGAGCCATTGTGGACCAGTGGGTGGAAGTTGAGAATAACTATTTCTACGCTGTGGCTCTACCCTTAGTTATTAACATCGTCTTTAAGCCCAAGTTTGGTGAGCCATGCGACGTCACTTTGGTTGAGGAGCTAAAGGTCAAGTTCGAGAAGGTCCTGGATGTGTATGAGAACCGGTTAGCTACGAACCGGTACTTGGCCGATGATGAATTCACATTGGCTGATTTGACTCATATGCCCGGTATGAGATATATCATGAATGAATCCAGTTTGAGCGGTTTGGTTACGTCTCGAGAGAATGTTAACCGGTGGTGGAATGAGATTTCGGCTAGACCGGCTTGGAAGAAGCTCATGGAATTGGCTGCCTATTAAATTAGTTCAAGTTTACATGGATGCATGGTGATGCTAACGATGATAATGTGGTATTTGGACCAAATTAAGTACTAGTATTTTTTTCCAGATAAAGTTTTATCGCATGTTATATTAATTGTCTTCATGGAGACAATTGATAGCCTTTTCTATGAAAAAAAAAAACTATATTACTTAAGTGAATAATGCGAAATCTTGAGATAAATAAATCCTAAAGAAAACTAAACACTCTTAAGGGAAATATTCCAATTTGTTGTTGTTATACGTATAAGAAATATTTTTTTAATAGCAAGAAATACAACAATTAAATGTAAATATTAGTATACATACATACATATGTATATGCCCTTTTATCCCAAAGGGGTAAATAAATCAATTATTTAAAAAGAAAAAGAATTAGAAAAAAATCGCTAGACATTTGTAGTATTGCTGAGCCATTAAACTAAAAAGTGTTAGTCTTGTCTTCGTGATCTTCTCAGCTCTTTGTAACCAAGAATCTTTGTCCTCTTCAGTGAACAATGTTCTATCTTCCACATTGTGATTCATAGGATTGACGTGAACTTTCAATGTGTGAGAAGGTACGACTTGGTGATATAGAATCTTCGTTGTTTGATATGTCGAGATGAGCATTTGGTTGTTAAATATAGTTTCTTCTTCAACCACCTCGAATCCCGATGAATCAAGGGTTTCATTTGTATTCACGTCTTCATTGTCTTCTATTCGATTCACGTTTTCCTCGTTATATATATCAAACGAGAAAAAATCATCGATATCTATGTTGTTATTGGTATTGTTCCCTGTAAATTAAACAAATTGTAATTATCGTTAGATAGGAAGAGCACCATAACAATCTTGAATTTGAAACCAAATTATATATCATACTCACCTTGAAATCCAAGTTCTTGGTCAGTATCATCCAAACTCGATATGATCTTCTGCTCTTCTATATAACCGGCCTTTTCAAATGCATAAATAATATATGTTAGGTTTAAATTTACATATATAAAAGTATCTTTAAATAGTCTGATATGCATACCTGATGCATATGATGATTAGACGTTATTAATTGTTCATCATAATTGCCAACGTTGATCACTTGATCACCAACGCTATTATAGTGGTTGGAGTTACTTTCAGCGAAAGTAAAGTCATCCAAAACGCCATGATTGTTGTTGTGAGTCATACTCGTGAAGAAATCGCAATCGCTAACCGCAGAGTTCTCCACACGCAACGGTGGTAGAGATATATTGTGTTGTAACATTGAACATTCGATCTCTGTATTAACCTGCAGCATGAACATATATATAGAAAATCCATCATTAAAATTATGATATATGTTGATGGATGTATTAAACTTTATAGGATGATGGATGTAAAAAACTTTGAAATATTAGTTATACCTTATTTGGAGTAGGGAACGGTCTATAAGAAGAACCGTAGTATTGTGACCAGTCGTCGTTGCTGATTGCGTTGGAGTTAAAACGCTCGTTGCCAAATCGTGGTTGGAATGTGTTTTGAACTTGATGAGTAGTTGAACTGATTTCGAGAGCCGAACAAGTGTCAAAACTCGATGAGCAATTACCACTCACATTTGACATCGCGTGGACATATGACCGATGCTGATCTCTTGGCTTAGCTTCAATAACAATCTTTTTGAACACACGACAAAGTGCATATGCGTCCTGAAATGTAAAAATTTAGACGAGTTTTCTAATGATATATACAATAAAAATACTAGTTAGACGAATCATATATAGTTAGCCAACGAACCTGCATGCCGTACGCAGAAGGCTCGCATTCGGATTCATCGAGTCGATATTCGTGCATGACCCAACCGGTTCTAATACCGTGTGGCGCACGCCCACGGTAGTAAACCAATGTTTTCTTGGTTCCAATGGCTCGGTCTCTCCAACTCACCCGACGGTCTTTGCCAGTGGCCTTCCAATAACCACCTTTGGTTGCCCGGTTTGTCCTTGAACCGTTGGGATACTTTCGGTCCCGTGGGCTGAAGAAGTACCATTCTTGATCTTTACTCGGAAGCAAAGATTTCCCTATCATTGAATTTATATCTGATTAGTGATTACTTCAAACAACGTTATTTATCAAAACATATGAGAAAATCTAAACTTTAAGAATATCTCAACTAAGTTCGTGGCATTCATGTTTACAATTATACATTCTAAAGAAATAGTTGAAATTAATTTAATAATAACAAATGAAATGATAACAAATTAAGAAAATAGTTATATAAAGAACTATTGTATACTTATACATGTGGAATTTTCCGGGTAGAAAATTAAAGTATATAGGGTTTCTTCATCCATGTTATATTCTTATTCTTTTCTTCAACCTCTCTTGTTGCTATGGGGGTTAGACAATAAAATATCAATTATCATAGATATTTTGATTTTAATCCAAATGATATTTGGAGAATTTGAAAACTAAAGTATAACCGAGTATATGTTTATCATAAACCATATCCTTTAAAAGATTTAAATCATATATAGTAACTCATGCATAAACGAAGAAGATTAAATTAATATTACCTGGTAAGTCCCATGGCTCACACTTATAGAGATCAACTTCAGCGATAACCTCAAGTTCGATTTCTAGACCGTTGATCTTTCTTTTTAGATAGTAAGTAATTAGTTCCTCGTCCGTTGGATGGAATCTGAAACCTGGAGGTAACGAGACAGGAGCCATATAATCTCTCAAGTTATTCTTGAAGTTATTTTGTTTGAATCAATTTCAAGAAAGAAAGAGAGAGAATCGAGACTCGTGAGGAAGAAGAAGATATTAGAGAATAGGTATGTTTTGTGTTCGTTGAGGGTTTGGAGAGCAAGGTTATATATATAGAGCAAAAAAGACAAGAGGAAATGGAAAAAGGAGAGGCAAAAGTGAATAAAGGGATGGTCCCTATCCCAAAATAACCAATACTATTAAAAATTCATCAAAAAAAATTTTTGTCGGACGCATAATGTGCTAACTCTAAGTTTTTGTTTAAAATAAATAAATGCTAAGAAATAACATGATTATGTATATAACCGGAATAATTAATGAAAATTTGCAGCCCTAAATGCAAACCGTGTTTCTTCATCAAGTGGCGATCCTCAATTATCCCATGCTTCTCCAAGAGTGGTCGGTCTGGAATATATGTTTACGTGTCAGAAATTTATTGGTTGCATGGGAGATCGAATCTTGAGTTAACCCAAAACTGTTGCAATCTCTTTTGATTTGTTTTTTTTTTTTTGGTCTTTGGCGGCACTTCTAACTGAAATAACTGTCTCTTTTAATTTTGTACCCACTTGCATGCGAATCCTTTGTTTTCCTTCACATTGCCATCCGATCTACGTACATAAATCTTAATGTTGTAATTTATTATTTATAGCAGTGTTTTACATTTCATTTATATATACAACTATATATCTTTTTCAGATTCATATTGCATCGTAGTTTATATGGCTCGACTGAAAAGAAGAACTTCATTTTCTGGTCGTTCAATCAATATTCATATATTTTCTGGTGTATGATGCTGTTAATTTAAGATTTTGTGATTCGGTGAAAAAGTTGAAACTTTGAATTGAAGATTTTTGGTCCCGCAGATGTGGGTTGTTTGATCCAATGTAGAAAACTATTGACCGAAAGTCCAAAACTTATGGATATAAGAAATTATTGTTTGAGTATTTATCGTTTTGGTCGAAGCTATCTATATTCAGTACATATGAACATATTCACATTTGGAATCGGCGATTATAAAACTTATCTAAATTTCAACAAATGAAACCAGATCAATATAAAAAACCAAAGAAAAAAAATCCGAAAAAGCATATGAGATTGAGATTCCCATATATCATCATGTGGGATCCAGCAGATGTGAACATGTGAATAAATCCTTGGAAGCTATTGATGGGCCATCCCGGGAGCATCACTTCTCAGCCTTTCTCATCATCGTCATAACCTTTTTCTCTCATTATTCCAAATTCCATATTCTCTATCTATGGATCACCATATATACACACACACATATATTTAATATATCTACATATATACAATGTGTGCATAGTACACATACCCTTCTTAACACATTTCCCCCATATGAATCCATCTTTTGGTTCTTTACTTATTTCTTCCTAACGTTCACACACAGCTCTATAAACTAATAACATATATTAGTCCTCCTATTAGCCCTACCTTAAGATAGGGTGTATATAATAAAGGCATAAATATTTAGATTTGTTACACCTCTATAGAATGAGAAAGTAACAAAATAAAAGTTAATCGGTGAGTTTAACCTGACGGGTCGGGATTGGAAGCTAAATGGGCTTGCCCGTGGGCCGAGAAATTATGATCAATCAACAAGCGGTCACGTGATACCCAGCGGTGAGCGCACGTTAGAATAGTTCCCAGTTCCATTTTCAGGCTAAAGTGAACCGAACTATGTTGTCTGAGATTAGATCATAAATTAATGGAGATCTTACAAATAAGGAAACTTTAAAACAAAACTCGAAAGAAGAAGCCTACGGTTGTTCTGTTCCTTTCGATCTCACCAAATTTTCATCTTCGCCTTCAATTTTGTCTTCAATCTGATGGATTCTCTTCACCAAACCAAATTCGTAACCCTAGCTTCTTAATTATAGAAGACAAAAAAGAGTTTACTTCGAATCTGGATGAAATTGGTTTAGTCTAGATGAAATCTAGATGCGTCTGATTCCGAAATCTGAGAGATGCTAGGAGCGATTCATTTCGGAGTATTAGCAGCTTGTTTCGTCCTCTTCGTTCCCATGGCTATGGCGGGTTGGCATCTAAGCAGGAACAAGATGCTCTTCTTTAGTGGCGCTTTGTTTATTTCCCTCGCGGTTTGTGTTCATCTCACGCCTTATTTCCCTTCCGTTTCCGACATCGTAGCCTCTGTTTCGTCTGTTGTTGTCTACGATCATCGTATCTCTTGTATTAACGAGGTGAATCAGATTGTCTGGGATGTTAAGCCGGTACCCAATCCCGAGTCTGTTCGTAGGAATAATGGCTCAACAAAGCTTGATTATTTCGAGAAGAATTGGGATTGGATGAAATCGAGGAAAGTTTTGAGTTGTGAGTTTCAGAAATTGGATAAATTCGATGTTTCGGATTTGCTGAATGGATCTTGGGTTGTTGTTGCTGGTGATTCTCAGGCGAGATTTGTGGCTTTGTCTTTGTTGAATCTTGTTTTGGGTTCGGATTCGAAGGCTATGGATTCGGTTTTAGATGATTTGTTTAAGAGACATAGTGATTACAGCATTGTGGTTAAGGAGATTGGGATGAAGCTTGATTTTGTGTGGGCTCCTTACGAGAAAGATTTGGATGATCTTGTGGTCTCGTATAAGAAGATGAACAAGTATCCAGATGTTGTGATAATGGGAAGTGGGTTATGGCATATGCTTCATGTGAACAATGCTTCGGATTTTGGATTTCGGTTGAAGCAGTTGAGTAGTCATGTGGAGTCTCTAGTGCCTTTTACGCCAAAGGAGCCAGAAGGAGGCGGATCGGTTTCTGCTAGATCTATGCATCTGTTCTGGATCGGGATGCCCGTTTTGATCAATGGGATGTTGAATACGGATGAGAAGAAGCAGAAGATGAGTGATACGGTGTGGCATGAGTATGATAGATCACTGGGGGAGAGTAAGATCTTGCGCCAAATGGGCGGTCCGCTTATCTTGCTTGATATCCAGTCCTTCACATGGAATTGTGGACCGCAATGTACACTTGACGGAATGCATTATGACTCTGCGGTCTATGACGCTGCTGTTCACGTCATGCTCAATGCGTTGCTTATTGAATCTCATCAAACTTTATGAGTTCTTGACACGGTTTTTTTTTGTTTATTTCCTTTTTGTTTGGGGTTTTCTTGTAGAGTTTTAAGAGAAGTGGGATGTTGATAGGAATTTTTACAACACACGATGATCCTTTTGACCTGAATGATCTTCACATTGGAAGTAAGTGAACTTACATTCTTAGCTATAATAGATTTAATATCTTTTGACTTTGAAGTTATAACCTTTAGTTATTCAGATTCTTGTTATACATCACAGTACCCTTTTGCATTCTTTTAACTGTTTTACCTTCAATCTATATCGGATTCTCGGCTACTCTTACAAAATCGGAACACAGTACACCGGTGTTTTTGATCGAAAACCATAAGAATCAATGCTCATTATTACCTTTAAGCATTTGAAAGGATGCTTTCGCTCCTTAGTAATGTAAACAAATAGATACAATAGTGATGGTTGTGTGATCAATGCTTTAGTACATTGATGATTTTTGTACCTATGCGTGGGAGAGAGAGACTATGAAATGCAAAAGTCTGACCCAAGTTTCTTCCTTTTCAAACCTAAAGATAACCTTAGACCAAGATTGATCAAAAAAATTCCGACCGGGAAAAAAGAATCACGAGATATCTCGATAAACCCTGGTCTGTCTCACGGAGTCTCGAATTGTTTACCTTCGAAGGTCTGTCCGTAATTCCAGTTTTTAGGGGAGACATTGTAAGCTGTCACGGTTGACCTGTCACTAGAAGTTACCTCAAATGAGAGAGCTTGGTTCTTGAGATCAGCATTGATATGCCAATTTTGTCCCCAATTACGACCCATAGGTAACCACCCGGTTCTCGACCCTTTGATCTTCACAGCAGCTATATCACCAGAGCCTGCAACATTGGTGATCAGAACCGAGATGAAAATGCCTCCACCATCGACTGTAAACCGCATGCTCCCTTCCCTTCTACAGTTGATCCTGTTTTGGTAAAACCAACAACAATGGTTACATGTTTTGTAAGCCATAACTTAAGTAATATGCAACTATTTACAGGTTCAGCTCCAAACACTTCACAAACCAATAAGTATCCAATGAACCATACTATCATGAACCTAAAGAGTCGATTATCGCCTCGTGCCTAGAACTTTACCAAAACGATCAATATCAGTCCTATCATTTGGTTTCCTCTCTTCTTCCATCTCATTGCTAAGATGAAAATGTCTAAATAAACAATTTATAGACACTCCTGTATAATACAGACTAACCTTTCTAGCATTTGAAATGAGAGCCAAAACCATTCAGATTTACTACAATATTGCCATCAATTGAAACCTATCCAAATTCTATTTCTCTGAATATTGTAAACAGTAACTACTCAGATAGAACACGATCAGGGGCAATAGAGTAAATTTGCTAATTCGAGACATCATTTAGGGTAAACCCAGCTCATATAAAAAGCACACGGATATCGAAGATGCCGGAAAACACAAAAGCAAAAAAGGATCATCGCCTCAATTTTTTTTTATAATATTTAAATCGAAAGAGGAGCAAAAAAAAGCAGAACCGCGTTCCCACCACCGCAAACGCATTTCTCACAAAACGCAAACAAATCCGCAAAACAACAAAATGTTCGGGGAGAGAAAACGCACCTCCGATACTGCACCGGCATGTTCCCAGCTTTCCAAATAGCGATCTTCTCAAACGCTTCGATCGGAAGAACGAAATGTTTGTTCGGTGGATTACAGTGACCACCACCTTCGGGATCAAATCCGTAATTAGGAGCACAAAAATTCGTAGCGGTGACAATGATTGAAGTTCCAGGGATACACCAACGGAGATCATCAACACATCTGAGCTCGAAACAAGCACCACAGATCTGACCACGCTCAAAGAGAGTCTCGCTCAGACCAACAGTAGCCATACCGTATCCAGATTTGACGAGATCTCCATATCCACACGCACCGCCCACCGCGTCTCTAGGATCCGAAGCGGCGTAGTAGGTGGCTCGAGCTGGACGCCATTCTGAGGCGTCTGAAGAGACGGAGGAAGAAGAAGGTGAAGAGGTTGAGGAAGAGTAATGAGAAATCGCCGGCGGAGATAGTGCAAGGAAGAGTAAAGGTAGAAGAAACCGTTGCATCATCTCTCCGGCGAGAGTTCGAGAGAGAAAATGCAAAGTGTTTGATTGTTTGAGAGAGATTTTATGATTTGATTTTGTTAGTGTATTTTTTAGTCTTTTACTCCTTTAGTGGGAAAACATTTTGCTTTTACCGGTTTGTCGGTTTCCTTGAAATGTCTAAATTACCCTCGTCCAGAAATGTTTAGGCGGCTTAACCACAAATCAACTCCAAATGTGGAAATGTTTTAAACGTCGTAGGAGAAGACACAAATTTTAAAATTTATAGCATATATATAACCACTTGTAACATATATGCCCATAGTTTTATCAAATTTAATTCCAAACACAAGCTATCATTCAGTTCAACTACAAGCGGCTTTGATGATGGCTTCGAAATGCCGCTTCTCATGGATAATATAATGTCCACCATCAGGGACCTCATGGAGCTTTATCCATGGCAGTTTATCGCATATACAGAGTAAAACATCTCGCGAAATTTGTTTGTCACCAAGTGCACACCACATATGAACCGACCCTTTGTTACTATCCGAAAACGGACTTCTCAGTTCCGTTGGATCGAATTCCCATTTTCCGTAACCCGCGATGATGTCTCGTTGTGTGCTCACATATTCACCTTGTCGTAAAGCAGACTCCTATAGTAATAGCATTCATCAAAAAATTCATTATATAAAGATATAATGGCGCCCCTAGAACTACATCAATAGATTCAATACACATATTCATAATATCGGCATAAAAAAAAATATGCAAACTTATAAAATCAGCTTAAAACTAGCTACACGGTTGTTTAATTCTGTCTATTTATGCATACCTTGATATAAGAGTGTTTTGTATGCATTTCTGCGAGTTCTAAGTCTCTCTCGGTCATAGTGTCTTTGGGATTCCGACTATTTGGGAACCATTTCTGAGTCATCCACCAATATAACAACCATGGACAGTAGTGTGCAACTCGAAGTGTCAACTGAAATCCAATTGGCAATTTCTTCATCGCGGCATTCAATAAGTTTTGAGGCACACGCCTCCACCAAAAATTCACTAACGGAACCACCAACGAAGCTCCACTTAGCCTATAAATATTATATAAACATTCACATAAGTCTAACACACACTAGGGGTAGGCAAAACAACCTTATCTAAAAAATTATGGAATAAACCAAAAATAATTGTAATCGAACCGAACCAAATTGCATATGATTTCTATATGGTTTCAAATTTTATAAAACCGTAAAACCAAAAAAAACAAACCAAAACAAAATACCGTAGACCACCTCTAACGCGAACCACTAAATTATAATCTTAAATAACCTCACTTTTGGTAACTAAACGATGGGGAGGAAACAAAAAGAAAAAAGTAGTGTATTTGAGAAAATATTATCCCAATTATAGCACCAAGTGTTTTTTCCTATTAAATTTTAATATTTTAATCTACGACTAAAATGCTTTTATCACCACAAAATTTTCAAACCGAAAATCTTATTACAAATGGATAAAAAGATGTATTTTATGTAAATGTGTTTATAAGCGCTAGTTTTGATAAATATTGACAAGTGACAATCAAAAATAATATTTCTAATTTTTGATTATTTTCTTAAGAGATATCCCATTTATATATTACCTATGAGGAATGTATTTGAGGCAACCGTAAACAGGGTAAGCTCCAAGTGACATGCCTATAACGTGGAACTTTGGACCAATTTGCAATTTGTCAGCAAGTTCTTCGATATCGTATGTATCGCTTTTCAGTGTTCGTGATGGATTAGGATCGCTTTCTCCATAACCAGCTCTATCGAAGAACAAAAAGTATATCTTGAATTCGTCGATCATTTCCTGAAAGCCAGAGAAATATAGATGCAAATATTATTGGCTCTTTAAAATACAAGAGATATGTTATTTAAAAAAAAAAAATTATAATAGTTGTCATCTCCTCCTTAAAAGAGAGTTTGCAATAGAACCATGCATTAATTCGATCCTTATGTTGATACCTGTGTGGTATATAAATCGACATCTTTGGAATTTCCATTTCCGTGGACGATTATTATTTTGTTTTTGGCTTTGTCCTTTGGAAACCCTAATTCTTTGTAGGCTAGATGTCTGCCATCATTGAGCTTGATTCTTGGAGATATCTCGGATACATTTTCCGGCAGTGGAATCGGCGGCGGCGGTACTATGGACTTGTAGACATAATAGCTGATCAACCCCACAATCACAAGTAGAATCAACATTATTTGGCCTATAGACAATAACATTGCAAAAAAAAAAACTTTAGTTTATCTTGTGATCAGAATAAAATGCTTAAACATAATATGATAGTAAACAAATCATTTTTTTTGGACATCATATAAAATTGTCAATGCCTATAAATATCAAAAGGAGTGAGTGGCCATCGTCATCGATTTGTAAGTCTCCGAACCAAAAAAAATACTAGAATTTCTTTAAAGAAAATGAAAGAAGAAAGAAACTCAGATCACTAGTAATATGAAAAGTTAATGGAGAGAAAGCCGACCTAATGATATAAGAGATGGCTAGTTATGTGGTGTAATGGTATCTTTGGTCCAAACAACTTAATAATATATATTATATAGTATTTGTTTTTGTTGGCAAGCATGACCTCTTTTGTTACAAATGTCTTTATTCTTTTTCTCTTTGTTACACATGTCTTGATAACTTATTTTGCATTACTATTATTGAATTGGTTGTCCTTTTGCATTTATTATCAATTAATGTGTAACTCCCCTCATTTACATTGCATATTAAATTGTTTTTTGGATTTATTACAGATTTTGATTTTTTAGAAACTAAGAAAAACAAACAAACTTATCCTTCGTAAATTTTAAGAAATTGCTTTGTTAACTTTAATCCAAGTGTTGTGGCCCGGTGGTAGCAGTTAAACAAAAGCTTAATTAAAGACCTATATTGCACGGTGATAAATTTGTCAACCATGATTGTATCGCCAGCTAAAGTAAAAATTATTGACAGAAACTAACTCAAGATAATATATCATTTTCACATTAAAAAAAAAAAAAACACTTCGATATAAAATCTGGATTAATTCGTAAAATCACTTTTATTTATAAAAATATGTATGTGACATCAAACATACCGTATATTAGTTCATCAAATCCATTCCAAACACAAACTATTGAGGGTTTTTTTCTTTTCACATTCAACTACAAGCGGCTTTAATAATGTCTTCAAAATGCTGCTTCTCATGAATAATAAGATGTCCAGCCTCAGGGACTTCATGAAGCTTTATCCATGGAAGCTTATCACATAAGTAGAGTAAAACCTCATGCGATATTTGTTTGTCTTCGAGTGCACACCAAATGTGAATTGACCCTTTGTTATCATCTGAAAATGGATTGCTCAGTTCGGTTGGATCAAACTCCCAATTCTCGTAACCCGCAATGATGTCTCGTTGCATGCTCACATATTCACCTTGTCGTAGAGCGGATTCCTGAACCGCATAAATTAAATCGTTTCATGAGGGATTTTTTTCATTTAAAAGTATCATCAAGTTCACTATATAAGAAAAGTAGTTTAAAACTACACATCAACTTTACACGTAACGTAACATACGGTTAGTCTAAAACTAAATAAATTTTTGAAGTCAATCTCTATAAAGGTACCTTGATATATGAGTGTTTTGTATGCTTATCCGCGAGTTCCATATCGCGCTCGGTCATAGTTTCTCTAGGATTCTGACTAAAAGGTGAGAACCATTTCTGAGTCATCCACCAATATAACAACCATGGAAAGTAGTGTGCGACTCGAAGTGTCCACTGATTTTGAATTGGCAATTTCTTGAACGCTGAACTCAACAAGTTTTGAGGCAGACGACTCCACCAAAAATTCAGTAACGGAACCACCAACGTTGCTCCACTTAATCTATACATATTGTTAGAGACATTCACATAAGTAAAGATGATATGATCTTAATTTATATATGCGAAATATATTCAAGTTAATCTTAATTAGTTCAAAATTAAATTACTAGGCCAATGATATGTACGTAAGCCCATGTGTAAATAAATGGTAGTTTTAATATATATATATATATATATATATATAGCTTTAGTTTAAGTGATAATCACAATAGTATCTGACCAAAAATGTTATTCTTAGATATTACTTGTAAGAGAATGATATATACGATATACCTATGGGGAATGTACTTGAGACAGCCGTAAACTGGATAAGCCCCGAGTGACATTCCTAAGACGTGGAACTTTGGACCGATTTGCAATTTATCAGCAAGTTCGTCGATATCGTATGTATCCGTTTTTAGTGTTCTTGATAGATGAGGATCGCTTTCTCCATAACCAGCTCTATCGAACAACAAGAAGTATATCTTGTATTCTTCGATCATTTCCTGAAAGCCAGAGGAGCATTGTAGTTCCAATTATTATGGTATGAAACAATAATCATGGAGTTTGCAATATAATCATATAATTTTATCCCAATATTATTAATACCTGTGTGATTTTTAAATCCACTAACTTGGAACTTCCAAATCCATGGAGAATGATTATTTTATTTTTGGCTTTGTCTTTTGGAAACCCTAATTCTCTGTAGGCTAAATATCTGCCATCATTGAGCTTGATTCTTGGAGAGATCTCAGAAACATTATCTGGCAACGGAATCGGTGGCGGTGGGTTTATGGACTTGTAGACATAAAAGGCTATTAAACCGACAGCAACCAGAAACAACATCATTTGACCTGTAGATAATAAATAAGGGAACATTGCAAAGAGTACTTTCAATATATATATACCTCAAAACAAACTAGCATTAGTGATCATCGTCAACGTTTTAGTAAGTTCCAAAAAATATTTAAAAACTTTAAAAAACAAAAAATGAAAGAAGAAGAAACTTTTAAAAAAAATGATATATGCGTAACCAATTGACAGAGAGAAAACCGACCAGATGATTCAAGAGATGGCTTGGTAACGTAAACTATTTTAGTGATGATAATCGCTGGTCAAAGGAATTTATCGATACTTATACTGACCACAAGACAAGACAAAGGCTAAGACTAATCAAACAAATTAAGAAGGAGAGGCAATTAATGAGTTTTTAGATTTGAAAAAAGATGGAACTAAAGAAGAGCTTATCTGTTAAGATATATTAGATCATAATAAATTAAACGCGTACGTGACATATCAAATGACACGTAATATATATATTTTTTTTACTTTTTCAAGTAACTGACATCTATCTAATGCATTTAGATCGTGACATGTATAAATAAAAAAATAGGAAAAGAAATAAATAAATAAACCACAATTAAGAATTTAAGATGTTAGATTACCATTTAGACTTGATACACGTATATACGCATATGAATATTATTGATATCTTACTATGTAGGTTTCCCATCTTTATTTGATCGATACAATATTAACTATATCTGTTTGTTTCTAAAACTCAAACGCAAAATACGACAAATGGTCCTCGTATTTACTACATACTTATCTATTATCATTTTAGAAGACATAAGAATCTCATAGAATAATTTGACAGGGGAGCAGGATAAGTAACTTGAATAAGAAATCTTGGTGATGGATTATTTCTACACAAGTAACTTGAATTTGCGATTATTTTAGCTAACGTGAAATGCATTAATTAAATGACTAGTAACTGCATTAGTTGGTTACAAATTAGCAAATGAGAACGCTAATTAAACAGTTGTATCCGTCTTATTGGTTAGTATTCATTATTGCATTTTCCTTCACAATTAGTATTGAAGTTAGTTCTCTTCATTACTAGTATACGAATTACTTCCCAACTGAATTTCACAAGTTAAACGTACGTAAGCCGAACCAAACATATCATAATGTATGTATAGTGTATGAAGCTGTAAGAATGTTGTTAGCGTTATGAAAATTAATATAAGAATCTATCGGGTCCAAAATTAATTTTGTAGAAGACTCGAAATGTAATAAACTAGTTTTCAATCAAGAGCATGGTTTGAGAAAGAAAGAGTGGATTATCAAAAAGAAAAAATTGTGGAACCAGAATATAATCAAACTTAATTGTTATGTTTTGGGAAAATTCGAAGAGCAAAATTTAATATAAAGTCCGTAGTGGAAAAGACTTTGCCAAGCTGCAAAAGGAAACATTATTTATTCTTTCTTCATAAACTTGCTGTGACACTGTAATCTTTTCACACCAATTAAAGAGTATATCAAGATGTGTCTTCCATGAGAGAGGGAAGAAGACTTGGAATATGTCTTATTCAGAGATCCTCGGGACCATTGATGTTCTGTACAAAAACACATGGTAATTAGATTAGTCTCTGATCTTCAAAATAATTTAGGTTTAATCTAAAGATGTGAAATGCCAATTCGGTTTAGCTGAAACAGATGAAACCTCAAAATCAATCCTAATTTTAATTTCGGGATATCTCTGAAAAACCTCTAAATTTAAAACAAATAAATAAAAAATTGCTAGGAAACCGAACCAAAATCATAACCGTACCAAGCTAAATTATTCTGTTCTTAGAAACCAATAAAACCAAACTGAAAATAGACCAAAACAATAACCTTATCGAACCGAACCATACGGTTCTTATATTTCATCAACCATACCATGAAATAAAACCGATAAACCAAGCTAAAAACCGGATTAAACATTAGCTTACCTTGTTCTCGACCACGGCCCCGTCCGGAATTTCGAGCTTCACGCCGGATTTTGCCGTGACAGTCACCTTGCCCTTTAAACCCAAAAACCATTCTTAGTACCACCACGGGATCTAATGAAAAAAATTACATATATATATGTAGATATACCTTGAGAACAACAGAAGAGCCAAACCAAACATCACCAGACACCTTAAGGCTGTCGAGCTCGACTATACTAGGGATGGACTTGAATCGGCTCAAGAAATTGGCCACCTGTTAGAAAGATACACTATGTGAGGCTCAAAAGTCATGATATGATGTTTCGAAAAACAACTGGGACTTGTCATCATTTTTTTCTTTTATTACCTTCTTGAACTCGGGTCCCAATTCAATTGATGGGTTTGAGGGGTTAGTTCTAGCTTTGTTTCGGGTGACAAAGCCATCAACTAACGTGTAGAGATCAGACTGTGGAAGAATGAAAACTTAAATCATTAGTCAAATGTTTTAAAAGATATCTGTGTTGCTCTGTTTCACTGTTAGATGTGGTGGATAGAGTTTACCTGGACGAGCAGCAAGTCTGAACTTGCCTTCACTGGCAAGAACCGTGAGCGAGGTACATTAACACCGATGGCGTTGTCAAAGAACTGTTTTAAACAGAATCACATAGAAAAGGAGTTGAGAAAAGATTACAGTTTGTATTCTATATTTCGAAATGTGCCACTAGGACAGGCGTGTTACCTTTATCGCAGCACCAGCTGCAGTTTCCAGTTGAAGAACTTTGACTCCATCAACTTCCTGAATAGAATTTGCAGCTTTCTTCGGTTAGATAATAATGACGATTGCAAAAAATAAAAAACTGTGCATAGGCCACGCAGAAACCTTTGGGTTTGGAATGATCTCCATTTTAAGTGCATCAGCTTCCACAAGCTTTTTGATGGCCTTCAAGTTAACCCATCTGTAAACTTACACAGTTAGTGTGTACAAATAAGTTTATATTGTTTTAATATCATCAGGGATGTGATCTACTTACAGGTTGTTTGTGTTGAATATCTTGAACTTCTCAATTGATTTGAACTCATTGACCTACCACAAGGATAAAAAACACAGTGCAATAACTCTTTTAAGCAGATGATACAAGTGGGAGCAAACAGAAAGACGGCACATACAAAAGTCTACAGTTTCACATTCTATTGTTCATTCAATAAATTTGACATTTACTATATTCCCTTCATAAGAACAATCTAAAGCAGAGAGGAGGGAGAAAGGGCTTTGCAGAGCTTCCAAGGAAATATTCTCTAAACCAAGCTCGTTTATACCAACTTTTCCCAAATCTCTAATGAATATGCTAAAAGAGTTTCAAACAATCTCTAAAGAAATTGAAATCCAAACGGTAAGAGGAAGGAAAACAAAGAAGTATAGACTTACATGTTCATCAGGAACCTGAGCAATCTCCAGAAGCTGGGATAAACCAAAAAGTCCATTTTAGAGGTCAGAAAAATACTTATGTTCTTTAGTAGCACAAGAAAATGGAAGCAGTGAGAAGATCTTGAGTTGCCAAAGAGGTTTAAGAAATTTTTTTTTGTGTATATTAGGAACTTGATAGACATATAAATAGATATACTACTGTTATTTTCCTTTATATTAATAATAAAAATGCATTTACAGAATCAAAAACAATCTACAGTAGACAAAAACCAAATCTGATTAGCAGTTTTTAAATAACCATGCTTAAGACAAGGTACATCTAAACAAGAAATGACACAATTAAGAACTTACCTGGACTTTGCCTTCATAAGAAATAAGAGTTCCTCCCTTTACGTCAGCTAAGGTTTTGGGTGTAACCTCCATACAGTATTCGTTCTTGTTCTGGATCAAATGCTTCAGGATTGCTGCAGCAATTAGACAAGGTAAGCAAGACAGTTAGTATGGGAATTTCATGTAAAACTTTCTGATTAACCATATAACTATGTGTAAACAAGAACGAGGAAACTACAAAGAAGACATACTTAGGTCAACGATTGCACCCAAGTTGTCTGAATTGGCAACAAACACATATTCTTTACCCTGAGAGACCCAGAAAACAAAATTTTCAATTAACATGGACATCAATCTTCAATGCTGGAGAAAACAGTAATTGACTGCACTAAAGAAAGAACCTGTGATAAGAACGTATCAAGCTTTCCACTGTTCATGAGGGCTGGGAATACATCACCATGACCGGGAGGATACCTTCACAAAGATAATTTATTAGTAGGCGATCTGGTAAACAACAGAAGATATTCTTTAAATGCAAACGTAATCTCCAATGAAAACGCAAATAAAGGCAAAAAAAATAATCTAGAACGACTACAGCATATGGTCAACCAGCAAACAGATGAAACTTATGATAATTGAGAACATGTCATATTCTCTAATAGATTTCAGAATAACATGTTAGAAAATTCACAACTTCTTGTTCTCTGCAATCATGGACTGATCTCAGAGAGCACAAGCCACAATATAATTAAGTTATCAGTTATGTTATTTCATCACGGAGGTAGATTAACCAGTTCTAACTTGCATAAGAAGATAACTGCGACTTAATATGAACAGGAACAATAGCCATTTAAAATATCAAGATTTAAGTAAACATGAATACTGTTTTGAGAGTCTGTTTCCAGTTGCTGTTCAGTATCTAAACTGCAGAATGACAGATTTCAATAGTTTTGAGTACGTAACAAAATGAAATCATACCATCCCTCCTTGTCGGTCTTTCCCTTGCTGGGCCATGGCACAAACTCATCTGCCACAATACGGGGATATTTGCTCTGAAATATCCAAGTAAACGTTAGTAGTTGCAGATCTGATGTCAGTTTTTACATACAAATGATAATTTCATTTGCTAATTTGATATGCATCCACATCACAAACCTGGTTAAAAGTGTGAATGTCAATATTTGAGTTGGTGTACTTTTCCACAATCTGAATATGACAAAAACAGTCAGCCAAAAAGAATAGCATAGATAAAGAAGTGAAGAAATGTGATCCCCAGTGAAAGAAAGAAGTACCTTTTGTGTGTCATCATGTGTATTAAACGAGTTCATAAGAACCAATGGAACCTTGCAGCCATACTTGTTGTTGAGATTCTGGAGTGAGCAACATATTGGGCATTAAGATTAGCAAACATTAAGGAGGCAGTAGGGCAGAGTAAAAAAAGAAAATGACAAACCTCAATCTGGATAACAATCAGATCAAGAAATGTCAAACCATCACGAACTTCAATAACAGACCTGCACAGAAACAAGTAAAATATTATTTACTTCCTGAATCTTGGATTGACTACTAGTACATGACTGCTATGCAAAAAAATTCACAATGGATTGTTCGCTAGCTTCAATTTGAGCATTACATCCACTAGCGATGAAAGCAAATTTTAAGCTGTAGAACAAGACAACATTCAACCAGAAAGTGGAAGACAAGGATGACATGGCAAATAGATCTACTGACTGGGAAAAGTACCCTTAAAGAGAAAGGCAAACATGAACTTGATATCTCAAAGCGACACATTTAGCTTGAAAAATAAGAACTAAAACAAAAAAAAAAAAAAAAAAAAAAAAAAAAAAAGGCTTACTTCGGGCCAGTGCATCCCATTGTTGTCCCAAGACCTCCGTTAAGCTTTAACACAACAAGTTTGTCCAACAAATTCTTGGTCTCGGATACATCTACATCAATTTTAAATTTACTCATAGTTTTAGTATCACAGAGAAACTGTAACCATATTGAAAAAAAAAAAAAGAACTTCTAAAGAAGTTCGTATCAGTGAAGACGAATGAAACCTTCCGAGACGGGAACCATTTTCTCGTAGGGTACAACGATTTCATCAGTAGGTGTTTGGATCTTACTCCACTCAATGTTCTGTGCCTCACCGCTTCAAAATTCATATGAAATCAGTGACCGTGGAACTAATTAGTCTACAGTTATAACGTAAACGACGACGACAACAATCCAGATCTATATCCAGATCCGATCGAACCTAAGTCTAATAATCGTTCAGATTGAAAGCAATTCCAGAAATCACCGAGAATCAAGTTAACCGAAAAGCTGAGAAACTAGGAAATATTGTTTGATCATCAACAAATCGATCGATATATATCGGAAGTACGCATGCGTACACAAAAACACAATAGGAAGTGATAAAGAGAAAGACGAACCTCAGGTAACGTGAAACGAGGCTGATGAATCCGCTTTTCTCATTCTCACTGAAAATAAGGGAGAAAACAAGCAGATCAGTCGTAATAATCACGAAAAATCAGATCTAGATACCTGAAGCCATAAAGATCCAACAGATTTAGGAAGAAACGAGACTAAAATAATCGAATCCGAACACGAACCTCATCTCAGTAAGGCCATCGACGGCGGATTTGAGTTGAGGGAGGTTCTCGGTTGTGGCGGCCATTGTTGATTACAGATTAAGAGCTTTCGATTGAGAAGAAACAAAAAAAATAAAACGAAGAGAGGATTGTAATTTGTAGATTGAAGAGAGAAATATTTATAGGCGATCGGAGTAGTGGTGATGAAGTGACGATGCGTGGTGTTACCGCATATATATATATATTTGTCTGTCGTCTTCTCCAAACCAATTGAAAACCTACGCGTGTCACCTTTCATGTCCGTCCGGTTTCGTCTTAGTACCGTCAATTTCTTTTTTTCCTTTTTTTTTTCCAGCGTCCGGTTTCGTCTTATTACCGTCAATATTTTTTTCTTTTTTTTTTTCCACTGTTTTTCAAAATCTTTTTTAGGTCTATTTATATATGGGTTTATAATATTTTTATAGTTTGATATGTATGTCTTACTTATACTTATTCCAAATCATCAAATTTTACAGCAAAATAAAAAAAAAATTATTAATCTAAAATTTAAATGTTATAAGAATTTTCTAAGATTTGTTTAAGAATATTATAAGACAATTTAAAGAATTTTGGAGGAAATTTTTGAATCTTTAACAAAAGATTTATGATATATTTGTTTTAATATAATATTTTATTTAAAGGTTAACGGATGTTATTTTCCATCTAACTTCAAAGTGTTAAATGAGTATAATTTTGAAAATTAATGTATTGTTAAAAAAAAAGAATATATATTTAGGACATTTAAAATTTTGTTTTTAGTGAATTTAAATTAAACTCTGGTGTTTTTTTTATAAAAAAAAAAATTTCTTAAATATTAGTCATATTTACGTCTTCAATACTACAAAAATCTATCTTCAAACTATGAGTAAATTATTATAACCAAACAACAACAACAACAACAACAAAAAACTCATATAAAAGAAGGGTTATTTAATTATTTTCATAAATCGGTCTGTAATATTACCGACCTGAAATATCTTAAATCATGTCCTTAAAATCATCATAACCAATGGAAGTCATAACTAACACCCTCCCCCCTCCAGAAATAAATATCTCAAACAAAATAACAATGAAAACAAAAGAGAATCTTCCACAGCATATTCCCTCACTCAGCATTGAGGACAATTGAGCAAACCTTTGATCCTTTGAACAGTGGAGCTGATCAAAGCACTCACTGTGTCCACCGACCTCTCATTCACCTCTCTCGACCTAGTGGTCTTGCCAGAGATAAGGATCTGAAAGGCCACCGTGAGTAAGGTTCCACCGTCCTCCGCAGTGGATCGCCGGCCGTCGCTTGAGATGATGAAACCAGAAGGAAGGATTGGGATATGGGAAGGGTCGACTTCGCCGGAGACAGCGATTTTCATTGTAGCCATGTCCATAGGAGCGTACACTATCATGCCTCCCAAGGCGTCCATGTAGCAATCTTGCAGCATCAACATGTCTTCCTTGTCTGAGTCTCGTGCCATCAGCTTGTCATTATTCTCTTCTTGCGTTGGCTAATATATATTATATACACACGCACGACGATTAAAGATTATTAAAGTTATATAATTTGCCAATAAACGATTAATTAATTATTAAAAATCCGTTGAAGAGATATATACATGTACCCGGAGAATGGTTAAGCAGTTGGTTTCACTTGATCCGGTGGCAATGCGAGCGATCTCAGAGACTACGGTTCCATAGGAAAGAACGTCCCACTGTTACACGTAAACATTTTTTTTTTTTGTGTGTTAGTACGTGATTTAAGACAACAATAAGAGAAATAAAAAAATTAAAAAACTTGAGTTATCCATGATTTTAACATGAGGTTTTAGACCTTCCATCCATCATCATCCGCAATGTTATGCATGAATTCGGGCTAGTGTAACCGGTGTAATCTATTTAACAAGTTGGACTAAGCATACTTGAATAAAATGTGCATGTACTGGATAAGTAAATTAGTAAACCAAAAACCATAACCAAAATCCGGACTGATTAACTACTAGTTTTAGAGAGATAGAGAAAAGAAAGAACCTGTTGACGAGTGTCGAGGTTCCGAAGGAAGATGAAAACTTGCAACGGAGTGAGAGGGATTGAGAGAGAAGACGCAGCACTGACAACAAAACCGGGTGGTTGACCGGCCTCCAGGTTCATCCGGATCGAGACTCTCACTCCACATTTCGACTGCTGCGGAAAGTCAACTTTTCCGGACATGGTCAACATTTCGTTGAAATTCTTTAACATTCTCTCACCTAATTTCATTACACTCCTTCTTCCTTCTCCTGTCGTTATGACTACCAAAATATGATAACTTGATCAAACGCCACAAGATTGTAGAAACTAGCTATACGTGATACGACCAATAACAAATAATTAATGTAATAAAGTAAAGTTGCATGTCTTAGGGTTAGAACATAGAGATAATATAAAAATTATCCGACCAGCTGAACAGTTATTTACCTGGTTGCACTAGCATCATAAATAGATGATGTATATTATATATGACATTATGACCTATGACCTTAATTAATCCATTTATTTTTACAATTTTTTCAAACTTCAAAAACCAAAATCAAGATAAGACCAGACAAATAAAGTAAATTTTTTTTTGGTGACAATATTTGTAAATAGGTCCTACTTTTGATTAAAAAAAATTAAGCAATCGCAAAAAGAAAATTTTGTTTCTAAAATTTAAAATTATAAAACTCAAATATCAGAAAATAAATTTAGATATACACGGAAAAATATTTTTTCTTTTTATGCTTTTTTGCGCCAGTCAATTCACTTTTTTGGAAATTAAAATTTTTTATTTATTTGTCATCCAAATTTACACTCGCTATTTTTTTCTAATCTTTTTTTTATAGAAAACGAAGAAAACATTGACTAATGTTTTAGATTTTTTTTCTAACAGAAAATATTATTGGTAAACTTCAGTTATCATCAAAATGATACAATGATACCACTCAACTCAATTGGTAATTCACAATTTGAAGTCATTAGTTAAGTTAGTCGTAAAGATGATACGTACCTTCGCTCCAGTCACTTGCAGGAAGGGTTGGGATGGAAGAGAGAGCCATCCTCTCACACATTCTCTTAAGTGTGACGATCCAACGCTTAGCTCCATAGCCTGACCCGCCGCTTAAAAGCTCTCTATAGATTTTATGTGTATCCAGTTTATGGTCCACTTCCACATGCTCTATCCACATTACCTGTAATATTTTGATAGCATCAATCAAATGCAATATATAAAATGACATTTATGATTTCGATCAAGAGACGATGGAGATCAGAAAGATATACCTTGGAGTGAGCATTGGGCAAGGTTTGGATGAGACAACCAGAAGGACGTTTGTAACAAGAAGTATTGACAAAGTCAAAGTTAACGCTGTGTGACACGTCAGCAATAATCCAGAGTCCTTTATCGATCTCTTGGCAGCACCTGACGATCATGAACTCCCTTGGTGGCACTAACGGCGACAGAATGTGTAGTTGCTCCCACAACTATCAAATTTCATTCACGTTCAAAACATCAAATGATGAGTATATATGTTATCAAAGTCAAATCAGTTTTTAGTGATTCAATTGATGAAAAAATATCCTTATATATCTAGTATCCTTTCACAAAAGATATAAAAAACCTCATTTACAATTTATTTTGGACAAAACGTTTTGCCCAAAATTTGTTTTATAGGCGCAGATTGTGTGGTTTCAAATAAAAAAAAAACCCCTAAATTCAATGAACGGTAAGGAAAATTGAAGTTGGTTACGTAAATATTGGATTGGTAATATTTTGAAGTTCCACTATAAAAATAGTTCTTACCACTTGCAAAACATTGCAGTTTTCTCTAATAGGAAGCTCCAATCCGAGCACATGTATCGTCTTGGCCTTGTTCACAATAGTTGGAAAAAGCTCTTTCCATTTCTCCTACAGTAAACAAGTAACATTTTCATATTTATTCATAATTAAATCCAACCCTTAATTTAGAACAACCAGCGTGTCTCAAAAGTCAAAACGTAATAATTTTTTCTAGAAACGACAAACAATACAAATATGCAGCATTTTCACGGCTAATCAAATACATACCGAATCTAAGAACATTTCGATCAAGTTTGTTGCTTCTATAGGAACCACCGTGCCATCTTTGGAAGACTCGACATGAGCACTCGTGCTCCTGAAATGTTTGACAGCATACGAGAACTTTTCATAGCTCTCTGAATCAATCATATATGTCCCGTCGATAGACGACTTAACCCAAAATTGTTCCTCTGTCAAAAACAGCCGCTTGAGCTCTTCAACCGCACTTGCCGCAGTTTCAGACAACAAGCTGATATCCATTTGGGATAGTGGTTGTGGTTGGATGGTTTGAGAAGTTGGTGGTCCTAATGAGCTAGATGGCTCGAATATATTGCTTGGGTTACTTCCGTATGAGAGGTGATCACAGATTTGTTGGCTAGGAACAGAAGCTAATGAGTCCCCCACGATTGGTCGTTTAGACATGTGCTTGGATACAAAATTTGAGATTTTGTCTCGCTTCTCACAAAAATATATAGTTAATGGCATATTATGTATATTTATATAGATTCACAGTCAATATTTATTTTCACTTAATTTTTCAAATAGCGAATATCATTTTGTTCGTAAATTTAAATGAAAAATATGAGGATGGGTCAAATAAACATCCAAAAAGAAATGAGATATTATGATTACCTGCTCTTTAAGGCGAGCGTTTTCCAAACGCAGTTTTTGGAGATTGTGTTCGCGTTCTTCTCTGCCAAAAGGAGGACCTCCACAAGCTGGACATATCACATTATTTAATGCCTCGAGCATTGCTTCATTCTCACTTTGGAGATTTTCGTTTTCTCCACGAAGTAATATGTTAGTGCATCTTTCGTCTTGGGCCTATAGCATATGAAAATAATAACTGGTTAAAATATTAATTGGTTAAAATAATTTCTTGAAGATTATTTTAAAAAGATTTGTCAAGATGAATACTTTGCTTTGAGTCCTTTTGTTCTGAAACCAAAATTTGATTTGGTCAGCCTCGAGTTTCAGCTCTTGACATAATTGTTGTCGCTGTGATTCGTCTGGATGAGGACATTCCTTGAAATAACTTGATTCATTTTCAAGAAATCAAAATCAATTATTATAATTAAAAAAAAATGATAAGGTTTCTTAGAAATGAATAAATAAACAATTAAGGTTTTACGCTTCAAGTCTTTGAATCTGTTGAGGGGTATGGCGATGACAAATCTTCTTCCCGTTTTGCTTGGCGTCTTCCGAAGTATATTGTTCATTGCCTGAGCTCCCACCACCATCATTATCCATTTTGTTCTTCACCAAAAAAAACTTTGTGTTTACTAACAATTTTTTGTTTTTGTTAATGCACAAGTTAATCAGTATTTATAGGGGGAAAGGGTGGTATGAAGGACAATTAAAAAAAAAAATTCATTATATCATAAAAGGGAAGATGGAGAAAATATAGATATTACTATTGGAGTGGGTAAAATTATATGTTAAAAGATATATCTTAAATTATATGTCAAAAGGTAATATTTAATTCAAATATATATTAGAGATATATAATATATATTTTGTGTACAATGTATTGAAGGTGAATAAAATTTTTTTTAAAAAAGTCTAAGCGAAACTTAAATTATTGGGATAAGATTTGCTTTCTATATATTATTGGTCGATTTATTTTTGAGGGTGACTCAAACCAATCAAACAAACATTTTTTATCTTTTAGTTTACAATTGTTAAATGTATTTTTTCTTAAAATTAAATATATATATATATATATATCATTAAGTTTTTAAAATATTTTCCTGATAACAAAGATTTAATATTCAACTTAAAAACTCGTATATAATAATTGCATCATTTAAATTATGATGTTTTATTAATTTTTGAGCACCCTTGTCGGACATATCACCTAATTATAACCACATTATTTATTATCCATAAATTTATACATAATATAAAAATACAACATATTAATCTATAGTGTCAACTGTTAACTAAAATTTTTAATTTGAATTCTATTATCTAAAGTTTGGTATCTAAATGTCTGTTGCACAAAAAAAAAGTATGTAAATATCTTTTATTTTATTACAAAAAGCTTGTGCTTAAGTTAAGGTTTAGTTAAAATAAAATATATTCATAATTAGCGTTTTATATATTAATAAATTGGTCCCGATCGTATTTTTTATGTAAATTATTTATAAAATAGGAGAATGGAAAGATATCATCAACTTTATATAGAATAGAAATGAGAATTTAATGTAAAATATTCTTTTTTATAAACAATGACAGCTAATTCAGCAACTTGCAAATACTAAAACTAGTAATGTAGAAAGAAAATTTGGGAAAATCTAAGGAAACATGGATAATATTGTTTCGCATGAGGAAAGAAAAAGAAAAAAGAATTTCTTCGGTCTATATTATATTAATTTTTAAGTTTTTTTAAATTAAAATTCTCGTTTATGATATCAATTTTGTTACAAATCTATATAAATTATGTCATTACTTAAATTTGTTTTAGACCAGCAAAACTCTAGGATAACACTACTTATTAGTGATACAAATCCTAAATGGTTAGACTACAATTATGGTGCATGATTCGTGAAACTGGTTCAAGCCTGACCAAATTGTCAACAACTAGATCAATCCAGTCTAGATCGAAAAGCATAAATTATAGAGGTTTTTTTTATCTTTCTCAAGAATATATAGTACCAAGAAAACCAGTTTAGTTCGATAAATTCATGATTGAACGCAATGATAATTGACTACTCATCTTAGCCATGAACAGTTGAACACACATAATGTATAACTGATCTAATCCAACTAATTCATTATTTAACCCAATGATCATGTTTTATGATTTGGCTCGCTATTCAAGTTTAAGCAAGCTATATTCAAGTCCATACAACATCGTAAATCATCCCATCAATACTTGTCTTATGTAACATCATAATACATACCTAGACTAGCCAACATCAACCATAATTTGTTTTTACCAAAATTTAAATTCAACGGCTCCTTCTATACTTGAAGGTTACACATCATGCACCAACGGCTATATTCCCGAATTGGATTCACCAAAACCATCTTTGGACCATATGATTAATCTTAATCAGATATGACAGTTTTTCCTCCACTCAAAACGAAATTCCAACGTTCACTTACTAAAGTTCATTAAGTCAAATTCCAAGGGAACGATATATTGCTTGTTTTTATTCACAAAGACTTTGTTCACTTTCTTTGTTTAGCCCATAATTTTTTCATGAATAAACAATTTCCAAATCAGTCACTAAGCGAAAATAAAGATTTAATTTTCAATCCAACGGTCATCATTCAAACTGAGATCATAAGAGCTCCAACGGTTATTTCTTTAATTGATTTATTCTCTTTTAATTTATCTTTTTGATTGCTTCATTCTCTTTTATTTTATTTTTTTGCTTTAAATTAAACGAGGTTGTCAACAACTGGACCTAAGAACGTAAATTTTCAAGGTTTCCAACCAAAAAAAAATATATTTTCAGAAAACCCAATTCCAATCGATCAGTTTATGATCCAACACAATGACCTCGGACTACCAATCTCGACCATGTTTATAAGCCCACTTTGATCAAGTCCAAGTAGGTCATGATAGAACCTACCGATCATGAGTCCATTATGATTCGGTCTGCTAATCAAGTTACGACAAACTCATCTTATGGCCCATACAACATCGTGAATTGTCTCATCAACCACTTGTCGTAGCTGAATGAATTAACAACACACACGTCATAATATGGATCTCGTGTGTGCTGATTCATTCAATCCAGATTAATCACACATCAAGATTCAATCCAATCATACAATCAACGATTACAAAAACTATTTTTACCAATATCCAGCCTCAACAACTCTTACTATATTCGAATTTATTTTACGAATTAGATTCATTTGAGTAACGGATTAATCTTGATCGATTGTTCCACATCTAAAACCAAATTCCAGTTTTTTTTTTCTTTCTTTTTTTCTTAAACCTACAAAGATTTTTCATTAATGAACAAGTTTCCACATCAGCCATTCTTTATGAATTAATAAGTTTTCAAATATACCACATATCTCATATTGGGAGTATAAATAGACTTTGAGTGATAGATCAATTTAGCTATTACGAATTAATTTTGCGTTACAATCCCATAAAATTTAACATGTTTTAGAGCTCGAATACACGCTGGCAAACTTGAATCAAATTGATATAATTCAAAGTAGGTTCTTATTAATCTGACCTTAAATCGGTCGACCCAAAATTAGTACGCCTATCTTATCCGACAATAATACAATAGTGAGTCCTTGTTAACTAAAAATTCATTATTTTGAGAAAACATGTAAAAAATACCCTATATTAGAAATTAATTAAAGTGATATATAAGAGATATTGATCCATCGATTGGTTTTATATTAAATGTCCATAAAAACTTTACATTAAAAACACTAAAATAACTATGTTGATATTTAACCATGATCACATAATTATCAACAAAATCCAAATAACCAATAGCTTTGTACACGCATAATCAATAAGAATATCACCACGATGAGGTCTGATGTTATAATTCTATTTTGTTTTCTAATGAAAGTTATTTAGTTTTCTTCGTCAAGAGATGTTTGATCCAACTTGAAAAAAAGAAAACTAAATCTGTTTCGCGAGAGTAGTAAATGCGTGAAGTCAGGAAATTTGGTGGATTAATTTGAGTTCTAACTGAAAAAGGCTCTAACTCGAACTTTCTAAGTATTGGAATTTTAAATTAAGAAATATGTTTATTGAATCATGTTTTAATAACTCGAACTTTATAAGTATTGGAATTTCAAATTAAAAAATAATGTTTATTGAATCATTGGTTTAATAGCTCGAACTTTCTAAGTATTGGAATTTCAAATTTAGAAATAGAGCTAATTAATGTTTATAGAATCATGATTTAATGTTCTAACTCGAACTTTCTAAGTATTGGACATCCAAATATATAGAGCTAATTAATATATTTTTTTTGTCAACATAATTAATATTCATAGAATAATGTTTTAATTGCCGAGTATTATAAGATAAATTCTCATATATTCTAGTTAATGAACTACAAATAGTATACACAACGATTTCTTTTGTTTTTTAACTAGTTTAATTTTTTCTTGTGGTTTGTAATTTGTTTTATACTTTTGCCATAGTATATGATAAATAAAAACTTTTGCCATGGTTTGAAAGTTCCAATGTGTTATCCTTTTTTTTTTTTTTTTAATATTAAATTTTACTACTAATCTATTTATTAAAATTTAAAATTTAAACACAACCAAAAAAAAAGGAAAAACAAATTAGTTGTTTTGTTTTAATTTCTTCATTCACAGACAAAACGTAATAAATAATAATAGTAAGTTTCATTTAATTGAATTTCAATATATCACAAATTTGCAAAACATCTAAACAATGCATGAGTGCCACACGTAACTACTAATATTATTAAATTATTAACTGGGTCCAATTAAAGAACAAGAGAGACTTTAATTAGCCTTAACAACTGTGACTGGACATGTTGCATATGTCACCAAATGATTGCTCACACTACCCAGCAAGACCCTACAATAATAAGAAAACATAGAAAACGTAGTTGTTAATTAATATTTAATACCAATTTGCTGTATATCTAATTACGTGTGTATATAACTATAGACGCGTGTCGATAAAAAAGGTTCGGTTAACCAAAACCAAACAGCCGTTAGTAAAGCCAAATTAAACCACTAAAATTATGTTCAAAAAAGTCAAATTGGTTTCGTTCATTTGAAGCTATATTATTATTTCTAATATTCAAGGCAAAATTAAACCGACTAAAAAAAATTATACAAAACATGAACTGAAAACCCACACCCAAAAAGTAATCCTAAAGCTAAAATCGAATTATGTAAGATTTAGATTTAGACTACACGATTTTAGTCGGGTTTTTCAAGGATCGTGGAATCAAACGGGAAAAAAAATTAACAAACTGGAAAACGTATCTTGTTAAAATCACACTAAACGTAAAATTCTAATTAGGTTGCTTAAATGTATTGAAAATCCGATTTTTATATAACTAAAATGTAACGAAACTAGGCTATGGTAGTTAAGAATAATAATTTACCTTTTGAGAGAACCCAAACCTCGACTGCCAATAACTATGGAATCGAGTTTTAAATTTTCGACGGCATCACAAAGTTTCTCCCTTGGATCTCCCCAATACACCTTTGCC
The DNA here is from genome assembly GCA_026770425.1 of Boechera divaricarpa. NCBI lineage: Eukaryota > Viridiplantae > Streptophyta > Magnoliopsida > Brassicales > Brassicaceae > Boechera > Boechera divaricarpa. Next base: position 1,066,056 of record CM049184.1, read on the forward strand.
ACTACCTTCACCTTTAATTTTGTTTAAAATTCAAAATATAATGAATTAACATCATTATTTGAAAGAAAATGATATTAAAACAATAGTTGTAACTTGTGTAAGATTGCGAAATAAAAAAATTACCTTTTTAGCCCTAGAGAGAGTATCTAGAACATCAAGAACCTCAGGATCGTAAGCAAGTCCATACTGTTTAGAGAAATTAACCTCTCTAAATTCCTCCAAAGGAACTAGCGCTGCAATAATCAGTTTGTAAATTTAAATTATCAAAATACAAATTTCTTATTATAATATGGAACAAAATTACTAATTTAATTTAAGAGATCAGGTAATTTAAATACGTGAACCGGTGTCCTCGAAGAGGATTTTGCGGGTATGATCGGCGTTTTGCGGTTGGACGTGAATCAAGATGACGGTGTCGCCGTCGTCAAGAAGATTCTCCGCCGTCCACCGAAGAGCTAATTTGCACGTCGGAGAATAGTCCATTCCCACTCCTACCGTACGTGCCTTTCCCATTTCTCTATACTATCTCTTTCTCTGATTTCTAAGTGGGAATTGATTAGGGTAGTCTGTCTGATTTATATGTATAAGCGGTTGGATGCATGGTTTGGACTTTGGAGAATATTGGCGCACACAGAATTCGAGATATTTAATGATTGTCTTTTTCTTTTAACTGTTTTTTGGATTGTGGTGGGGAGATTCTTGAAGCTACTAGGTCTCTCTCTCTTTCTTCTTTTCTTTAAACACAACCAAAATCCTTGTTAATGACTATTCTTTTCTTTCCTCACCTCTATTACTGACTCTTTAAAAAATACGGTAAAATTAAAAGTGATAAAAACAAAAATTTCAATTTTCAATACATTTTATTTCTTCTCTTTGCATAACATATCATTCATTTCATATAGTTGAAAAGAAAAAACTCCATGTCATATATAGAGTGTTTCTTCTAGAATATATATATAGAGTTATTTGAATAAAGATATTTAATATACTTGATAATATTGATTTTCAGTGATGTGCGCGAGTACGTTGATTTTTTTTCCTTCAAGAACTATGTAATTTGTAATTGAGAAATTTTTAATCGAAATCTTAAATCGTGTACTAATGAAGGCCAGAAGATTCAAGATATGTATTTGCTAACGTAGAGTATTAGTGAATTCTCTTTCTCTCTCACTTGTTCTCCAAGAGAATAATATTCTTTGTCAACTTCAGCAAAGGCGAATTTTATTCTTCAACTTTTCTTCTTTTATTTGCTTTTTATCCTTTATTTATTCATTGATTGATGGAATAGATACCAACATATCAAAACCAACTTTATTCTCTTAATTTTATGTAAAAAGTACAGTAAACTTTTTAAAAATATATTTGATAGCTCGGAAAGAAAAAAAATCACTAGTTTATTAGGATGATTATATCGTTAGTACTAAGAAACTCCAAAACAATCAGTGTTAAACTCTCTTATTTCGATACTATCGTTTAACAAAATCCAGATTCTATTGCCCCCAGTTTATTCAAAATCCAAGACTTGTTTTAAACAAAGATAAAAAAAATATGTGTTCCCAAATTCTAGCCCTAAATGAAATTGTAAACCATCTTCTTGGCCACCTCCACCACCTCCGACCTCCTCCTCCACCTTTCTCGGCCACCGCCGTTGTTACTCCCACCTTCACGGTGAGCCGCCTTTGCAAGGTGATTCTGATAAGGCGCCACCTCTTTATCCATCGAGTTTCATCTTAAAATTATTCCTTTGGATTAATCTCCAATCAAGTATAGTGCACCTAAGACGCATCGCCTCCACTTCAAATTTCCTCCTACCGAGCCCAGGAGAGATCCCTTTTTCATCCTCTTTTTAAAGGAGAGAATCTTATCGCACTTAAACTTTCCCAAACGAGGTACATTTTTTTCGATTACCATGTCTAAGATGTTTTCAAAGTCACTTGTTATATTAACTAACCTTATGTCAGTCGAAAAAATAGTTTAAAAATTGTTTCTATTACGGGTTTACGTTGTTTTTACAACTTTCCTGATGATTTATCAAGCTTAATGAAGTTTGTGATTCTATCTTTAGCTTTGCTCGTTGTAATGCCATTCGGGTATATATTCGCTTATGGCCTTATACTTTGTAATCGTTTACACTATTGAATGAATGAAAAACTTGGTTGACCCAAGAAAAACAAAACCATCTTCTTTGTTTTTAATCTTTCAAAACAACTCTAAGTCATTGTAAACCATCTTAAAAGATGATTAGATAGAAATCTTTGTTAAATTAAAATAAAGATAACAACACCTTTGGCGAAATATTAATCAAACTCAAAATTTCCTTTTACGCTTTAGAAATGAAGTTCCTGATAAAAAAAAACATAATCTAGAACAAGAAACAATATAAAATAAGTAAAACAAGCATAGCTAAAGTAGACCTAAACAAATTTTGATCAATTATTGACGTAAGTGCAATACTGCTTGACGGAACTACTAAAGTAAGAATTGCTGAATGGTTTAAAAATGGCTTGTGTACAGTCTACGTCGATCCCAACAATGGCCTTGCAACATTCTGGTCCTTTCGTGATTTGACGGTTAAAGAATGACCCGAAGATTTCCGCTACGCAGGCTTCTCCGTCTCCTAGGTCTGGAAAACACCTCCTAGCTAACTCGTTACCATTACCATTCCCGATACTTCCACCAAAGATGGAAGGGAGCAAAAATGGAAGTGGAAGCGGGAACGGAAACAAGGACGATGCCGTTGTGGTTTGAGGCGTAAAAGAAGATGCATGAGAGGAGACTTAGAACGAGGATGAGAGAAATTGATTTCATCATGATGAAGAAGAAGCAAATGCTAATTACTAATTAACAAAGGTGAGTGTTGATATATAGTGGCTTTGATGTTTGAATCTTGGTTAAGTCTTTAAAGGTTTTTAGGGTTCTGTATACATAACAGAGAAAAAGAATTAAAAATCTTAGAATGAGGAAGATCTTTAAGTTACACTAAAAAATATATAAAAAGATATTTTGGTTATGATTCTAGTGTTTTATTCGTTTGATTTGAACTATAGCTTACTCTAATTGTTCAAGCGAAGTTTAAATAGTTTACAGAAAACTATAAGATTATTAGTTAACCAATTTAAGATTACGATTGTCTACATATAGATGATATACCATTAGAGTTGGAGAAACACAATATTCCGTTTACATTCAAGTTTGAATTTGGTAATCAACTCAAAAATGATAATGTTAATAGTTAAAAGAAAAAGTTAATTAGGCCTTTAAGCAACATTAACATATAAAGATTATCATTATAACGGAACCGTCGCGCCATTGAAGTCAAAGGATTTCTTAATGTTGATAGATTTAAACCAAAAGCACAGATGTACAAGAAGTGAGCGTGGGTCCCACGCGTGTATGTTTATATTATCATATCGTGTGATTAAAAAATTTGAGACAACAACTGGAATATTAACTAATAAGTACAATAATTTGTGCGTCCTTTCCTTCCACACTTTGAGCCGCTAAGATACTTGATTAATACTTTTGATCACCGTCTCCACACGATGTATAAAATGGTAGCTACGTTGACTCAACGCATTAAAATATATTTTAAAATATTTATAATAAAAATTATAAAAAGAAAATGAGAGAAAATTATAATTTTTTTTTTTTACTTTTGCATTTTCTATCATCCAAATTACTTTGAATAGAAGTAGAACACTCTCTATAGACAAAAAGAAAAAATTTAGAAAGTTTTAGCAAATATTAATACAACATAATTTTGAGGGTAGATCCCCACTAAATATCAATTTTTTTTTCTTCATAAACTACATAGTAAACTAAGAAACTATATGAACTGATAAGACTGCAATATGTCTTAATCAATACCTGTTTACGCGGAGTAAAATGAGAGAAATAATGGCATAGACTTCTGAAAACACGGCTAAATAATATGTTAAATAAAATATAGAATAAAGTGTTAAAGACGCGGATTCAACTATCTAATGTCAACCTCTATTTCGCTTGCAACGCTGTCCATCTCCACTGTATTTTATACTAATATATATATATATATATATATATATCTAAAAAAAAAAAAAATGTTTGCTCTCGTATTTTATATATAATCTTTCCGTTTGTCTTCTTCGATATTCTCAAAAATCAATTTCATCTCACACTTGTATAATCTTTCGATCTCTTGATAGTAACAACACTCAGCAATGGGGAACTACGTTTCATGCGCTCTAAACAAAACGAAACCGTCGTCTCAGTCATCTTCATTATCACCGTCGGCCAAAGTGATTCTCCCGGACGGTGGAGTACGTGATATCCACGCGCCGACGAAGGCAGCCGAGCTCATGATGGAGATGCCAAGCCATTTCCTCGTCGACGCCAAATCGTTAAAAATCGGCCGGAAGTTCATCCCACTCGCCGCCGACGACGACCTCGATCTCGGAGGCTGCCATGTGTACGTTGCATTCCCGATGACACGTGTCACTTCCGCAGCCAACGCCTCCGACATGGCTCGGCTCTACCTTGCCGGAAAGAAACGCGCCAAAAGCTTTGACAATAGGAGAGTTTCTCCGGAAGAGGAAGGTGATGATGACGTAAGGCTGATCGGACCGAAGCTGAATCTTGAAGACATAGAAGAGTTCTCTGCGGCGGAGTTTATTCATCGTATCTCCGTTTCTAAATCTAAGAAACCACAGTTGGAGACAATAGTAGAAGAACACGTGTCCTAATATATACAACAATTTTTAATATGTTGTTTCTTGTTTTTTTTTTTTTTTCTTCTCACCAAATTGCCTCTCTTTTGTGGTATTAATGTACGGAAGGAGCCACTAGTCGAGAATTAGTAGTATATGATAACTTTTTTTTTTTCCGTCATGCAAATGTGTATATATATATATATTTTATGTTAATCAGTAATGTGTGTGGATTATCGATAAAGATTAATGTGTGTTAACTTTCTTTTCACATGAACAAAAAGTCAAAAACAATTTTTTAAAAAATTGTGATAGTTTTAATGCCTGCTACTTACGATTTTGCGATGGTTGTACGTGTGAGTGAGGACGGGAAGAAGAAGGATGGTATCACTCTGGCTCGACGTGTGATGAATGTACAACGGGATATGAAGAGGACCGGGATTTTCTGGAATAATTTATGGAGAAATAAGTTGCAATTCTCCCCAAATTAAGTAGAGATGGTTACAATAGATGAAAATTTCTGTTTATTTAAAGAGAGGTTATAAGAATTGAGACGCAAATTAACGTGTGTTGCATTAATAAGATCTTCAAATTTAATAAAAGATTCGTTACAACTTATGTGTTTGTCTTTGAATTTCGGACAAATATATTCTCATGGTACGCACGTCCTAGGAACTCTTTTGTGATTACTTTTTCTTTAATTCTCTTGCACGTATGTATATACGGACAACAATGATCAAGATCACACGTAGAATCAAGATTCACAGGAGAACATGGCAAGATCGCTCAAGAAATCAGTCAAGTTGAGCCTAAGACATGTCCGGATCCGTTCTTCAACCATCAGGTTTAAACCAGAATCTAGTTCCATAGAAAGAGATCAGAGAATCGAGTTTCTCGGAGGAGACAAGGGCAATGGAGAAGAGGAAAACGATGGCGACAGTAGCAGCGACTATGAAGAGTTTGAAGAAGAGGAAGAAGGAGGAGGAGAAGGGGAAGGAGAGGAACAAGATGATGGCAAGAGCGTTGTGAGCGGTGACAAAAGTGAACGCGAAGAGACGGAAGCAGCGGTGGAAGCAGCAGAGGCGGAGATCATTGAGGCCAGGAATAGGGTGATGGTGGTGGTGGATAAAGTGATTGCATCAACTGGAGCTCTTGAATGGGCTTTGAAGCATACATTACAATCACAAGACTATCTTTTTCTCTTATATTTCTCCAAACCCTTTAGAAACGGTTATTTCTCTTAACTTTGGATCACAAGTGTTCAATTTGCAATTTGGGTTTGACTTTTTGAGATTTGAATTCTAAGGATTTCAATTTTCAATAGGCAAAAGAAAGAACCGGAAACGTGAAGTGAAGACCGACGAACTCGTCCATACTCTAAAGAAACTCTGCCAAACAAAGCGACCCGGGGTGAGTCCAAATCCTAACAAAAAGCGTTTGTTGCGTTCAAAACGCTAAAATGTGATAGATTTGATCATGTCTATAAAATAACAGATAGAGGTTGAGATAAGAAGGCTAGAAGGAAAAGAGAAGGAGAAAGGAGAGAAGATAGTGGAAGAAGCTAAAGAACAACAAGTGAGTCTCTTAGTGGTCGGAGAAGAGAAGAAACCACCGGTCTGGAGATTGTTGAAGAGATGGGGATGGAAGAAACGGCGAGGCCGAGCCGGACTTCTCAAGTATTGCCTAGAGAAGGCTTCATGTATGACCATTGCGGTTAAACCAAAGAACCGTAAGCTTGGTGGTTACTTGATCACAACAAAACGCCACAAGAACTTTTGGCTCTTAGCTTGAATTTAATTAATTATAGCCACAATATATATGATTTTAGGTGGGTTTTTTTCATATTGTTTTGTCTTTGTTTGAAGAGATTGATTTTAGTTTACTGTGTTGTTCTTGTTTGATAAAATAGCCCTTTTTGTTATGTTGAACCAAATATAGCTCTGACAAGGAAGCAAGTAACATCACCGGATGCAATTGTTTGTGTAGTTTAGTTACAAGTTTTAGCGGTGACATATTTTATGATGTTTTAAGTTAAATATAGCAAGAAATCTAGACTGCCCTATTTCAAGTATAAACTGGAAGGCTGAGGTATAACCCTAACCACTTCTCCAAAGATAAACTCTTTCTTTGGAAGGCCTTACAAGGGGCTTTGCACACTGGTGTACAACTGGAAATAAGACACATTGCAGTAAATTCAGCTTGCTGTAGATGTGGAGAGCCAGAATGTATCCAGCTAAACAGGTATATGATTTGGCTCCAATCCTTTCAGGTTCTAATAATGCGGTGGTGTGTGATGTCATCTCGAGGCTGATGACAGTGATGAGGGTGAAGAAGTTGATTTGTCTACCTCCAATAGGACTAGGCGCTTGTCCTCTTTATCCTTGGATCTAGATACCAGAAGATCTTTCAAAGTAGAAGTTTTCGGCAAGCAAAAGACAACCTGTGCTCGAGGAGGTTGTTGGGGAAAACAGAAGAATCAAGCAGCTTTGTTCTTTCCAGCGATGGAGCAACCTGTAGGTCGGATGCTGCGTGGAGGAAAGATGTCAAAACAGCAGGATTAGGTGGATCATCACTCCACAAGTTTCTGGAATTTCTATAAGAAAAGCACTCCCATGTGGAGATGTAGCTTCCCCTCTCATGGGTGAATGTCTGGCTGTTCGAGCGGCATTGAAAAATGTACTGGAATTGGGTTTCCAGCATCTATTGCTAGATTCTGATTGCAAGACCCTTGTCCAAGCTATCAGTTCAAGGACAAGCCTATCTGAAAGAAGTTCATGGCATTTTATCAGATATCTTCACATGCATAAAAGTCTTTTGTTAGTTTTATTACTGTGCTTTTATTCCAAGGGCAGCAAATGTTGTGGCTTACTCCTTTAGCAAAACAATCTTTTGCATCTTTTGTTTCAGTTTTTCTCCTTTGAATAAATGAAAACTAATAACTTTGATAATTATCAGATGTCCAATAGAGTCTATTCTAATTCAAAAGCACAAGCACAAGAAAGAGGGAGATTTAGGAGTCAAGGCTCTTCTTAAGCGAGTTCAAGACTTCTTTGTATGCCAATTTCTTGGCCATTTTCTTATCAGAGGCCTTTGCTGTGTGAGCAAAACTCATTTCCTTAGCTTTCACCTCAACCGTGAAATAAGCTTCACCATTTTCAAAACCTTTAGCTTTACTCATCTCGAACTGTGATTTCTGGCATAATTCTGTCAACTCTCTCACTGGATGCAACTTGACAGTCTCTGGAGTTATCATACAACCAAAAAGTGGTTTAATACTTGCAAAAACTACTTCCTTGTTGTAACCCGAGTCAACAAATATCGCACCAGCTAAAGATTCGATAACATCTCCAAGAACCTTACAATAGCAAAGACAGTGAGACAAAAAAAAAAAGTAGACGTTAAAGGACTTGTGTTCAAAGTAGAGTAGAGTTACTATGTGTGGTTAGATAAAAATGTGTTACCTTAGGAAAAGATATATCGGATTCCCATCCGAAAGTTGATTGCAAAGATGACCGTTCAAACTCACTGACTGTTCTAGAGATGTGCTTGTGGAGATCATGAGAGGCATGCAGAATGTGTTTGTGCAGGTTTGCTTTCACCGCCACTTGAGCATAACATTCATTGTTAACAGAAGCTGATCGCATGTCGGTTAGTAGTCCAGGAGACAGAAAAGGATATATGTCGTAAAGATGCTTCGTTATGAGATAATCCAATACCGAGTCACCGAGGAACTCCAACCGCTGCAGTAGAGTCAAATTAGTATTATTCAAAACGCCAAAAGAAAAAAAGTATATGATTAATTTTATGGAGAAGCGACCGGACCTGATAGCATCTTGGTATTTCCGGAATCATGTATGAACCATGAGTCAATGCTTCAACTAGAAGAGACTTGTCCTCAAATTTGTATTTCAACAACGACTCCATATAACCTACATTCACAAGCTTCGCTGCTTGTATTGGGGACTCTCTTTCGATCTTCGTATTTGTGAAATTGACCTTTATACCAACCCACTTCATGAACATCAAAGCTGCAAGTTCACCTCCCTCGCTGAGATATGCTCCAATTAGTGATTCTACAACATCAGCCACACTCTTGCGTTTCAGATTCCTCCTCCTAGCGACATATATATTTCTAGATTCCGGTAGGGTATCATTTACAAGAGCATAAGCTGCAGATGATTGACCAGGAACCATCCAACCTTTAGGTTCAAAACACTCATTGCGGATAAATCCCTGTAATCAAAGAAGATAATTTTACATTTAAACTCTTACTCCATGAAATTATTTGATAGTCCACCTGCTGCAAATTAAACAATTCTATAGAACCTCGATGCACTGGGTACTACAATCCAGAAGTTTGGGAGTAGTAAAGACTGAACAGTGTTTACCTGAAGTTTCTGCTGACATCCAAATTTGCATAGCATGACATTTGAAATCATTCCATCCTTCCTCGTGCTAAGAAGACCCTCATGGTGAGTATGACAGTGTTGGAATAGGTGCTGACAAACAGCATATTTCAGAAAAGAGTCACCAAGAGTTTCTAGTGATTCCAAGTGAAATTGATCTTGGCACTTCTTCGTCGTGATAGCTTCCAGAACCTGTAGTAATAAGTGAACCAAAACATTTGGTGAAAAAAAACAAAATGAAAAACCATACATTATGTATATGAGCTTGAAAGTCCTAAGTTCTACCTTGATGGTTGGAATTTTGACTGTTGGGATGCTCTTCTTCAGGTTGTATGCTATAAGCAAAGATTCAATGCGTTGCATAACCGATGGTATGAAAGTATATGAATAGATTATATCAACTGATATTGGGGACAAAATGACATGACACAGTTCAGGAGGTAGTTCAACAAACTCCTTGTCATGCTCTGCAAGATAAAGGAATAAGGAATTCAACCAGAAATCATGATGCAATCAATCACAGATCGTGGTTAAAAGATTAAACCTTTCTCCTTTTTCTTCTTGGTCATGTGAAGATAATTATGCAACGTGAAAATGTGTCTTCCATTCAGAAGGGGTTCATCCACATAATTTAATTGAATCCCATCATGCCTGCAACAAAATTGTAGAATTCAGCATCTGAAAACAGAATAAAATAAGCAAAAATATACTAACAGTGAGAATTATAATTACCGTTCCTTGTAGTACTCTATGTAAGTCTGAACGCCAGAATTTCTCTTCTTCAGTAATGAATTTGCGTTTAGACTGTTGAGAATACCTTTCGTGCAGTAGACGTATCCATTATGTGGGGTGTAAACTAATGCATTTTCTACAACACAAGTACAAAACAAGCCGTCTTTTGTATGTAGAATGCGAGAATCACCCTCGGCAGAACAATTCACGTGTTTTTCTGAAGCTTTATGACAAGTTAGATTCACAGATCTGATCACCGCCCAATCAATAAGAGATGTTTCATGCGAAAAAGTAGATGGAACTAGTAGATAATCAAGTGCTACCCCGTCTCTTAGATGCAATCGATCCAATGCCTCCATCAAATTTTGCACACTGTGATCTAAAAGAACTCGGAAAAGAGTTATCTGAAATCTTCTACACAAAAGGACCTGAACAAAAGAAAATACAGAGGCTGATCAAATTTGGAGTTTAAGTGAGAAATGATTCTCATGAATTTAAATGAGATAAATACCTCCTCTTGTGTAAGGTAAAACGCTCCTACATAACTCAATGTCACAGCTATTGTACCCCTATGATCTTCCAACCGGAAGCCTGTGTTCCCAATGTCATCTTCAAGCACAACTCTGGTGCCTAGTAAAACATCGTTTAAATGAAAATTTCTTGGAGATTTTGGCTGCATTCTTATTAAGTAGAAGTGGTATGTTGTCTGCGGCTGTGCTGAAAACTGGGAGACTAGCTCTGGGGGGAAGTAACATGGCTGTTCTGAGTTATAGTCGATTTTCCCTGAAAACTCAAACCTCATATAGATGAGTGATTTATTATACAGCCCAAATTTAAATATGAAAATGCAGAAGATTACCGAGTTTTTGTCCGACAGTTTCCGCCACAACCATGTCAGGCACAAGATGATCATTTAGAGCTCCAACTTTGTGCAGTTGAATGCAAGCTTCAAGACAGACAGTTTGTTTTAACATATTACCATTTGCTTGAGCTTTAACTTCTTTTACTGGGCAGCTCTTAGGAAGGTAAAGGGTGCAACTCCCCTGATCCTTGTTTACATCGAATCTAGGAGCTGGTTTGAAGTACCTTTTCAAGAAAAGAAACAAAGATCAGAAAGGAAATATAAAGAAGCAAAATTTGCATAAAGGAAAACTAACTGATGAAGCTGGTATTAGACTAACTCATCTGAAGGAAGCCTTGAGCAGTAAAGATATATTAAGCTAACGCTTGAGCTAAGAGTTACAACGGCGCCCGTACTTTTGACACGGAAGAATATTTCGTCAGAATCATCTGGAAGAGGTGGACAGGGAACAAGAGAATGATGCAAAGACTCTTCTCGCATTCTTTTCCCACCAGAAAGATATTTCTCTAACCGAGATTTTGTTAACAGATCTCCACTGCCAGTGGCAATGAGTGAGGAAGAAATTAGATTTTGTTAAGCATGGAGCTATTGTTCCCAAAACAAATAGCAAACTCTATGATGACCAGCCAAATATGTAACAGACCTTTCCACCATCATCAGATAATCTGAATTTTGCATTCTAGCACGCCCACGAGACTGTATGAAACTGCAAATGTTGGATGCAGGGTCAAATCTGATAACCAGATTGCAACTTTGAACATCTAGACCCTCCTCTAGAATAGATGTTGCTACAATGATGTTAACCTACGAATAAGAACAGGTTACTCAGAACTAAAGATAGCAGTAAGCAGATAACTCCAACAGTTCACAGGAATTTGACCATACCAAGCCTCTCCGGAAGTCTTCCACAATTTCATTTTGCTTCTTCCGAGTTTGATTTTAAAGACCAGAGTTATTTCCTGCAACGTACTTAGTTTTCCAGCTATTATAGTTTGGAAGAATCTCAGCTAAAAGGGATTCCAGAACAATTGCTGTTATCACCCTATCCACAAATATGATGCACCGTATCTTCTCCAAGGAGCTGTATCAATGAAAATACGGAGAAACAGAATTGAAAAAGTAAACAAGTTTTAAAAAACCATTGTATTCCAATGTGTTGATTTAAGCACTGTCAAACATTCAAGGTTTTTCATTTCAGATCGTCATATCGAAATCCAGTTTAATAAGCAGAAAAAAAAGAAAGTGTGCATGCAGTCCAAACCTATAACCAAGAAGAGTCTCAACGAGGCAGACTGTTTTTGATGTTAGGAGACCTGCCTCCACATTTCCTTTTACATCACCAAAACTCCAATTAAGACCTATTTACACATAAAAAGAACCCAAGAGGTGAGGAAAAGAAAAACATGAATGAATCTTCAATCATAAAATGTTAGCAAGCAAAAATACTACCATGAGGTATGTCAGCCAAAAACGCCTGTGAAGCATCAGAACAGAATTTTTTTACCAAGGTCTCGCTAAACATATTTAGTTCGCCCCACAAGAAAAAGTCATTCTGACTGGTTGACAACACCTGAGCAGCCTGTTGTAGAAGAAACAAATAATACAAATACAACATATCTTACTTTCCTTTGTAATCTATAACCTTTAAAGCGGCACCTCGAACAAAAATACCTTCTGCGCTAGCAAAATTCCGAGATCATCCAAACAATATGTTAAAGTTGAACCTATCCTCGACAGTCTCTTCTTTATAGAATCAACAGTAGAGGATTTGAGATCCAAGGTTGCAAGGGATAAGCGATGCTGAAAATAAGTCTACCATCAGTTAACATTTTCAAAATTAAAGTATGTTACAAGAATGATCATAAATATGAGCTATATTCTTAAAGTTCAAAGAAATTTCTTTCTATGATTTTAACATTCAAAACCCAAAAAAAATCACCATCCGGATAGAAGCTTTAATCCTTAAAGTGTATATACCTTTATAGTTAGTTTTTCTAGCTTCTCTACCAAGCTTGCACGTTTGGAACTTGGTATTTTCATGTCCTGGTAGTACGTGAACCTTGGTGTAGAAAAGGGGACAAACCCAGCCAGCACAGACTCATTCTCACAGGTATAGACCTTTACTAATCAAACAAATTTATTACTATGATGGAGTAGGCAAGATAAAACCAGCCTAAAATGACCAATGGTGTATGTTCACTTTAGGATCAAAATATAAAGGGACAGATAATTTTGCAATGAATAAAGTCGCTATACCAAATAAAAATTCAAGATAAAGAAATGAAGCAACCTTTGAATTCATTAGAGTTTCGAGTTCATGAATCTTTTTCCAGTAGCTATCCAAATTCGCACCTTAATTGAGAGAAGAAAGACAAAAAAAAAAAAACCAAACTTGAAAAAACAAATACAAACCAAAAAATATAATGTACAAATCCAATCAAGAAAGAATGTGAAATGCGTATCAACCCTTTGTTTTCACAAGTGATGCAGTCATCCCAAGTATCCGTGGAACATTGGATGTTGCAGAATTTAACTCTTTGTGATAGAACTCCTGCATGAAAAAGGGGTATATGGTCAAAAAGTGCAAAAGCTACATTATAAGATAGTTATTTAATAATATAAATTTCCTATGTGTCAATGAGATATCATTCAGGTCTGAATCCTCCAACTAGGAGTATCTTTTCATGCTCACCCTCATGATACAAGCATAGGGAGACTTTCCCCCAGCATGATGACACTCATCAACTATTAGAACCTTGATCATGCTCAAGTTCAGATAACTTCGCCTCAATGCGTCGAGTAAAATTTGAGGGGTCATCACCAGAACCTGCACTTGTGAAACCAAGGGAGAAAAAAACAGAATGAAAACTTAAAAGCTCCAGAATGAGCGGGCATGAAACAGTAATAGTGCCTTTCAGCGGAAATTAGCGTCAAATAGTAGGAAACACAAGTTCAATATGGCAAAATTCATAGATGTGAGAGAGACAGCCCATATGGTGACAGATAATAAGACTTATGAAATGGCGAGCTAAAAATAGTAAAAATGAAATGCATCCTCATAGCACTTCAGCGAAAAAAATACACTTATATGAAATTGGTCAAAAGGAGACCTCATATTTCTCGACTTCTTGTTTCCATGTTGAAGAATCCCAAAAGTCAACCCCCATGTCTCCCCAATACATACCCACTTGTAGATCAGTATGCATCTTCAGGGCTTCTGCTTGCTGCGTAAAACATACAAGCACAAAGTTTGAAAATCTGTACATATTCCTTAATATGTCTCACACCAATAATGGAGAAAGTAACTATAAGGTTTCTAAATTTGGAAAAGCAGCAAGATATAATACATAAATTGTAGAACAATGGACAAGTGTGTATATTGGTGCATATCTGCATTGAACTGTTCGTGTATCCCTTTGTCCACAACTCCAACCCTAACACCGATTCAACATAACATTGATCCCACTGTGTGTTGCTCTCTCAAATTTAGCTTATGTGCAAAGATGCATATAAAGAGGAGATCACATTCTATATACATTATAAGAGTTTTAAAGAAGTTAGAATTATACCTGAGTGACAAGAACCACTTGAGGAACCAAGAAGACACTGAAGCAGGGTGAAGGCTTGCGGAAAAGGTAGGCGTAGCTACGAAGAAGCATAATAGCAATAAGGGTCTTGCCAGAACCAGTCTCCAAGAAGACAATTGTGTTCTGCTTGATAGCTTTCTCAAGAGCCTCAACCTGATAACTGGTAATAAAGCATCATATATATTCACAAATATGTAAGACTTGAGATAAAGACAAATGCTGATCTAGTTAAACAGATCCATGGCTTCTCTGAGCAAAGCAAGACAGAGACTTACAAAGAGTGCAAGAAAAATATAAAAGATAAACCAACCTTCTAGCAAACTGTAGAGGAGAGGCAGGGACTTGATCAGCGGTCTCAATTTCCATCTCATCAGCATCCATGGTCATCTAAAACATAGAGTGATACACAGTAGAATTACGAATGAAACCTAATTTATCTACATATATAAAAATTCACCACAAGTTGAGTAGAAATATCAGTAACGCAAAAGCTAATAAAAAGAAATCGCAAACATTCTTCTGCAGTTTTTTCACAAGGTCGGATAAAATCAAAATAAGAAGAAAAAAGAAAACAAAGAAGAAAACCTCGAATGCGATAAAACAGACGAAGCAGCGTTCAAACACAGTAGTAGTTTCAGGTACAAACAGTGGCGGAGAGACAGTTTTGTTCGATTAAAAAAAAGGAAGGTGCAAGCTTATTATTTTATAGGGGTAACAAAGAAAGCTTACTGAAGAAGAAGAAAGAGGAAAGGTATCACGAACGATTAAAGCGATAGCGACTAATTTAATTAGAAACTACTGAGCGGTTTTCGAAAAGAAATTAAAAAAAAAAAGGGAAACTTGAAAATTGTTGAAGAAAAATATTTTGAATTGACTGGTATGGGGACAAAGCGATTATAATAATTTGGGAGGAATCACTGTTTTGTGTTGTGACTGTGACTCACGCCTTCGCTGCTAAGGATGCAGAATAATTTATTTATTAGTAAAAACATGCTTTTTGCGTTGACCCCCAAAAATTCCTGAAACAATTATATGAAAAAAAGGAAAAAGATTCTGAATGCCAAATTACATTAGTTTATATATATATATATATATATTTTTAACATTTAGAAAATTTCATAATATTCGCTAGGTCTGGACATTCCGTTCGGGTTCGATTCGATTTTTTTAGGGTTTCAGATCGGATTCAGGTTCGATTCGGATTTTTTGTCCAGCCCTAAATATAGCTGAAGAGTGACGACAACTTAGTCCAATGGTAGTAGCAGAGCCACTAAAATCTGACTCAAATTCGACTTCAGTTTTTCCCAATTGTACTCTATATATAATGTCCAACTCTATCAAACCACACATAAGAAAATCCCTAACTGTGTTTCTTAATAATCAATCTTAAAACACCAAAACTTCCACAGAGCGTTCGTTTGTTTGAATTCTCATGTAACTTTATGGGTTTTGCAGATAACATAGAATAGCAACAAAGGAACTCCAAGGCTGTAACCTGGAAAATGAACCACATTCATCTCATAAGCTCTAGCTAGAGCCCAGCAATTCTGTAAATATAAGAAAAAAACAAACAATACTTTCAGAAGTGAATGCAGAAAAAAAAACAGAGATCGGATGAACAAGATCGCAGGTTTTTGCCAATGCAAGACGGAAATAAATGATTAATGAGTTATTATAGAATTCGTACCTTGAAATGCTTCCAATATAGAGCCAATGAAGCCAGCAAGAGCGATTTTCGAAACAGTCTTCTGTTAGAGAATAAGAGCGAGCGGCTTTGTGATCTCTTCTTCCTTCCCCGGTCATGGTCATCCTCTTTCTTACCAGAGACGGTTCGAATGTGATCTTTGTACATTTCTCTCTCAGCAACCAGACAACACACAACCAAGACACTGGGGACAACAACAAAGACCACATGTGGGATAACCAGAACCATTACATCAGGTTGTCCAATGTATTCATGTTTCTTATCTGCGCCTGAGCTCGTGACCACCCATCCTATAATAGTCATGTATGTTCTGTTTCCGGAATCAGTAAACACTTCACCAGAGAACCAAGGAAAGAAGATGAGATATAACAAGTATGCCATGTAACCGAACCAAACCACAGGCATTCTGCAGAGGTCTTGGAGAATCCACATGACAAGTGTAATTGGTCCTTTCTTGGCAATGAACTTCTTGAGAGTGTACTGCTTCTTGAAAACAATGATAATGCATTTGGGGATAAGGAAAACGAGTAACAAACTATATAGAGCAGACCAAAGAATTGGGTAATATAGTGCCGCCCATTGGCAGCCCATGACACGAAACTCATTCCATGTCCATGAGACTTTAGAGCTTAGACCATTGATGGAAAATGGTCGCATTTCTGATAAAGTTAATCTGCCTCTGATGTCAGTGACTTCTATTTGCAGCCAAAATCTATCAGGTAAGGGATCTTCAAAGGCCCTATAATTCCATGGAAGTGAAAAGAATGTTGCCCCGGAAGAAGAATCACCTCCATGTTTTCTCATTGGAGCTTCCATAACCAGATTGTCAAATCCAGGGCTCGAGTCATAAACTCTAGCTACAACTTCAACAACCAGGGAATGAGAAAACACAATGGCTCTTATTGCGTCATAGGATGATGAGATCATATGTTGGCATTCGTATTTGTGACGTGCAAAGGATGTTGACATAAAACGTGAATCTAATGGAAAGGTCGGTAATATGATAGTCTTCTGGGATTTTGACTTGAAGTCAAGATCAATATATGAAACATGACCCCTATCAATGGCCATGATCCGCATTGCCCTGTTTTTCCTCCAGTCACCCATCTCCCATTCCCAGAATTCTGCAGCTGGCAATGCTCCAAATGAGCAGTTCGAAGTACTTTCAGCGCTACTCTGCCTCATATTCAGCTGAAACAAGTCATTATCTGATAAACTGATACCACCAGCTTGATGATGTCTTTTAAGATTCTTGCCAAACGTTGAGTGTAGATGGCCACACAAATAAGCTGAGATGGAGTGCTTCAGAAAAACATCTTTAAGGCTCTTTTGAGAATGTGACAGCGCAGTGAATGACAACGGGAAATGCCCAAATGATATTTTTGCCACAGGTTTTTCTGATTGGTTATCCCATTGCGACAGCTGTGAGTCGAGTGAGCTCAAAAGTTCATCAGTTGGATGGCCAAAGAGATTTGTTGGGCCGCGTAATCCAATATGCATTGTGGTGTCAACACCGACAAACAGATGTTTACGTTCGCTAGTCTGTATATGAAAACACCGAACCATTAGCCCAATGTAACAGATAACCTTTCATCTCAAATGCAAATCAGTAATTCACCAACCCAAACTTAAACAATCAATGAACTCAACCAAATAATAGACCAAGCTGGGAAAGCATAACCAACCTCAATAGTTATGGTGTTAACATTTTCTTTCCTTCCCATCTGTGCATTGATGCTATACTTGGAGAAGAAATCAACAGATGAACCAACAGCCGGAACACCAAAGTTGTCATGATTACCCCTAAGATCATAAAATATGCTCTTATTTAGCCCACTTCTTTTCACAACATCGTGCATCACACTCTCGTATTCTAACCATTCATCTTCATTTAACTTCATCGTTAACATGTCTTTGCTTTTCCCATCTGATTAACCAAATTACGGAAGAAATCAACCAGCAATCTTCAAAAAACAAAACCATCTACGACAGATGAGAGTTTATAAGTAAAATTGACCAATGACAAGGAGCCAAAGATAGTGGATATAGCAATATCTAACCACAATGCTTCCCAAAGCTAAAGATTCAATTTTTTTGGGGGAAAAATTGAAATCGAGCAATCAAGCTTCAGACTTGCATATAAGAAGCATAAGTAAAACCTAAGAACCCAGAATAAAACATCAATGAAGCTCATCAAACGAACCTTACCAAGAAGAGATTCACAAATTCTATCATACAGGGCCAAAACAAGTAGGTGAATCAGGAGAGAGATAAAACCTGTGAGATCACCGGTGATTAAGACGAGAGAAGGGTTGATAAGAGACAGAGCAGGACCCACAATGTTCTTGAAATCAATGGCTCTTTCGGGATGATGAACACTGAAATGGAGATCGGATAGCTGAACAACCCAAATCAAGTCTTGCCCAGTTCTCGCTTCAATAACTCTTCTTCCAGATTCGTCAATCGAACCAGAAACCCTCGCACTAAACGAGATTAACAGAAGAAGAATCGTAAACGAGATTCGTCTCCGATGGTAAAAAATTTCCATTCGTCGCTGATCGTCGTCGCTGATCGATTCCATCACCTCACTTTCTCGCAAATCAGTAGCATTTGCAGATGAATCTCTCAAATTTGTATTTGCAAATCGTCACGCTTGACGAACTGCAATGCTCCAACCAAAGAAAGTCTACATTTTTATTATTTCTTAATTCGTCGTTTGTTTGTCATTGTTTTTCTTTATTAAGATGTTTAGTTAAGGGAAATAATCATTCATTAAAATTATTTTCTTCCTTCACAAGTATGAAACAGCGTGTCAGAGTATCAAAAGCAGACAAAAATTTTATATTCTTAAAACTAGGATTTACAAACTCAAGAAACAGAAATCAACAGAGTAATTTAGCATGTTTTAAGCAAAGAAGGTGATTTTGGGTGGGTGGGGGTAGAACATGTGGTTCAGTTTGTCGTTGGCAGGTTCTGGTCTATGTTCTTATCAGAAAATTTAGTTGGTGAAACAAAGGCAAAAGGTATGACGACGAATGATTCCATTAGTTAATTTGATAAATCATTTTGAACAAAATCAGGAGCTGCTAAGGGATTTTCATGTTCAATGACTAGTCTTAAAACATTTGCTTTTATATATTTGGACTCCCAAAAAATTGAAAATTTAGTTCAAGGGAGGTTACCTTACTGTCACAAAATTTGTATCATAAGGTGAGAGAACATGATGATGATGAGTTTAATAAGGTGAAGAATCAAGACGCAATAAAGAGTTGTAATATTACAACGGTTTACCTTTTACCGTTTACAACAGTCATCTTTGAGTTTAATATTAAAAAATCCCAAAGGTTTCTTTCTATTTTACTACAATTCCATACACATACATGTCACAACTTACAATAGCATATTAAAAAGAAATAGCGTAAATAATTACAATCAAAGATGACAATAAGGAGTTCTTCCCTTTAAAATTATTCAAACAATATCTTTAATAAGTCTACTGCTTTGGAATTAACAAGAATCAACAACTTTGGGAGTCCTTAAATGCCTACGTTTAGCCTTCTTAGGCTCAACTCCTAACCATTGTTGAATGAGCTCAAACACTCTTTTATCACGGAGAAGCCCGCGATGGCTACCGGAAACTCCTACGCTCGCAACTGCTTTAAACTGAGCAGCCTACAAAAAAGGTTTTGTTAGGGTCCAAAGAAGTGACAAGAGAACCAGTAACAGTTTTGCTTCACGAAAACCGAGAACTCAGAGATGAACAAGAACGTAGCTTACTGCAGCTGATTCAGAAGGTACAGTTCCATCTCCATCTACATATGTATACTCAGGCTGAAACAAGATACAAAATTGCAGAGACTTTTAAATCAAACGTGGAAATATAATGGTAAGTGAAGGAATGCCAAAAGATAACAAATCAAAGGTGGGATAGAGAACCGCAAGTTTCAGATTTTAAAAGATATCAAAGCATTCTTCTCAAGAAGAGTCATTTCACTCACCATAGTTTGACATATTTCAGACAAATCGTCAATCGGAGAAGTCTCTGTGCCATAACTGCAATAGAAAAAACAGTTTCTTAAAAAAATGTGCAGCTTGCGAAACAGTTGGAATCGACTGAGAAACTTAGTTTGGACGATTCAAGAGAATACTTCTTATAAACCAATCAACAAAAAATAGCCTCAAGCAATAGAGGCGCTATGAATAGTATTGGTGCATACCAAACATCAAAGGGTGTATCAAGTGACACTCCATAAATGTTATAGAAGGAAACTCCATCAGGAAGTTGCGCTTTGTTGAGAATTTCTCTTGTCTTTGCAGCCCAGTCGAGGATAGCAAAGTTAAAGGGCAAAGCTATTTTATTCCCACCGTAGCTTAACTACAATACATAAATAGATGTTTGATTATATATCCAGTGACCAAATAACATCTCAAGCCAATGCAAACGAGAAGCAAAAGCTGAGTGCGTTGATTTGATACCTCGTTATTTTTCAGTGCATCGTTGAATAGATCAATACTCTCGATTAGGCCAAATGATTCAAGTTCTACAGAAGTATCATCGTCGTTTTCAGATTTCTTACGCCAAACTCGAATCTCTGGTTGCTTTTTCCACTTAAAATCTGGATTTGCCATCATCTCATATATAGATGGGCATTCGACCAACTTATACCAAAAAGTTTTAAAACAGATTCATCAGTCTAAAACAAGAGTTTCATGGACCCTGAAGAAATCAAATCTCACAAAAATCTAAATGCTTTGGTGTAACACAAAAAAAAAAAAAAAGAGAACCCCAAACCTTTGAGGATTTATTACCAGTTGGTGCATCGTCCACCGTGACACAAAAAAGAAACTTTCTAACCCTTCCACAAATTGCACTCCAGTCAAGAGTGAATCATTGATGCACCCTGGTGCTCCTGTTAACCAAATCCAAGTCATTTCCAATGAAACCGGCTATTTCTCTTATGAACAACTTTTTGCAAAGAGCTAGTTCGTATCACCTTGGAAAGGTGTTGCAATTGTAATCCATTTATTTACATACTTGGAAAAAGCCTGCCAACAAGAAAAACAGAGACTCACTCATTATCCTGTTTGAATAGGGGGAATCTCTAAACATCAGCTAAAATCTGTCGAAGATCATATTAGTTGGTGATTATAATACCTCCGGATGAAGATACATGAGACATGAAACCATAATTCCTCCCATTGAATGGGATATGATAGTGACTTTTCGCTCCCCTGAACGTTTAAACGCAGTTTCCAGTTTCTTCTTCAGACCTTGTATAAGTAGATCGATCCTGCAAGAATGATATAAGCAAAAACAACTAAAAGATCTCGTGAACTACAATTTCAGGTAACAGCAGAAAAGTTTTGCAAATCACCTATTGCTTTGCCGGAAATCATAACCATATCCGAATAACGTAGCCCCCTTCTTATAACCGCATCCAACCAGCATTTCTATCATATCGTGAAAGTGATAAACCTCCGTCAAGTGAAAAAGCTTTACAAACTGGAAAAGCAAAGATTGTGATATGAGATATAACATGAAAACGAGCTAACTCCCAATTTAGCAAAGATGAAACGACCGAAACAAAGAAGTAAGGCTAACCAAAAAAATACAATTCCAGCAAAACAGACACTGAGGTTGGACATCAAGAACGAACAACTTACTAGATACAAAAATGGTTGCATATAAAATTTCCCTTTTACTTATCCTCACTCCTAAACCTTAAGAACTACATAGAAGTAGCCAATGCATCAAGGAAGTAGCAATTTAGGAATGAAAGACCGATCTTACCCAGGAGGGATCTAGAATGTCAATTGCATAGAGTCCATGGTCATCATCAGGGACCAATATTTCAATATTATCATCCAACGGCTCTGTATAACCTGCCAAAAAAAAACACATTCAAGATCTGATTCATAACTCACTTTTCTTAAACTCATAAGATAAACTGATAATCTAAAGCCAATGAATTCAAAGGTAAAGTTCGAAAATCATCTCTCTGATCAAGCTCAAGTAAAGATTGCTAAAAAATATAAAGCAAGACTCAAAATCTAAAAGGAAAACTGCAAAAAGAGAGTTGATTTACCAGTTTTTGGATTATAGAGAGACCAGAGGCTCTGCTTAAAGGCAAGGTTAGCCAAAAATATTCGAACCCAAACCCGGATTTCAGACTTTGAATTCTTCTTCTTAGAATGCAGAATAGAGCCTCCGATTCCAGAAACTAAAAGCACGGGATCACGATCCGCTACCTCACCGGCGTTTTCATCGTCGTTGGTTCCCCAACACGGACACGGAATCCAGTCCATTAAAGCGGGCCAAAGTTCGGGTCTTTCACGGTGTGTAGACCCGAGAATATTCAAATTCGGATCTTTCTACAGAGGTCAGGAGAAAAATGGTAAGTGGAGTATTAGTCAACATGAGGATTTCTGAGAATATGCCATGTGTGACTGTAACACTCTCTCTAGTCTCTACGACTCTACCCGAAAGCTTCACGTGCTCCTCACGTGTCACACCTTCTAGTAACCTTATCCATACAATTACATATTGAAGAAATAACGTTTAGTTGACCCAAAAAAAAAAAACAACAACGTTTTAAAAACGAGGTCAAGGTCTTACTAGCAATTTTCGAATTTGGTTAGAACATCTTGTAATATTTACAAACTTCATGGTATTTACACGAATCTTTTTTGTCGGATCATCTTGTAGTATTTGCAAACTTGAGAGTATTTTCACGAAATTTTTCTTAATTAAGATGAGGCTTATCGATTGACTTTGGCGTTTATGTGAAAATGGAGCAGCCACCGTCGCCGGGAACAAAGTCGGTGAATCTCCGTGAATGCATGGAATCACTGCTACGTTTTACTCTGCGCTCTCTTTTAGACGAATCTGCTCCAAGTTTCGATCTTGACCTGACCAGAGATTTTTGCCTTCATCTCCTCGAGGAAGATACAAATTCAACAGGTAAGTTTTGCTAATTAGTAAGCAAAATATGAAATTGGAATGCTGGAGAGACAACTGAAATTTCTCAGAATTTTTTTCAATTAACAGAACAACCTGTGGTGTACAAGCTTCTAGCAAGGGCTTTGTCTGAATGTCTAGCATCCGAGGGTGATCAAAATTCTAACTTGGAAAAATACAGCAAACTGTTTCATGGCTTGAGGCATGACTTAATAAATGTATGAAGTTTGAAATTTTTTGTTCTCAACTGCTGACCATTGCATCAAAAGTTAGTCAGAATTTTTACACAGAAAAGCTTCATTCTTTCAGATGTTGAAGAAGGTAAACTTTGAGCTTCATGTCCAGGAGCCTTACTTCACACAATTGAAAGGTACGTTTATCTGTTTACTTGATTGTAGTAGACAATTTAATTTGCTCGATCTCATTTTTATACCCGGGTGCCTCTCATTCGCCAGATGGCCTGAAAACTGTTGAAGGAAGATGTGCAGTGGGAGACTACATGAGGTCTGATGTTTTAATCTTTGTTGATGAACCATCACATTCATCTCTTGTTCTTGCTTTTCCGGGTTTTTCGTTTTGTCGATTCCGATAGCTTTAGATTCTCTTATCGACTTCAAAATTTGTTTACTCAATACTTACTAGTTAGCTTTATGTTTCCTTTGTACTCTCAGAATTAGTTCAGGAGCTTTTATTTTGTTCAATAAATGCTTGCTGCTTGAAGTTCAGGTAGTCCACTAATCGTTGTATCTCTGTCAATTCTTCCTTGTGAGATCAAACACTATACATCTTCTGACTAACCATTTTGATGAGGGCAGGACGTTCACCATTATACTTCATTCTCAGAAATGCTGAGAGTGGATGGTCTTGCCAAAGTTCTTCCTGGAGTTGAGAGTATAGAAGAAGGTTTGAAGATCTTTACCTTTAACTTAAAACAGCATAAAACGTTTAGAAAGCATCTCTTTTGCTATGTGGACGTTGCTAACCTAAATGATGTTATATCTGCAGGTGTTCTAGTTTACCGAAACTTTTACCCTGAAGAGAAGGAAAGATTAAACGGTGTTGTAGCCATTCGTGTTGCAAAACCAGCTCATCAGCCTTATGCAGCTTTGGCAGGAGTATTGTCTGTGAGTTTCTCGCAGCAAGTCAACCCCTAGAAGCTTTCATTAGTCTTCAATGTATGCATCATGTAGCTTTCTTTTCGGTTCTTCTTTTGTAGGTACTGAAGTCCACTGGGATCAAAAGTCTGTTGGATGACTATACAGCCGGAATTATCTCGTAGCGCCATTTGGATACCTTTTGAGCGCAAAGAAACTACGTACTAATGGTACCAACTACCAAGGTCAAGGTGTTTGATATCTTTAAACTTGGATTTTGTCAAACAACGTGGATGTTATGTGTAGCTAAAATACAGAAGATCACCATCGTTTCTTACTTATTGAGCAACTCACAAGGCATCAAATTGCTAGTTATTTAACGACCAAACAGACACTAACATAAACACCAGCTACATCTACACCTTCTATATAACCAGTTTCAGTTTGTTTTAGTCTTCTTCCCGAACAGTAAATTCCATGAGTATGTGTTGCCTTTCTTTTCTGCGACCTCCACACGCTTCCCTCCAACCTGCAAGTCATTCATTTTCGTATAAAAAGTTGCCTTTAACGGAATAGTAATACTAATTGCCTTTGTTCTATCTTGAAATTCTCTTAGTCAAATGTTTTCTGTCACATGTTAATGGGAAACAAAAATCTGATACCAGTAACTTCTGAAAAAGATAAACGGATGAACAAAGTACCTTGTCCATGAGCCAGAAGCCAAGGGAAGGCATGTACTGCACTAGATACATCACGAGCAGTACCGGCTGATAAAGAGCGAAAAAAGCTTATATATATGCATAAACCGAGTGTAACATATGCAAT
Organism: Boechera divaricarpa; assembly: GCA_026770425.1. Classification (NCBI taxonomy): domain Eukaryota; kingdom Viridiplantae; phylum Streptophyta; class Magnoliopsida; order Brassicales; family Brassicaceae; genus Boechera; species Boechera divaricarpa. The sequence continues at coordinate 1,090,910 of CM049184.1, forward strand.
TTGACAAAGAAGTACCTGATATGAAATCCAAGCTTCCTTCAAGTTATGAGACGCAGCGATTATAGTCAGTTCTGCACATCGTTCAGATGACACACGCTTCTGTGTGGCAAAAGAAAATTCATGTATTAGATGCTTGAGTGGAAATAAAAAGAGAAAAGGACTCGTAGATAGAAGATCCTAACGTTGAAAAGAACAAGGATTCTATGTGTCTACAAGACTACTTAGTGGTTAAAGGAAAGGCAGAAGTAATAAAACCGGATGACAACTTAATCAATAAATCACAATCATAATCGGTTAACCAACCTCAGGAGACTTCTTGTCTTCCGAAGTTGATGTTCCTGTACCATTCAAGGTTTCTATTGGACCAGGACAAACGACGGTAACCTTGATTCCCTTCTGACAGAACTGAAATCATGCGCAGATGATCATGAACTAACTGTGAGTTTTTATACTTTATGGTGCTATTTTCAGCAATTAGTGAAAACAAGTGTAAAAGTAAAAATAAAACCGCCAAATAAGTTTATTAACACTCTGGGATAGCTGTAAGTTTTCTATTGTGACTTTCAATAGTCATTTGCTGCCAAAAAATTTGCAAGCACCACAGTTTCTTCAACTTTTAACATACCTCAGAACGCAAGCTGTGGAAGTAGCCGTGCAGAGCATGTTTTGAAGCAGAATATATAGCCTGTCCAGGGGAGGGTACCTTTCCTGCAGCACTGCTTATCTGTAGATTGAAGTGAATTATTAATCATGACATTTAACCCAAGGAAATGGACAATTAACACATACAAGAATAGCTAATCAATGATCATAGCTTGACTTCTCAAGATTTGTATATGGTAAAATGATTTATTATTTAGCTAGCAGGCGATAATAACCCAAAAGAAACCTTAAGCTGTCTAGATAGCCTGAAGCCTCAAATTTAACATATATTTAGTCAAGATTCAATAGCGATTACAACCTTAAACTAACATATAAAAACGCAATATATGTCCATATCCATAAACTATGATATGAAGCCTCAAATTTAACATATATTTAGTCAAGATTCAATAGTGATTACAACCTTAAACTAACATATAAAAACACAATATATATCCATATCCACAAACTATGATATGAAGCTCAAACCTTCAACAAATCCACAAAATTAGGGCACTAAACAAAAACTATCCCCCGTTAGTCTCCACGTACCACAACAAAATGACCGCTGCCTTGTTTTAGCATATGAGGAGTTACCAACTTTGTAAGAGTTATCGTCCCAAAGACATTAACATCGAACGTAGTCTGCACACAAAGTCAGTGAATAACCATATGTCAACAAGAAAAACATTAAAAACCATACTTGTCCTACTTAGTACAGGCTAAGAAATCTCTGGCAATCAAAACACATAAAAATTATCTTGCCTACGGATTTTACGCAATTAATTTAGTACCTTGAGAGTTTCCTCAGTTGCATCCGATGCCTTGGATTTCTGCAAGAAAAATATATGATGATGACACTCCCTTAAACAACTGAAATAATTGCTTGAACTAAATACTTCTCTAGCCTAAGACTCTTTATTGAGTAGATACAAAACTTTGGCAATGAAATTACTTACCGGACGCTCATAGGCAGCATTGTGAACCAAATAATCAATACCAGCCCCAGGGAAAAGTGACACTGCTTGCTCTACAACATGTTTGAGCGACTCTTCGCCGCTAGCTAAATCTAAAGGCAAAACCTTTACATCTTCTGGTGCATATTTACCTAGAAGAATTCAGAGTCGGTTACATCATGTGTCAACAGAAAGCTCAAAATTCAAAAGTGGAGACCTTTCCTTGATTCATTTTGTAAGGAAGTACCTTTGAGCTCACTCTTAACCCGATCCAGTTCAGCTTTATTCCTCGCAGAGAGAATAAGCTTTGCATTTAAACTTGCAAACTGTTTAGCAAGAATTTCCCCTAAATTCAATCATACACAAAGAAATAAACATGAACAGTAAGTAGCCACAATAAAAGGATTCGAGAAATTTATTCACAGATAATCCTAAAACAGGATTTACCAATTCCACGGCTAGCTCCTGTTATCCAGACAACCTAAGCAAAACCAAGAAATCTGAATTAATGCTCAGAAATTGTAAAAATAAAAGACTCAAAATCATTCCCAACTAAATTCCATTTTTCGTCTATCAATCCAGTACCTTGCCTTCAATGGCTTCGCGCTTCACATGCTTCTTCGAAATCAGGGTAAAATCCCCTACATAAAGCAAAGATCAATCATTTCTACAGAATTTGTTACTAATTTCGATCGGAACCAGAAACGAAAAGGAGTTAGCATTGCCATTAGAACTCTTCGGAGTTATTACCATCGGCGAGTGCGAATGTGTAGAGCAGACCGATAAGAAGGAGTCCGAGAGAGAAGAAGAGTAGAGTCAGCATTTTCTCGGTTTGAGCAACGGCGAAGAACAAAGAGACCAAATCTTACCCAACCAAATAGTGGGCAAAATATTGTTGACGGAAATAAATTAAATGGGGTAAATCATAAATTATTAATATTTAGGGACCTGTATGCAATTTATCTTAAATACCGAAATCTTCTTACATCAAATGCCATTGTTTCTATCTTTCGATCAAAAACCTCAAATCTCTGTTAGCAGAGAGGATCGATTGAGGAGTAACAGAAGCGACGAATACGATACAGAGAGAACGAAGATGGACGCTATAAGGAAGCAGCTCGATGTGCTCATGGGAGCAAACCGAAACGGCGACGTTCAGGAGGTGAATCGCAAATACTACGACCGCGATGTGTGTCGTCTTTACTTGTCTGGTCTCTGCCCTCACGATCTCTTTCAATTGACGGTGCGTATCTATATATTTTCGAATCTTCATGTGTTGTTATTTTTCAGTTTATTGCTTAATCGTCTCTTTGAAAACCCTAATTTCACTTTTGAGCTGATCTTTTGTGTTTCTGCGTTAGCTCGAGTTGATAACTGGTTTTTGTTACTTGATATAGTATTTTAGTGATCTTCAGAACTCCAGTATTGGTTAGATAGCACCAACAGTGTGCAATATGGTATCTTCCTGGTGGCTGGACATTGCGACCTCAATTGCCATTACATAAGTCATCATTTTACCCTTCTATAAAATGTTGAATACTATATAGAGTGCGAAGGAGTTATATATCTGAATTCTGAAACTTATATTGCTTCATCGATTTTTATGAGTGTCTGTCTAGTAATTAAGTCTTCTCTTTGAATAATTACTGATGCTCCTTTCACATCTGTTATTATCAGAAAATGGATATGGGACCATGCCCAAAGGTGCACTCTTTGCAGCTTAGGAAAGAGTATCCTTTTTAAAGTAAGTTTAGTATTTATATTATACTGTTACCACGAAAGCCGTTTTTCATTGTCGGGTGAACTACTTCCATTGCCTCTCTCAATTGAACCTGACATATGATTGGGTAGCTGTCTGTTGTTACTCATGTTTTTGTTCTTCTTCCTGGTTTTTGCTTGAGATACTTTAACTGAATGGCTAGTGCATATAAGATTAGCCTTCGTCTTGAATTCCGTGTTCCAGGCAGATTAGTTACCAAAAAAAGCTGGTGTCATTTTTATATTTAGTTTTATTCTACAGTGGCATGTTGTTCTCTTTCCACTCCCGTGTTGGTTTAACTCTCCCTTAGATATCGAGAAGCAAGGGCAAAAGGTGTTGATAACTACGACAGGGAATTGGAAGATGTCATAGACAGGCTTATCGTTGAGTGTGATAGGAAGATTGGTAGGGCCCTTAAGCGTCTTCAAGAAGAGGACGCCAAAGCTGCCATTGCCATTTCAGTCTCTGAAGTCACTCAGGTGATAATTTGATTTTGAAATTTGGTTGACATGTCTTTTAAGTTTGCTACACTCAGGTTTGTTTATCATCATTTCATTGTTTAACCGCAGACACCCGAAATTCTCGAGTTATCAGAGAAAATAAAAGAGAAGATGAAGGAAGCAGATTTGCACGGTAAAAATTAAAAGAATATTGCCCAGCAAATTTTCTTTGCTGTTTCGGCTTTTGAATCTCCTTTTGTTGTAAAGGGTTATTGTACTGTCAATTAGGAGCGTACACTGGTTCGCTTATGTAAAAATCGATGATCTCTGGATTGTAATTAATGTTTTTGCTAGTAATTGTTGTCTGGTTATCTAACTTTCAGATGCTGGTAGTCTTTAAAAGTTATGATGTCACTTTGCAGATCTTGAAGGCAAAATGGATCTTAAGATTAGAGCTCTTGAGTTAGTCGAAGAGATGAGAACCAAGAGAGCTGACCAACAGGTGAATTTGCTTTCGCTATTGGTTTAATGAGCATTTTTGCTTTTTTACTTTACCTTTGGCAACTGGAAAGTCCTTTGTCTTGTTTGTCCTGTAGGCGGTGCTGCTGTTGGAAGCCTTCAACAAAGATAGAGCATCATTGCCACAGCCCGTTCCAGCTCAATCACCATCTTCCGCATTACCTCCACCGGATCCTCGCACTCAAGAAATGATAAATGAGAAACTGAAGAAGGCAGAAGATCTTGGTAAGGAAATAACCCTAATTTGTCTGTGGTCATCTTAATTTAGAGCTCATTAAGTAGCCATTGTAGTGGAATATTGAAACTGCTAAATATCCATGGTTTAGTGTTCCCTGCCGGTTGGGAATTTCCGCTGGCTGATCCAAGATTTCTTGGCCTATAAATTGCTTAAATTGTATATACCTAAGATAAGGAAATATCTTCCCTTTCTATGTTACTATACCTATGTTAAGGAAACACTAGACTTCACAAAGATTGAAATAGAGTCTATGGTTATTTGATTCCTTAGGTGAACAAGGAATGGTTGATGAAGCACAGAAAGCACTGGAAGAGGCTGAAGCTCTTAAGAAGGTGTATTCTCATTCTTAAGTTCGTTTTCTTTCCCCCCTACTTTTATTAGTCACTAATAACTGTTGGGCCTATATTTGTTTCAGCTTACAGTTAGACGAGAACCTGCAGCAGATTCAACTAAGTACACTGCCGTTGATGTGCGCATTGTAAGTTAACATCATTCCTCCCAATGGAACCCTGAAGATTCATATTCCTTGTATATATATATCAGTTTGTTTTATTGAAAGGACCGTTGAATTCAGGATGATAACAATCATTTTTAACGTTTAGGTAGAGAGTAATAGTTAATTTGAGTGGACCCGTTTGATTTCTTTCATAAAAGTATTATTTGGGACAACAGTATAACCTCTTCGCATCCCCTGTTTAATGTATCTAAACATTGGTTTCATCTTTTACCCTCGCTTACTGTTCCTATATCATCTCAGACAGACCAAAAGTTGCGTCTATGCGACATATGTGGAGCATTCTTGAGCGTCTATGACAGGTTAAGTTCCTTGCTCAAACTTTCTGCGTTATTGTTTCCCTTTTGGATTGAAAGTGAAAAAAAAGCTAGAAATAGATTCTTGAGTTGCAAGTGGTTCAACTTTTGACTCCGGCTATTGTACCTCCTTTCACCAGCAGGCTTTTTGGGCAGGATTACTTTTGCAGCTATAATAAATGTGCGTTATTTTCTTGATTTTATTGTGCTTGAAGGATCATACTAGTAGAGATTAACTAATGGAGTTTTTAACGTTAAGCTGTTTTAATATGCTATCGTCAAATGACTTAGCATTTGGCTATGCTAATCGGATCTTTTGTGATGCTATAGTGATCGTCGTTTAGCTGATCATTTTGGTGGGAAGCTTCATTTAGGCTACATGCTAGTCCGGGACAAATTAAAAGAGCTTCAGGTAAACTAATAACATAATTACTCTTTTGTGATGATGGATGAAAACTGTCTGTTCTTATATTTCTCTTCGTTTTCTTCAGGATGAGAAGACCAATTTCCGCAAGGAAAGGTTAGGTTTTAGTTTTAGCTTCTATTTTCATTGTTTTTTTTTACGGTTTTGGATCTTTGAAACTGAATAGTAAAACCATTCTTAGATCAAAGGAACGGAACAGTAAAGAGAGGGAATCAAGTAAAGACCGAGAGAAAGAGCGAGGAACTAGTCGTGAACGTCGAAGAGATTATGATCGCAGGAGTAGAGATCGAGATAGGCACCATGACCGTGATCGTGAACAAGACAGAGACTATGATCGGTCACACTCAAGAAGCAGAGGTAGGTCACGCTCACGGTCCAGGTCCAGAGACAGACCGAGGGACTATGATCGCCACAGGTATTAAAACCACAGTCATGGTTGGTTTTTTATCCTTCAGAACTCGATATCTTTCTTACAGATGTTTATGCCAAAATTCTCTTTGCAGGCGTCACAACCGCTACTAGATCGGTCTTGCTGTCTAACAGGGTTTACAAGTTACCAATGGTTTTAGGATCCATCACCGAAACTTTTTTTGTCTGCATGTATGTTGCTAAAGTTCGGTAGATGAGCTTTCAGAAAAATTTCACATCTTTTTCTGTTACCACCAACTAAAGACTTAATTGAAGCAAGAAGAGGTTTTTATATGACCAGTTAGCTCTCTCATCTGAGAGGCGTGTACTACATACAACACTATAATCGAACGAAACAACCACACAAATATTTGATTCTTTAACTATCTATTTACCTCGATTACAATCGTGGATGCGATACTAATAAAAGTTATTTTTAGAGTTATTTTCTTACCTCAATTGGAATTTAAATTTTAAAATTTGTTATACTTGGACTAGCTAGACCAATTATTTCAGTTACAAATTTATCTTCTTGTCTCGATTATAAATAAGGACTAGTAATGACGACTTTTAAAAATTGAAAGCGGAGAGTTATTAACTTATTCACGTACATTATTATTTGGGTAATTGAAGCATTAAAGTTCGTAGTGGAAGAAAAGAAAAGAAAGAAAGAAAAAAAGATACAATATGACTTCGAAACAATAAATATAGTAAATTACTCAAAAGTCATAAGGTGAGATCATGAAGTCATAATCATATGGGAATGGAACCAGAGACTTTGGGATAAACATGGGTGGCCGGATGACCCATAATGCGGCGACCCTTTGCGTGTTTAAAGATATAAACCAATGCACATTACATAGGTGATGTATATGTTTTTAACTGCTAATTTTTTTATATATTCTTTTATGTAAATATTTCTACGTGGCTTTTATATATATATGCTGACGTCATTTTTAATATGAACAAACGTTGAGACATCCAAAAGTATGGCGTTGTTTTGGCCAATTCAATAATAAACTAATTGACCGGACTTAAACGACTGATTTTTATGATTGTTATTATTTAACATAAAAAATAACCAAATTGTTATAAACATTAAGTAATGTATCAATGTTTTCAAAACGTCTGATTAGTGTCTTAGAACTTTCAAAAATATTATGTGTATCTTATTAGAATTGTTCGTAAACTCACTAATTTAATGGTGATGCAAAATAATATGCCTGGTTAGAAGCTTGGAGCCTTGGACACAAAAGGTATTTACATAATTTAATTTGCAACGTTTTTTCCAACAAATCAGTTTCTAAGATATAAACACACACACATGCATGACAGAATATATTAAGTCAGTGGTAACGAATTTAAAAACTCAATAATAATGATTATTTACTATTGAAAGGAGAAGAAAGTAATAATTCGTAATTTCGTTCACAGAAGTTTCCAACTAATCCGAATGCGACAGCATTCCCATCCCAGAATTGATCTTCCTATAGCCAAACACACTTTATAATTCGTCGTCGGTCTTACCTAAGGACATAATTATCTTTGATACATCGCTAATAAAGTGCATTTACGGAATTACGGTGTTTAACAAAGTTACAAGTACACAATTTACATTCAATCTTGTAAATAACCTCTTTGTTAATGAAATTACATTTCATCAAAAAAAAATTACATTCAATGGTTTTAAAATGTAATCGATAAGATTTAGATGTTGAAAGTTGAAACTAGTAAGCTTTCAAGCTACACATATCTTTCATAACCAGAATATCCCTTTATGATTCTCCAATAAAAAAAAAGTTCCCAGAAGAATTAGTGGTAAAATAAAATCTCCTAAAATTACTATAAGGACAAAACTAAATTATCCTAATCTATAGAGTAATTTTCTCCATAATGCACAACCCAACGCCATGAAATTATAAATACGGACGTTAATCCTTTTTATGTGCTTTTAGTATACGTACATGTTCACGGCACATATGATAAAATCAAGTATAATACGTGTATTATTATATATGTACACATATAATTAAACCATCAATTGCTAAAAGACAAAAACAAATAATTCACTCACGCAAGCTAAAACCTGATTGTATGTTGCTATAATACTCGTAGTTCCCAAAGCATAACACAACATAACGTAGATAGTAATTAATTAACTTAATTATATATCTCTTATGAGCCATGCAATGTAGCTAACTTTACGGATTTAGAAAACGAATATTTCCATGTACTGTCACTAGTGGACGAAACCAGATTTAATCTTATGATGCTTATGTTTTGGTCTCTTATTCAAATATAATTCATAAGCAATGGACAGATTCTTAAATTACTCTATGAATGTATTTATGAGTTCTGCAATTGATCACCAGCAGTTAGATTTTTCAATCAAGATTATTTTATTTTCATATACCCTGGTCCCTGACTTAAGTTTGATTTTTAGTCTCCATAATGAAAGAATGCAGAACCTCTAATACATGAATGCAATACATTTATTACATATGGCGTTAAACAGAACAAGTATGGACTATGCTCTGTTTCGGCTAGTTGTCCCTCTGTATTGTTCCACACTTTGCTTGCGATTTCCACTCCTAGTTTTGATGAAATGTGTAATGCTATTTCCACTCCTAGTTTTGAAGCAATCTCTTTCTTGGATATGGTTTCCTTCTCTCGGGTTGAATCAAGCAAAGCCTTCAACCTTATTAACTCCGACGACAATATTTCCACTTTCTCTGCATGAATTGCAGCCATCTTCCTCGCATCATCTGCTTGCCTCAAAACCTTACTCTTGGCATCATTAGCAGCAGCCAATTCTTGGTTGGCCTTCTCCAGCTCCTGGGTTACCAAAAGAAGAGCTGAATCCGAAGCATGTTGATTGGCATTCCCGCGCTCTTTTAAGTTCATCGAGTGCTTTAGCTTTTTCATTCTCGAGCGATGCTATCAGCTCATTCGCTTTCCTCAAATCTTCCTTGATCTGAATCGAACGAGGTTGCGATTCTGATCCTTTCACAGCCCGTATTTGAGTTTTCTGCAAACAATCATTAGACAACAACAATGGAAATCAACAGTTGCAGCATAGTGTGGCAACACAGACACAACTTAACAACAAAAAAAAGCTTCCTCAATTCAAGATATCGAAAAAGATACAATTATTGGGATGATTCCTTCTGGTGGGGTTGGAACTTTGGTCGACCTCTTTTCAGTAGCAGGCTTTGAGTTAGAAGAAGAGCGCTCGAGCGAAAGCCGTGACTGTTGAGTAGGTGAAGGAGCATTAGATTCAGATTTAGTCACTAACCGAGTCAGTTTAGCCACTGTTAGAGATGCTGGAGATGATTTTCCCAGAGTAGTTTCAGATAAACCAGTTCTGCTTCACAAAACAACAAAGTCTCATCAAGCAAGCAAAAGGAGAAAGCTCTATACTAACTTCATTACTCCTAAATAAATTTAAGAGATGTTTATATTGAAAAACTAATAATAATATATTTGAAATTTCTCATAAAATTTTATTTTAGGTTAATACTGATAATTAATATTTACTAGGAAATATATAAATTTATTTCACAAATTTTAGTTTAAATCAAATGTAAAATTAATTAAGCATAAAATTAATTTTAGTATTTTTCATTGAAATTTGATTTATTAAGTATTGAATATATTTTTTAAAGATATTATTATTTTTTGGTTACCATTCCTCATAAATTATATATTTTATTTGTTTTTTTTTGTATATTTTCCTTTTTATTTCTCAAAAATTGTTTTTTCTATTCCATTATTGTTCACTTTATTCATTTTCTTTTGTTATTTTAGTGTTCACCAGTTAAAGCTTGAGCGTGTCCTAAATATACAATGTGGAGCTAGTTTACTATAGTACGAGTTTTTAAAAATCGAATTAATCAAATCCGAACCAAACCGAAACCCAAAAATAAACAGAAACGTCCATCTTCCAAAGTACCAAGAAAAGAAAGGATACGCCGACACGGGAAAAGGAAATGGGAACCCTCGATTAAAAGAAAGAAAGGAAATAATGCAGAGAAATAAAAAGGAAACAGGCCGTTAAAGCCCATTTGTGAAGAGGAATATATCCATAAAAGCACAATCGTAGGAATCCTATTGTTATTAGATCATTATTAATTGCATATTTTTAGATGAATTTCTTAAATATTTTATTGATTAAATTTTTTTTTTTTAAGAGCTAGCTCTTAAAGCTCTTATTTAAGAACCTATTCTACACTTTTTTCTCTCTCTTTTTCTTCTTTCTTCTCTCTTTCTTCTTTCTTCTCTTAAAATTTATAATTAAATATTGTTAAGAAACCCAAAATAGGTTTCTCCCCATTAATGATGCTCTTAGGATTTAGTGTGATTTGGAAATATAAAAATATACATAGAAAGATTACAATAAGTTCTAGTTTCGTTTATGAGATAAGATCATCGGAACTCTTCTGTTATATTAACGTTTCATACAAAGAAACAGAGTTTCTCTAAAAAATAGAAAATCATATAAGAGAGAATCTAACTGAGACAACAAAAAAAGGAACAAGAACAACAGAAGAAACTCAGCCTTGGTGGGCAAGCAACGCTAAAGTATTCTTTTCACTTTTGTTTTAGTAGAGTCAGCCGAAACCAATATAGAAAGAGAGACAGAGGCCGACCTAGGAAGAGAGAAAGCCACCATCAGCCATGCAAGATGGATCTGTGACTGAAGACGAAATCCGCACTGTTCTGATGGAGAATAAGCAATTAAACTACATTGGAACTCGTTATGAGGTTTGAGGAAAGACTTGCAGCCAGAGAAGACAATGATGCCTTTGCCTACATTCTCAAGAAAATCGCAAAACTACAGAAGAACGCATGTTCTCAAAAAAAAATGTGTATCCGATATTTTTGACTATTATATATAAAACTCTAGTCCAAAATTATATTTATAATAGTTTTAAAATTAAAAATTATTTAAAACGGTTCCAATTTTTATTTAAAACCAAGAATAAATTTAAGAGATGTTTATATTGAAAAACTAATAATAATATATTTGAAATTTCTCATAAAATTTTATTTTAGGTTAATACTGATAATTAATATTTATCATGAAATATATAAATTTATTTCACAAATTTTAGTTGAAATCAAATGTAAAATTGATTAAGTATAAAAAAATATCATGTTTTATATTATATTATGTAACCTAAAATAAATTTAAGATATCTGTAATATTATGGTATATGAACATGATATATAAATTGGTCATTGCCATTGACATCTTAGTTGTCTAGTTGAGGATGTAAGCCTTATATTAGGAATTCGATGAATCTTATTAGAATTGATAGCAAATGAATGCAAGAACATATTATAATATTTGAAAATAAATCATGATTGAAAAATGTATGGAGTCCAAAGTAGGCAAAAGCATCCCCACACTCCAACCTTACATTTATAATAGGCATATACATATTTCGTCTGTTTCAACCAACATGTCTAATATTTTTATATGCACATTCAATCAAAAAGTAAAAGTTATGACGTATCATTAATATGTGTATATTTTGTTCATTAATATGTTTATATTGAAAACATATTACAAACTTCATTACTTCATTACTACAACAAAGTCTCACCATAATACTAAATTACCAAGTATCGATCAAACTTGAGTCGAGATTACAAACAGATTACACCGTCATTTCATGGAATTCCGTTATTAAGTCGCGCTTACGCCGGATCAACATAAACCCACCATCTCCCCATTCTTCTCCATTAGAATCCTGACACTCACAACAAGGAATGTTGTTTGCACTTATCGCATGCCCCATCAATAACATAAAATGACCAAATTCCTTACGATTTGCATATATAATCTCCTCTGAATTTGCATATATTATTGTTTAAAAAAAAAACAAAACTTACGGCGTATCTTGTGTTTTCATAACTAGGACACATTGGAATCCACACTGCAATTGGTGATCTGTCAACCTTCTGTAGAAGGGTATCCTCAAATATATCAGAGTCAAACACTTCATCTTCATCTAAGTATTCATCCAAGTAATGAGGCATATATATATAATTGAAAAGTATATTATTAATAAAAAAAATTACCTCAGGCGTCCGTCGGTAAGTGTCAAGTGACCATATCAACGGACATACCTCATCCAATACCGTGCCAATGGATTCGAGTACTCTCGTTGCATGTGCACAATCATATATAGCTCCATCAACAAGTCGGAATCGAACACAGCAAAATATTAATCAACTCCTGAATGGAAAGATATTGATCAAGAGCCAACTTATCTTCAAGCTTGAGCTGCACCTCGAATTGACGAACAAGCGCAATTGCCCAGCAAACTTCAGTCTCTTGCAACAAGACGGGGGGAAGAAGTTCATGTGTTCTAGTCCTCCAAGAAAAAGGATCCATGGCTGCAAAGAAAAAAAAGGAAAAAAACACCTCAAGATCAAAAAGAGAAATATAGATCTCCCACATTGTTCACAAGTGAATTTTTCTATGCTGCTAATCTAACCTCAATCCTCAGCTTATAACTATAATTCTATTTGATTATTCAGACATTTACACAAATAGACCACAATATTTTTTCATCCCATTTTCAATGTTTTTTCATCCCAATACACATTGTTCAGAATTGCAAGTGAAATTTTCTATGCTACCAATCTAACCTCAATCCTCACCTTATAACTATAATTCTATTTGATTATTCAGACATTTACACAAATAGACCACGATGTTTTTTCATCCCATTTTCAATGTATTTTCATCCCAACACACATTGTTCAGAATTGCAACTGAAATTTTCTATGTTGTCAATCTAACCTCAATCCTCAGCTTATAATTCTAATTCTATTTGATTATTCAGACATTTACACAAATAGACCACAATGTTTTTCATCCCATTTTCAATGTTTTTTTATCCCAACATACATCGTTCATAATTGCAAGTGAAATTTTCTATTAACCTCAATCCTCAGTTTATAACTATAATTTTATTTGATTATTAAGACATTTACACAAATAGACCACAATATTTTTTCATCCCAACACACATTGTTCAGAATTGCAACTGAAATTTTCTATGTTGTCAATCTAACCTCAATCCTCAGCTTATAATTGTAATTCTATTTGATTATTCAGATTCATTTCATCACAAAAACATGTGCACTTGAGAAAGGTAAAGATTTCCTTGTACTTTTCTTTCCTTTGTTTCATGCTTTTCTCTTTTCAAGGATGCCCAATCAAATCATTGAAACGATGCAGATTATTCTTGTTTGTTGGGAATTGGGATTACGTAGCTGAGAGATGTGGGTTTGATTGATGGAGAGTCAGACAACTGCAGCTCATTCCATGGAAGCAAATTAAATGATCTTGTTTTTAGAGACTTTCCGTATAGGCCAGAAAACAGCTTGCATGGATAGATCAGCGCACATGGATACACGCGAGGAGGAGCTGATAGATGACTACCAAGTGCATATTGGTTTGGAACAAAACATAAACGAGGAAAATAAAGTGATTGCCATCGACGATAAAGATGAGCCAATATAATGCACACCAATGGAAAAGATGAAGTTCATTGTGATCGATGACGATACCGAGAGTGATAAAGACACAAACGGTGAACCCATTAACAACGGTAATTCTGCTGATGAGACCTTTTCTCCAAGCTCTAGAAGATCTCCAGAGGATGCACGTGTAAAATATACAAAGGATGGAACCTGGTTAATCAATGGGAGCGATGATGAGTCAGATATGGTTAACGATCCAGCCTTGATCAAGAAGAATCCAAACACTAATTAATACGAACCTTCTTCCTTTGAGTTCACAAACCAGACATGTGAATGTATGCTGGAAATGCGTGAGAAAAGAACGTCATTGATATGTAGCAGACAAAAGTTCACCAGGAACGCTTGAATTGTCCGGTTAAACGTTTTTCATGGTATATTTTGGGTAGGATTTGATAACTGAGTTTTAAGAGCTTATAAACAAGAAACACAACTGGAGGAATCAACGAAATGGGGGATTATGAAGAAGACATGATTTTAATGAAAATGCTACCTAGTCAATAGAATCGTACTACACAAGACAGAGATAATGATATTAGAGACAATTGATTATTAGATTATTGAGATCACTTTTAAAATCCAGAAAATATCATACAATACTAAGGGAGTAATGAAGGCTGATGATGATGGTTATTGAGCTTACATCCAAAAAAAACAAAAGCAAAACCGAAAGGACACACAAGCTTAAAACACCAACCAAAGAGCTTATTAGTCTTCTCCTAAGAGAGAGAGAGAGTTCTACTCCGTAGTCAGTCTTCTTTCTTCTTCCTCTTCTAAGAGAGAGAGATAGAGAGGGGGTCAGCTTTCTCCTTCACAAACTTCTTAATTAGCCTTCTTAGTTTAGGATTAGGACGATCTAAAATAAACCATGAAATTAGTGAGAGGTTTTATTTTGTTACAAAGAATCAAGGGCAAAGTCATGTACTTGCTGTTGGGAATATTTTTTTTCTGCCCGGTGGCGGCATAACGCTACCAACTCTAATATTCCATCCTCCCACGTCACATCCACTAAGTTCCAGCGCCTTGTCTACTGCGCCTTCTCCCATAATTCTAATGAGAGCTTTGCTGTAAAAATCATACAAGCCTTTAGTTTAGGCATTAAATAACTTGAGTGTTGGGAATAAATTGGAGGAATTAAGAAGCCACAAACTGGTTGAGAATCACAACATCGGTGACCTCTCTACATGAAGAGAAATGTTTGGTCAGCCCGATCTGAAGATCAATCATAGGAAGCGAAGTGTCATATCCCGTAACAAACATCCTACGAGTTAATATCATCAACATGACAAGAACACATAACCCAACAAAAAAAAAAAAAGGTATTTACATAGTTTAGTTTGCAACGTTTTTTTTCCAACAAAAGGTAATTCTGCTGATGAGACCTTTTCTCCAAGCTCTAGAAGATCTCCAGAGGATAAAATGTACAAAGGATGGAACCTGGCTAATCAGTGGGAGCGATGATGAGTCAGATATGGTTAACGATCCAGCCTTGATCAAAAAGAATCCAAATTCTAACACGAACCTTCTTCCTTTTGAGTTCACAAACCAGCCATGAGAATGTATGCTGGAAATGCGTGAGAAAGGAACGAAATTGATATGTAGCCAGGCAAAAGTTCACGTGGAATGCTTGAACTGTCCGGTTAAACGTTTTTCTTGGTATATTTTGGGTAGGATTTGATAACTGAGTTTTATAAAGAGCTTTATAAACGAGAAACACAACTGGAGGATTTGATATGATATTTGACATTACTTGATTTATATATTAATTTATAGGGAAAAGGCATTTACGGGGTCACCTTTTATGAAAAATTAAACTTTCCATCTTTAATAATATAGAAAAATCTATATACAAAGACCGTCTTCGTAAGAGATCATTCTTTTTTTTTTGGGTTGTTGTAACCTTGTAGGCATTTTTTGTGGTTGCAATATCTCACCTACCAAGCAACCATCTCCCACCCAGCAGGAAATTTGTTATTATTTTCTTTAGATATTTTAATGAAAGTGATACCGAATTGATATGATAAAATAAATTTGAGCAGGCGATATTTTTTATACATGCATACATATGACATATGTCAAACCTTGTGGATGCGACAAAATTTGAGTTAAATAAAAATCGTCTAAATTTTTTATTTTTCCCCTTTGAACAGTCGGAGTGGTCATTCCTCGGCGTATGACAAGAACGTGAAGGATGAACTGCATGCAAGTGCAGTACCTGACGAAGTCATAAAGCCAGAATCCGATAAATATTGGTCTCCTCATCCCCAAACAGGAGTTTTCGGTCCCTCCACTTCTGAGCACATCCCCGCCGCTGAGGGTGCACGTCAGGACTCAGCGGTGCTGGAGGAGACTGCTTGGTTTCGCCCGACAAGTCTCGAGGACTCGGACAAGACTCATCATGTTTAAGTCTCTTTCTCCCTGTTTTTAACTGGTGTATTGCTGTAATAAGGCTCTAAGTAGACAAACTGTATGTCACATAGTGTCCTAAAAAACTTTAAGGTTCTGCTATGTTTGAACGCTTATGTTTGAGTGATTATGTTGAAGTTTGGTTTTTAATTGGTACGGTTAATCAAGCCATAAAAACCCCACGACAGATAAAAAGATATCATAAGCTAATCGAATCTCCGAAAAACAAAATCAATTATGTGTAATTTGATGCGAAGATTCATAAATCAAATAAACGAAAAAAGCTCTATAAGACTACTAAGCTAAATCAAAGATACATAAAGCTTTCTGAAGAGAGAAAAATAAAAATATACAGAACGAACCAGTGGTATATTGTTCTACTTCTTCACCGATCTGTACCAAAGTAACCAGAGCTTCTCTAAGCAAATTGTTCTCCCTACGACTAATTTTTCCTCAGAATCATCACATAATAAAAGCCTGATGGTTGCTCAAAAGACTCATCACCCTGAATTTGTAATGCCCTAAACGTGATTCTCAATCTACGAAAACCAGAGACTCGAAATGGTTATATGTTTAGTACCTGTTAATCTCGTTTTCACTAGAGTAGAGCTCTTGTTATTGATCTCTTCTTCTCTCTTTAAAGGCTTTCGCAGTTGGCTTTGATGGCGGTCTATTTATCTTCTCAAGTAATCTGCTAAATACTAGTTTGACCGGTATGCAGGCCACAGTTGGTGGTCCCGGTAATACCCGTCTGTTAGAGAGCTCGTGTGTCCGGTCTCGTATCGCCTTCATCCCATTATGTCCTTGTTCGCTGCTGAATGACGATAGTGCCCTTGTCTTTTGACTAGCAGTAGCATTTGTGTTCTGCAGCAACTTCTTTTGCTGCTGCTGCTTTCTCTCTGCAGGTGGTCGTGGAATTCGCAGTAAACTGTTTCTCCTCACCGAGTTATCAGCATTACTAAAATTTCCCAGCCCGAGTTTCTTAACAAGCGGTTTTCTTCCCTGATCGGCCGGAGAATGATCATAGTTTGCTTCATCATCCACTTCGAGGGAAGATGAGAATGGCTGCAGCCGTGGAACCCGGGAATTACTCCTTCTTGCAGTCTTCCAGGCAGAGGGCAGAAGAAAGGTTTTTTCATGGTAAGTTGTTTCATTACCAAAGTAATCAATTGTCTGAATATATGACTCGGAGGAACCATCTGCTAAGACTTCGATTTCGACCGGATGTCCAATTATTGCTCTGCCATTTAACTTACTCATAAGGGAGACAATTGGGACAGGCCCTTTCTGATAGCTTCCTCGCACTTCTAAATCCACATCCATCAATGGAGAATACATTTTTCTGCCAAAATGTCGTTGAAAAGCATCAAACTCCTGACCTAAACCTTTGAGTTTTTCCTCCCCTCGTTTCCTCATACCAATCCGGCCTTCCCAAGGATCATCATCCCAGTCCAGCATGTCATGGCTGTAGATGTTCCTACATCCAGATGCAACCACAGTTGAGAGCTGATAATCGTCACCTGGTCCAATCATTCTGTCCCCGAACTGCCTTTCGTTGGGATCAGTGTCATCAGTTCCATCGCTCATATCATTTGTCCCATTATAATCTAACCCATAACCCATAGGCTTTTGGCCAAATGCCCTTCTCTTATATTCACAATATCTTCCATCTTCCAGATGATTACGGTGCATTTCTCTCTTCCGTGCAGACCTTCTTGGAAGATTGCGCAATTTTCTTTTCCCCTTGAGCTGCCACTTGGAAACCCTACTAGCTTCATTATCAGGATTGTGGGAATAAAGGTAGGAAGAGTCGCCAGAAATGGATGACTCATAATGATATTCCTCACTGCTGGTGCTTTCATCTACTCCTGACATTTGTCTACTAAAAGTATTGCGTCGCTCCGAATGACTCCCAGCTCCTGGAAGGAGAAGATTTCAAACTATAGTTAGGGAATAACTAACACCTATGTGACAAATAGAAAACTCTGGTCTAAGTAATCAAAAAGGTTAACTGGTTTTTAACGTTCAGAGGCTTGACACAAATTCCAGTCAAAGAAAAATTAAAAATAAATATCATCTTGACAACTGAAAACCAATTTTCGCAAAAGTAGAAAACATTTATATTGATAAGAAACTAGCTTTTAGCCCGTCCAGCAAAGCTTCACCTGACAGCAAAGGAATGTCATCATCAGTATCCTCCTCCATATCAGAAGAATCAGTTTCAGATTCAGAATAATCAGATCCAATATCTTCCAAAAATTCAGGAGGGTCATAATCTGAATAACGAGAATCACCACCGGCAAAGGAGGAATGCATTGCCTCCCTATGGCTTAGCAAATTCTCATGGAGGTCTGAAACATCATTAGATTCATTTGGTGTAACGGCGAAGAACAAAGAGACCAAATCTTACCCAAATAGTGGGCATAACACTATCAACTCTAATATTCCATCCTCCCACGTAACATCCACTAAGTTCCAGCGCCTTCTCCCATAATTCTAATGAGAGCGTTGCTGTAAAAATCATCAAAGACAAGACTTTAGTTTAGGCATTAAATAACATTTGAGTGTCGGAAAAAAATTGGAGGAATCAAGAAGCCACAAACCGTTTGAAAATCAGAACATCGGTGACCTCTCCACATGAAGAGAAATGTTTAGTCAGCCCGATCTGAAGATCAATCTTAGGAAGCGAAGTGTCAAATCCCGATACTATCATCCTAATAATTTGTTTGCACGAGTTAATATCATCAACATGACAAGAACACATAACCCCAAAAAAATAAAAAAAGAGGTCAATTTTACATGCGTTCTGATCTGCGGTCGACTCCATCAACCGACGTCAGTTCTGAACTGCTGTCGACAACGTAACCGAAATCTTCTTCTCGCAGAGAAGGTAAAGCCTTAGCGAATACAGTCCATCCACCGACGTCAGTTCCACTAAGTTGCAGCGCCTTCTCTTGGGCACCTTCTTCGGCAAAACGAATGTAGGAGGGACTGTGAAACAATAAAAACTAGTTTTTTAGTAAGCATTAAATTTAACTTGAGCTGGGGAAAATTGGAGGAAGAAGCCACAAACCTCTCGAGGATACCCTTTTCATAGTTTCTGGGAACATAAATGCGTATGATCATTCCACATGAAGCGAAATGTTTTGTCAACGCGAGCGTGAGAGCATACTCATGAAGCGAAGTGTCATATCCCTCAACGCAAATCCTGCTTATGAACTGCAATAATTTGATTGCAGGAGGAGATATTATTATCAAAATACCTCATCTCCCTTAAAAGAAAAGGAAATGAAAGATCTAATCAGAAATTCTACTACTTCAAACATTTTCCTTCTTTCTTGTGAAGAAACCATTCATAGAGAAAACAAAGGTTAAAGAGAGCGTAAGAATAAATCCATAAGGAGACGAAGATTACGTACTTTGATGGTGGATTCGTCCATGGTTAAGTTGAGAAGAGCGACTGCTAGGGTTTCCGGCTCTCGAATGAAAGATATTTTTTAGATCTAGGGATTTAGGTATGAACAAGTTTTTTTCTTTTTTTTTTCCCGATTGGGCCTTGAATTTAGCTCAGGCCTGGACTAAGCCCATATATTCCTAATTTTTTTTTCAGCCCATAATCATTTCCTACTTGTAGCCGTTGTGGGATTCGTTATGGAGGGGAAAGCGATCATATTAGGAGCAACTATATCAGCACACTATTTTGCGCGCACACGCTCACTTTAGCATGCTATGTTGATCTATTGGTCCTCAAGATACATTTTTTTTTTTTGTCACTCTAGTCCTCGAGATATTATACCATATATAGTAGGAGAAACCTTCCTTATCTCCGCGATATTTTACGATTTTGTGTATCAACCACATTTCATAAGTTTCTTTTTCTTTCACCATTTCACAATATAATTCAAATCCACTGTTAAGGTTTAAGACTTTGGTTATCAACGCTTAAAAAAAAAAACTATTGAAGATCCAAGGAGATTTGGTTCCATGGGTACGCGAGAGGATGTCATAGTCAAAATACCGAGAAAATTTGACAGTTCTACCCTGTTTTATGAGACATTAGAACACATGTTAGCCGATAAAATGGTCAATAATTTTAATTTTTATAATGGAGTTACTTTGTATTGTTTTATTGTTGATTATATGATATGTATTTTATGGTCGTAAGATTTCGAATTATATTAACACTGTTTTGATTTAAATTCTTTACTATCACATTATTTGAAAAAGAGAAAAAAAAAACGAATATTGTGGACTAAAAATATCTCTCTATGAGGAGTTAGTTTAGAATTTTAAATTGTAAGAGGAAAAAATGGAACAAAAAATGTTATAAATGAAGATATTGAACAAATATAGTTAGCATGCATAGGACTCAAGTAAGCATCAGAGTAGATATATACTAAACAAAACCAAAGTCATGCATTTAAACACACTACTTTTCTTCTACATACACTTATTTCAACTTTATAAAAATAAAAAGAGTCGGGAGACTCTTGTACTCTCTCCAGTGTTTATGGGTGACAGCTTGCACTATGAATGTTTGTTGCTCCGCCCGGAAGTGCTTGTTATCCCCCTCCGCATCTTCAATATGCTCTCTCGCAGCGAAAATGCACGCTTATTTTATTACACTATCTAATGTTCTAACACTCTTCAAAAAATGTTTAACACTCTAAAACGCTCTCGAATCTCATTTTGCAGTTGCCCTATTTTAGCAGCAATTGCAAACAACTTTTTTTAACATCCATATCGAAACGAGCAAGCACTCAATTAATGAATATTAATTTATCGAGTGATTAATTAATATCTTTATAAACTAATAATTTTTCAAACTTCCAATATTATCTATTTATATAGGTTTTTAGAATATATTTTTTTAGAGAGCCTAATAGCATAATTAAACATTACTTTTAAGGTCTTAAAAATGGTAGAAAAATTGTTTCAGTGGCTTGGAGACTAAAAGTGTAGTATGACATGAAGGGTCTTCTCGACTGAAGAAAATAGATGGAGAACGTTTTTATAGTTAAACATAACGATAATTGTGTTTTTCAAAGATAAATTAATGCAAATAGAATATCTTACATGTGAAACAATAATCCACTGAAACATGATCTTTTGTTTTGGATAGCCAACACCACAACCCCAATTTTCCTGTAGGGTCTTCTTTATTTCATGATCGACACACCATCTCAAAGAACTTTTTACAACTTGATTCACCAAATTGATCGAAAAAATATGGTTGTAATATTGTGACTTGCTTTTCAAGTATTTAGTTTATGGGATTGTAATCTTTTTCATTCTCAAAATATTAAAAAAAAAAATTAAAAGCCTTGTTGACTTCTCTATATAGAAACAAAATGACTACTCTCGTTCATCCAAATTCCGATGTTGCAATAATTTTTAACTTTCTCAATTTATCATTTTTCAGTTTTTGTTTTCACATATCATTTATTGATTCCATCTTTCTTTTCCACAGCCTTAAATTTTTGTATAATTCTTTGTTTTCATATTTTTTTTTTTTGCTCTCTATTCTTGATAATTGTTATCTCTTTTTCTCTATATTCTTGATAATTTGTTATCTCTTTGATTGTTTATTGAATGTTCTTTTATGTTCTGATTTTCTAATTCTGATTTTTCTTTTTTTATTTGTTTAAAACTTTCTAAACCTATTATTTAATTTTTGATCTCATAATTTGCTTTTTCTTTTTTCACTTGAATTGAAATTAAATTATATTATCATTAATTTTGTAAATGACAAATCTTAAAGAAAACATCATACACTACTAAAAGGTGGTAATGAAAGCTAATGATGATGATTGAGCTTACATCCAGACAAAAACAAAAGCAAAACCGAAGTAATAAAAAAGAGAAAGGCAGTTGCATTGTATTGTATCACAAGTTTAAAACACCAACCAAAAAGCTTACATCACATGCATTTCATGAAATTCGGATATTATCTCCCGGTAATGTCGGATCAAGACGAAACCATGATCTCCCCATGTTCCTCTAGCAGAATCCTGACACTCCCAACAGGGAGTGTCGTTTGGACCTAGCACGGTTCCCATCAGCAACAAACAATGACCGAGTCCCCGACGATCTGCATTTCTAAGCTCCCGTGGGGTCGGGTCATATATACCTCTGTGTCTTGTATTCTCATATGAAGGACACATAAGAATTCTGATAGTGACAGGTGCTCTGATAACAGTCAGTTGAAGGATATGCTCAAAACAATTTGAGCCAAACCATACATCTCTACTCACGTATTCTCTCAAGTAATGAGACCATGTCTCCAAAGACTTGTATCTTCTTACTCTAGGATCCTATTTAAGACATGTCATTATATAATTGAAAAGAATATAATTAGTTAAAACATTTTACCTTGGGCGTCCTCCCATGCGTATGAAGTAACCATGTCAATGGTTGAACCTGATCTAAAACCGTTCCTAGGGAGGTGAGCACATTCAATATCAAAATACTAGAAAAGACAATTTTCTATATAAAAAAAATATTAAATTGATAATTTTTCAATTTTAACAAAAATATCAATAACGCAAAAGACATATGTTTATATATTTATATTTAAATTTTCATTATTAATATGTAAAATCCTTTATATTGAAAGTACCTTTATGTTTGTATATCATCTAACTTATTTACTATTTGTGTTAGATTTATAATAATAAAAATGTATCATATATTGAATGTTTTGTTACAACATGAACGAGTATTGCACCATGTTAATTTATCATCTTCCGATATGTTTGACGGTTCTATTCAAACTCACAAAAGTCTTACAATTAACAAAATCTTAAAGATCCATAAATGGACTAAGAATAAATCCAAAATCTTCAAGATCCATAAATTGACATAAATTGACTAATAAAAGGACAAATTGGAAGTTTTTCACTGAATATTTATAGACAAAAAAAACATATGTAGAAATACAGTAGCCATACACTAAGAGGTCTTGTCCAATAGTTTCTAGGAGAATATCAACAACTCAGTGTTGTTTACACTAACTTTAATCATGGTATTGCGAGTTGTTATTGCCTGAAACAAATGAGTATGTTTCTGTTTAAACCTCAAGAATGAGTGTACATACCTTGATAGGATAAGTTTTCTGATAACAGCGATTCATCGAGAAGAAAAAGCTTGTAATAAATAAGAGACAATGGTGAATCGGTGATGAGAATGATACATTTTCTTTTCACAAAGATTATGACATATGTTTTAGGTGTATTAAAAGTACATGTAATATATAAGAAATAAAATATTATTAATTAATTTAATAAAACTAGCGTTCTAATAGTTTATGGTTATTATGAGAAAACTCTATTCAGCTCAAATTTATTCACTATTGAATTATTCAATATTTTATCATCCATGTGACATACCAATCAGACATAAATTTCTTCAAAATATCATTCACGTCAACGAACATCCATTTAAGTCTCCTTAGTTTTCTTGTTATAAAGTTAGTTTATATGGGCTCATTTGGAAAACACAAAAAAAAAAAAAACATATAACGCTGATGTTATAAAAAGAGGGTTCACATGTATTCCTATTGGTCAAAGTTAACTGATTTATAGATAAAATATAAAGTATATTTTTATATTTTTAAGAAAAGAAATGAACCCCTATTTGCTAAAGTACGTCCGCCGATGGTTATTTCTATGTATTCATGTAGATTATTTCTATGTTCTAATAAAACCTATAGTTGACCCCAAAAAAAATATAGGAAATTTGATATGAAAGTATACGTTTTTGAGTATAGACCCCCGAGTATTGGAAACTCTGATATTTTAGATATTGCATCTTCCATTCCATACATTTTCAGCTCGATACTTATAATTAAGTTTATGGGACGAACAAGGGTTTTTTGAAAAACTAAATTATTTGATTATTAGACATTTACACACGGGTAATCGAATAATAATACATTTTGCTCATATGAAAAACACTACTTACCTAACATTCATTGATGATGTATAGCAGATACGGGAAACTGAACGAATAATATACATGTATCACCCCTGATTTATGTATCAAAGTCAAGTCGAAGTGGACAGACCATTAAAATTAGCTTCTTATTTTTTTTCTCCAAGAAAAATGGTTAGATAAATTAATTAATAATTTAAGAATACAATAATAGACTTTACAACAAAGTATTTTCCTAAGACAGTCAAGGTGACAATAGCATGTGGGATAATATGGTTGGTAGTTTGATAAAACCATATGCTATGATTAGACATATGCGATCTATTGACATATACTTAATTTTTCGCCTTGATTTAGAGAAATTCATCAAGAGACTTTGTGATAAATACCCAAAAAAATTTCAAGTATCGAATGAAGGAAGTTATGGATTTGTGTTACAAGAATAAAAACTAGCCCTTAAATTAATAAAACATTATATAGACGACATGAGAGGCGCATTGAAATGCTATAGTTCAATGGGACAAGAAAATGATATCAACAACTAACACTAAGATACATTTATAAGAAGATAAGCCAATAGGTTGACAAAAAAATTTGGAAAAAAAAAAAAAAAGATAAAAAAAGAGAAGATAAGCCAATAAATAACAATTGATAAATTAGAAAATGATTAGAATATAAGTAACAGTATGTAAATATTAATAGTGAAACTTCAAAAACTAGAAAGAATAAATTAAAAGGAGTATATGTTGGTGTCCTCTTTTATGAGGGTCCATTAAATAAAGTGGAATTTAGAAACATTATAACTGTTGATGAACCATCACATTCATCTCTTGTTCTTGCTTTTCCGGGTTTTCCTGCTTGCTGATTCCGATATTTTTAAATTCTCTTATTGTCTTCATAACTTGTTTACTCAATACTTACTAGTTAGCTTTATGTTTCCTTTGTACTCTCAGAATTACTTCAGGAGCTTTTATTTTGTTCAATAAATGCTTGCTGCTTGAAGTTCACGTAGTCCACTAATTGTTGTATCTCTGTCAATTCTTCATTGTGAGGTCAAAAGACTATAAATCTTCTTACTAACCATTTTGATGAGGGCAGGACGTTCACCATTATACTTCATTCTCAGAAATGCTTAGTATCGTTCACCATTATACTTCATTCTCAGAAATGCTGGGTGGATGGTCTTGCCAAAGATCTTCCTGGAGTTGAAAAGGAGTGTAAAAGAATAAAACCGCCAAATAAGTTTATCAACACTCTGGGATAGCTGTGAGTTTTCTATTGTGACTTTCAATAGTCATTTACTACCAAAAAATTAGCAAGCACAACAGTTTCTTTAACATACCTCAGAACGCAAGCTGTGGAAGTAGCCGTGTAGAGCATGTTTTGAAGCAGAATATATAGCCTGTCCAGGTGAGGGTACCTTTCTTGCAGCACTGCTTATCTGTAGATTGACGTGAATTATTAATCATGACATTTAACCCAAGGAAATGAACAATTAACACATACAAGAATAGCTAATCATAGCTCGACTTCTCAAGATTTGTAAATGGTAAAATTATTTATAATTTAGCTAGCAGGCGATATTAACCCAAAAGAAACCTTAAGCTGTCTAGATAGCCTAAAGCCTCAAAACACTATGATCATGAAGTCATAAGCCTCAAAACACTAAAGAAAAGAAAAGAAAGAAAGAAAAAAAGATACAATATGACTTCGAAACAATAAATATAGTAAATTACTCAAAAGTCATAAGGTGAGATCATGAATTCATAATCATATGGGAATGGAACGAGAGACTTTGGGATAAACATGGGTGGCCGGATGACCCATAATGCGGCGACCCTTTGCGTGTTTAAATATATAAACCAATGCTCCGACCGGCCATTCCACTATTCCGGCTGCTACAAACGCCACAAGCCCTAACGCCGGTCCTACCACTTTGCACCTACAAGGGTTTCCGCCCGTTCCGCACTGTACGCATATCGGAATCATCGTTGGTAAAAATTGATCAAAGCGATGAAATGTTTGTGGATATTGTAGGGATTCGATGTATGTAATATGAGAAGAACAAGAAGTGGAATACTATGGAGAGTTGGATTGTGATGTTTATATAGAGACTCAGGCGAATCATTCTACTGTCTTTTAAAATTGTTCTTCTTGTTTTATCTTATTAAATATCTTTGATCCTAAGTACGTAAGACCATCAACGCTAGTTTTTCAATAGTTTTTTAAGAGTTTTTTAGGTATATTTTTAATTAAAAAAAAAAAATTTACTTTAAAAACGTTTCTTATTTTAGATATTAAGAGCATGACTAATGTAGAAATCCATAAAAGTTTCTAAAGCATTTTTTAAATATTAAAATATGAAGAAGCGGTTTCTTAAGTTTCTTAAATAAAAAACCTTTCTTATGGGTTTCTTAACTTTTTATATTAAATTAATCAAAAGAAAATCATAAGAAACTTTTAAAAAATGTGCATTAAAGATGTTCTAAGAAACGGTTCTTACCACTTTAATATTAAACAAATGGATAAAAAACTCATTATAGATTCTATCATTGTTCTAAGATCGGTTCTTAAAATATGATTAATGGTAAAACCCCTTATGAAATTCTTAACCATTTTTATAATATTTTTTTTGTCTAAGAAACGTTTCTTATGTTTTTTATTTAAGAAACCCATTTTAGTTTGTTTCTTAAGTTTGTATTATTTTATTATTATAATTATAAAAAGATTTTAAAAACGCCATAGTCTTAGTTATTTTTATTCTTCACTTTAACACGTGTTGTGTTTGAGAGCTGTACAGTGTTGAGGTGTACGTGTTTTCTTCTCTCTTTATCTCAGTCATCGTTGTCACAAGATCATCGGTGACAAAGTTGATGACGACATCGGTATTTTTTCGGGGTTCTTTACCCAATGCACACATTACATAGGTGATATGTTTTAATATAGGGTCAAGTACCAAGACCAAAAAGAGATGGGCCTAAAATAGGCTGGACTCAAAATCAACCGGACCAATTCATATATCAACTAAACTTAATACTAACAGTAACCGAAATAGTTGAAGTTATCAAAATTGAAGACTTATTCAAAACTGAAGAACCTTTTACCTTTTGCATTGTAATGTGTATGATCTGGTCTCCACCAAATGCATATAGGTGATGTATAGATATGACGCTGAATATACTGTACATGCACATGCATGTTGTTTATATATATCTACTTTATTGTTATTTCCCAAGTCTTGATATAAGAAGATATTTCCCATCAATCATCATCATTATCATGATGAAAGCCAAACCTCTGATTCTAGTCTTCTTCTCCATGTGTGTCGTGTTACATTGTCTCACTAATCAAGCCAATTCTGATTCGCCCCTGGAACATACGGCAATTACAACTCAGCCACCGGTTCAAGATTCTTGCGTAAATTCTTGTGCTCAGCCGCCTCCGTTGCCGCCAATGCCACCACGAAAGACTTACTGCAGTAGGTCGTCTTCATCTCCACCTCCGCCGAAATACATGTACGTGACCGGTGTGCCTGGAGAACTCTACCGGACCGAACCAAATGACCAATGGGGCTATTATTCTAGTGCAAACCAGAATTCGGTTAAGTATCTCTTGGTTATTGTAATTGTGGGTTTTGGAGGTATAAATTTTTGAAAACAAAAAGCTATAAGGTGTTTAAGCAATCTTATGTAATACGGTATTTGCATCGTAATATGTATGTTCGAATAATTTTATATATTATTGTCTAATTTGTTGAGTAAATCGTTCTTTTAACCAAAGCATATATAGATTAATCATTTTGCTAAACGTGATATATAATGTAAAGTTTCCTAAAATATATATTTTTTGTTTAAAAAGATTCCTAAAATATTAAAGCATGAAATTATCAACGACTTTAAAAAAATCCACTCACTCCAGTGATCTTAAATTTATCAAACATAAAAGTGTCTTTTTAACTCTGTTCAGTTATAGATGAAAGTGATAATTACTTTCTCAAGAAGTAAAAATCACTTATTAATTTCAATAATGTTCGTTCCTCCTAATTTGAATAAATTAATACTAAATTGTAAGTATCAATAGTGCATCTATAATGTCATTTTCTCTCATCTTCAATAATTTATTTGGTGTTGTTCCTCCTAAACAGTTTTTAATTACTTTGAGAAAGTAATAACTTTGAAATTTCACCCTTCTATCAAACCCGTCAAATAACTTTGAAATTTTTAAGCCCATAGACCATGTTTATTGGGGGTTCTTAGTTAAGTTTCTTAGTATTATTTATGATTTAATTAATAATAAAGTAAGATTTAAGTTAAGAAGCGGTTCTTATTTTAGAAATTTAAGAACCGATTCTTAAGTTCCATGTGGCCGTTTATGATTGGAGGAGAAAATGAGAAATTTTTTTTTTTTTTTATTTCTTTCTGGAACAATGGCTCAAATAACCTTATCTGTTACGAGCATTGCCAAAATAACTTAGAATTTAGTTTCTATTTTTTTATTAAAGCGAAAATTACAAAATGACCAATAAACCAGGGAAGGTCTTCATATTTACAATCCAACCTAACAAGAATCTGACCCAAATCTATCTACCCACCCGACCCAGCTCCCTTACCCTAATTGATTTAAAATTAATACAAGAAAAAAAAAAGTAAGCTAAAAAAAATAGAAGGAGAGCGAACCTCTCTTCTTGACGGTGGCCGATATTGATCCCATTCTCAGAGATTTCAAATTCACAAACTCCTCCACTTTACCACTCCTTCTTCATCTTCTTCTTCTTCTTCTTCTGTCGCGGCGGACGAACTCGACGGTGGCCGATATTGTCTTTCTCCACGGCGGACGAGGCTCTCGACGGTGGCCGATTTCTTCTTTCTCGAAGGCGGCCGATTTTGTCTTCATCGTCGTTTTCTTCTCCTTCAAAGGTTTGTTGATTTTGAAAATCGGTTTTTTAAGGATTTGGGTTATGAAGAAAATCGGCGAAGTTTGATTTTGATTTTGGGTTATGATGAAAATTGGCGATGGGGAACTCATTGGCGATGTTTGATTTTGGGTTAGAGATTTTTGATGAGAGATTTTGGTTTAGGAAAATCGGTACAACGACGATGTTGAAAATCGGTAGAACAATGACTAAGTTTGATCATGACTTGTTGATTTTGGTTTGGGAAAATCAATTCAATTCTCAGTTTGATAATCAATTCAATTCTCAGTTTGATAATCGGTGAAATTTGATTGTGGATTTAGGTTTTTCCTGATATTGGATTCATTAGATTTTATTTTAGTCATTGTTTGAAAAGGCTTTGAGTTGCTTGAGTTTTGAGAAGGAGAAAGTGATTTTTGCTTGATTTTTATAGTAATTGAACTAGCGCAAAAGGTATGAGAAACCTATGGAGTGATTAATTTTGATTTTTTGCTAAGTGCTTGAGTTTGAATTTATCAGGTTAGAAGATGCCTCGGCATCGTCATCCTTATCGGCATCCTCATTGGAGGAAAGGGTATGATTTTGGGTTAAACATCAGAGTTAAACTGAGTATATTGTGTCGAGGAAGAACTAATTAAACTGGTTAAATTGTGTTTAGGAACAATAGTATGACTTAGTAGAATTGGATTAATATGGAAAGACAGTTAAGCTAGTTTAGCTAGTTAAGCTAGTTTAGCTAGTTAAGCTAGTTTAGCTAGTTTAGCTAGTTTAACTAGTTAAGCTAGTTAAGCTAGTTTAGCTAGTTTAGCTAGTTTAACTAGTTAAGCTAGTTAAGCTAGTTTAGCTAGTTTAGCTAGTTTAGCTAGTTAAGTTAAACCGGTTAAACTGGTACAATGTCTAACACATAATGTTTTGATTGCAGGTGACGGAACCGATGCAACCTAGAAATTCTTGTTCAAGGCGAGTGGATTTGAGAAGTACCCGAATATCGGTACGAGATGTGATCCGTACACATGTGTTGATTACATTAAGAGGCTCGGACCAGGTTTGGAGTTACGATGATTTTTAGAACATCGCCAGTTCTGACACTTATTTCATATGCATCTCCATACCAAAAGGAAGTTGATGGGAAGAAAAAGAGGAAGAGGACGAAGTCAAAGCATATCAGCATCCCATTCACAGGAGGGGGAAGAGGTGGAAAAGGAGTAGGAAGAGGTAGAAAGAGTAAGTAGAATAAGAAGAGTAAGAAGAGTAGAGATGATTAATAGTAAGAAGACTAGGTGTGTTTTTTAATGTATTTATCAACTTAGTTTTATGAATTTATTAACTTGGGATGTTTTTGTTTAGTTATGAGCTTTTGTTTCATGAATTTATTAACTTAGTATTATGAATTTCATAACATAGTTTAACCCGTCACACAGAGTTTAACCAATTTAGCTAGTTTAACCCGTCACACATAGTTTAACCAGTTTAACCCAGTTTAACTAGTTTAACCCATCACACATAGTTTAACCTGTCACACATGATTTAACCAGTTTAACCCATTTAATCCCTTGACCGACATTAAAGTGCTCAATTTTGTGTTCCACGTGGCACCAAGAATGATTGCCACGTGGCGCCGTCATTTTCTGGCGCCGTTATTTCTTGGCGTCGTCATTTTAGTACACATAGTTTAACTAGTATTCTAGTAGTACCGACTTATAACATAGTTTAACTTTCATGGCTAAATCAATTTAACTAGTTTAACCACATTTAAAAAAAAATTAATTAGTTTAACTTATAAAAATAATTTTTTAACATATAATTAACAACTTTTTGTGACGTAATATATGATAAAATTCATGTTTATCTGATTTACATAGTTATTTAGTAAACATTAGTAAGTAACTTTAAAAGTATAAGGAAGATGAGTGAAAGTCTAAAGGTTCATGTTATGTTGTTAAATATTATAAGCTATTTTTTTTTCCAATATTATGTTGTTATATACGTTTACTTACATATATAATAATGTTTTCTAATAAAATTTATTAAAATACGTATGCAATCCTTGCGTTTCTAAATACAAGAACATAATAACATAGTTTAACCAGTTTAGCCAGTTTTCCAAGTTTAACTATTTTGACTAGTTTAACCAGTTTAACCATCTTCATATATTTAAACTATTTTAACTAGTTTAACATAGCTAGACAAATTTTCACATAGTTTTTCCAGTTTAACTAGTGTAACCAGTTATACCCAGATTTAAAACGAAAGCAAAAACCATAATCCAATTTATTAAAACGCAACATAGTTGTACACAGTCAAATAAACAAACATACAACAACAAAACAAAAACAACTAGCGAGTTTTTGTCCTTCGTCTCCTTTCTCCAACCGATGGAAACCTAACCTCTTGGTTTTTTCCTTTTTTCTTGTCGTAATCCGGAGGTAAGACAAACATATTTTCAACATAATCGGGAACATTCCACTCAGATTTATGGGGTACCGGATAAATGGTCTGATAGTACGCTAACGCTCATTGCTCCATAAAATAATAAGGCCACCTCGATATAAGATATCATCTTCGGTTTCACCCATCGACGTTGATAATAACTTATTTTCAGCAACTTCGATTGATTTACCTTCACCTTTCGGCATATTTTACCAACCAAAGATGAATAACTCATTTGTTTCCAATTTCTATCCATATATATATGGTATAACACCGATGTTCTTTTGGATTTCATTGTATATCATCTCCGTCATGTGAGTAATGTCCTCCGTAATTAAAAGATATGTCAATCATCGCCTCCTGAAAAAATAAAATAAACGACATCAGTATATAGTAATTGCACTAACTAGTTTAACTAGTTTAACAAGTTTAACTAGTTTAACTATAGTTTAACTTTGTGTACATAGTTTAACTATTTTAACTAGTTGTACTATCTAGTTATCCAGATTCTAGTTTTGCCCAGATTCTAGTTTTGCCCAGATTCTGATCTGAACCTAAAAATTCAGATCGTCGCTTCTCAATTCAAACTCATAATCCACAATAACATATAACCTTTAATCAACACAAGAATAGAAATCACAAAAATCGACAATCAAAATCAAATCTAATAAAATCAGATTTCTTTACCAATTCAAAGTCGGCGACAACAAGTGGCGAGCGGCCACAGGCGAGAGGTGACAACAAGGGGCGGCGGAGGGGGATCGGTGACAGCGGCGAAGGTAGATCGACGACAACGACGCCGGAGGTGGAGCGGCCACGTAGGGGTTCTCTTTTTTTTAGATCTCGATTATGAAGTGAGAGAGAGAAAGAAGGAGAGAAAAAAAAAAATAAGAAAAGAAAGAAAAAAAAATGTTTATTTAATTTTTTAATTATTGTATAAAGGGTATAATGGAAATTGCATATAATTTTGTTTAATGAAGGTTAGATAGACTTAAGTAAAGTTAGATAGCTTTGTGATTCTCCATTTAGGTTAGTACAACATTTCACTCTTTCTTTCTTTCTTCGTTCTCTCCGCTCACCTCGCTTTGCAAACCCATCGAAATCTTCGATCCTTGGTGATGGCAGCTCCTGCGGTGGAGGCAACCGCCGCAACTGCTCTCCGCTTTGTTATTCTGAGGGCTCGTAAGGCGGCAGAGCAAGTAGGAAGAGATCCCGAGCGGGTCAGGGTCGTTGCGGTCTTCAAGACTAAACCCGTCTCACTTATCCGCCAAATCTACGACGCAGGTCACCGCTGCTTCGGCGAGAATTACGCCTAGGAAATCATCGATAAAGCTCCAGAGGTTCACGAATTATTTACGATTCTCAGTATTGTTGAATCTCCTGTGTTCCTTCGCTGATTTTTTTTATAGATTGAACCTCGCGTCTCAAATTTACAGTTCAGAATCCGAATGATTCTCCTTCAATTACTACTATGTGTCTCTCCCTTTTTCTGGGATTCCTTCAATTTGATATTTTCCATCGTGAATAATGACTCTTCAAGTTTTCTGGAGTGAATTGTAACTATTGATTTAAAGGTTTAGTGAAAGTGAAACTCTTTTAATCCAATGTTTGCAGCTGGAGTCCCAAACTTGGCAATGGTTCATGGTGTAGATGGCGAAAAGGTAATATAGCTTCACTCATAACACACTTGTATCACCGGATTCTTCAAGGATTACCAGAAAACTCATATATATAGATGTTCTGTGAGATAGTCTTGCAATTCCTTCACATGGATTTCAGGCTACGAGGATAGTTTTAGATTAGAGTGATGAGAAAGCAGTGAGATTAAAAGGAATTTATCACCTGGAAAGCAATTTATGTCTTGTCTTGTGTTAGTTTGTGTTTTGTAAATATTTTGTATGTTAAATCAAATGTATGTTTCAAATATTTTGTATGTTAAATCAAATGTATGTTTGAGAACATTGTTGCTTCTGTCCCTGCATTCTACTTACACTTTATGTAACTGCTTATAACCAAGAGCAACGGCAATTTCGTTTGATAAGTGGGTACCTTAAGAAACATGAATTTGAGGAAGCCCTTTTGTTGTTCAGAAAAATGCCAGAGAGAAGTGTTGTTACTTGGAATGCAGTGATTGGAGGGTTTAGCCAGACGGGGCAGAACGAAGAAGCTGTGAATACTTTTGTGGATATGTTAAGGGGAGGTGTGGTGATGCCTAATGAATCAACCTCCCTTGTGTTATTACAGCCATATCCAATATAGCTTCTCATTGTGCTGGTAAAAGTATTCATGCCTGCGCAATCAAGTTCTTGGGTGGGCAATTTAATGTGTTTGTTGGGAACTCTCTGATAAGTTTTTACTCCAAATGTGGGAACATGGACGATAGTCTTCTCATTTTCAACAAGCTCCAAGAACAACAACAAAACATTGTTAAATCAAATGTATGTTTCAAATTTTAATTTTATAATTTTTTTTTTTTTTGTTAAGAACCTCATTAGAGGTTCTTCCAATAAACATGTTTTTTCTCAAGTTTCTTAACTAAGTTTCTTAACTTAAGTTTATTAATTAAATAATCATTAAGAACCCTTAATGGGTATAAACATGCTCTTAAAGTAGTCATGACTCATGACAAACACACACACAAAAAAACCAACGTAAACTGTCCTATAAATTGATAAAAGCATGCAAACTTTCCTTAGTTGAAAGACTATTAAAAAAAAAAAAAGACTTTAGTGTTGACTTTTGGATAATTGACATTAGATATGCAAGAGCTCCACTATCAAATTAACAAATCATATAAACTAAAGTCTTAAGTATAATATTATTAATTTTTCCTTAACAACTTATAAGTATTATAGTAATCCGCATGATGGTAAATTGATAAAATAAAATAACTTATTTTGCATGTTGCATAACTCTCTTTTATAGACAAAGACGTAGAGTTCAGCTTTCTGAAAATGTTTTTTTTTTTTTTTAATTAAATCCGCGCTGGAGCCCAGTCAGAAGATACGGTTCATTGGTCAAAATAAAATAAAAACTATACTATATAATTTTAATCTTTATTTTATGGCATAATTTAATTTCAATTTATCTTAACAGCATATTTAATTTCATTCTATGTACTATATACTTAACAAGTAATCGGAGCACTAAGAAAAGAAAAAAATCGCTTTGAAAAGGCAAAACAAACTATCATCAGATTTCATTTCTTCCCCAATCTTCATATCCTCCACAGAGTAGAGTGCGATCCAAAACCCTAAACCCCATTTCCCGCGGATTTTCTCCCAGAAGCTGTTACGGAGACCAAATGGGAGATCCGTTGGAGAGGTTGGGTTCACAGGTATCAATGGCAACTGAGTCTGGGATGAAGGAGGACTTGTGCGTTGAGATCGATCCTCCGTTAACTGAATCTGTTGCCACTGCCGAAGATTGGCGTCGTGCTCTCAGCAAGGTTGTTCCCGCCGTCGTCGTACTCCGCACAACGGCCTGTCGTGCCTTCGATACCGAGTCCGCCGGTGCTAGCTATGCTACCGGGTTTATCGTTGATAAGCGACGTGGAATCATCCTCACCAATCGCCATGTGGTTAAGCCAGGTGCGCTTTTACTTGTGTTGAAATTTCTTATGGACAAAATTGATTAGCAACGAGTTTAGGGAGCAGCTGGATATCAGAAATCGCATTATGATGTTTCTTGTTGTGGAACTTTAGAAGTGATGATGGTTTTTCGAAGTTTTGTATTTGCTTTAGGATTGTGCTATTACCTGTTTGATTAGGTGGTAAACAATTAAGATCCGAGTTCTATCTAGAACGGCTTAGCTCGGCTTGGAAAAGACAGTGTTCTGATTCTAATTTCTAGGTCGATATGGAGATATTTTGGTCATTCCTTCTGAATTTGAGTAGACAGCGAACCTCTTTAGTGTCAAATTCATTCGTTCACTCTTTTTTCTTATCTAGGCCCAGTAGTTGCTGAGGCAATGTTTTGAACCGCGAAGAAATCCCAATCTATCCTGTATATAGGGATCCGGTAAGTCTTCCATTCTAATGCCTAGATTAGATTTCGGTTTTCCCCTTCTTCATACTTCCCTTTGAGTATGAGCGAATTAGCATCACAGTCCAGAATATCTTCTTTTTGGCAGAGGCCATGGCTTGTGTATTGTTATGTTTCTGTACCGTACATACGGTTCATGTTTCGTTGAAATGAGCATGCATCTGCAGGAGCTAGAATTTGGTCTCATCTTATTATTTTAACTTTTCACCCTTCTTGTCTTTTCCCTCGTCATCAGGCTGACATTCTTTGGTATTCTTTTCAGGTCCATGACTTTGGCTTCTTTTCTTATGACCCCTGTGCGGTACAGTTTCTGACTTATGAAGAAATTCCTCTTGCCCCAGAGGAATTTCTTCATAAGTCAGAAACTGTACCGCACAGGGGTCATAAGAAAAGAGGCGGCTTCTGTTGGACTCGAAATTAGGGTTGTTGGCAATGATAGCGGAGAAAAGGTAAGATATATAGTATGGCAGATTCCCTTATATTTTAAACTGTATTTTTCAGTTTGTTGTTATAAAAGCAGTCTACTAACTCAACTTAGCTGTGTCCCAATTTAAATTTTGGATGAGGTCTGAACTGTCTTATCGATTTGTCAAGTTAGCTAAGTTTCTTGTTAAATGTCAAACTTAGGTTGCAAAAAAAATGCATTTTAATATATGTTTGGTGCATTAAGATGCATTTATGGATACGTAATGCTTCTGGTAACTGGAGTGTGGATTTGCAGGTTTCCATACTGGCTGGTACTCTTGCGCGGTTGGATAGGGATGCTCCACATTATAAAAAGTATTTCTGCTTCACTGATCATGTTTTTATAGTTCTGCTTATTTCTCAACATGAAAAGTTGTTTGATGTTACTTGATACTTGCATGTAATCTTCTTAAATTCATATACGTAGTAATTGTTGAACTAGTAATATATCATCGGTACCTATTACATTGCCTAGTTTTTTCTTATGGCTACTTGATTTGTAAAATTCTTTTTTTTTTTGGGTGCAGAGATGGTTATAACGACTTCAATACGTTTTATATGCAAGTAAGTGAAAGTGACTATTTCCTCAATATTTATTACTTTAAATTTTACTCACTAACTTATTTGAACTAAATTGCATGCTATCTCAGCATCTCCCCTGAGTCAAAACCTTGTTTTATCTTTTTTAGTCGTGTCATGCTTATGGTTAATTCCTGTTTCCGCAACAAAATGTGTCTCTCACTCGTATATACTTTAATATATCACGAGTCCACCAACTAGGGTAAAAACTTCCTGTTTGTAGCTTATTGTGCAACACTCAAGTATATTATGCTACTGTAAACCTTACACATACGCTACTGTTTGCTAATATGTGTTTGTGTGTTTATAGGCAGCATCAGGTACTAAAGGTGGTTCAAGTGGTTCTCCTGTCATTGATTGGCAAGGCAGGGCGGTAGCTTTGAATGCTGGCAGCAAGTCGTCAAGTGCGTCAGCCTTCTTACCACTTCAACGAGTAAGCAATCTCTCTTTTTCATTTACTCGTATCGATGGTTCAGTTACGACTAGGTGGTGTAAAATATTTAGTCACTGAAACAATCTCTGTAAATTCAGAATATTAGATTATTGTGTAGCTTCTGCTTCTATCAAAGCTAAGAATTGATAAAAGTATATAAAGCCTCCATCAGAGGTTTTCAATGTGCTTGGTCTTCCTAAAAATAGTTCATGCTAGAAGTGCGTACAATGTTACAAATAAACTACATTTATACTTCAGATCTCTTCTTTTCATGTATGGGGCCCTGAGTATCTAGTAGGAAACACTGTTAAAGTCAGATATGGTTCTTGATCTCATTTTTAGTGTTCCTTACAAATCATTTCGTAACCCCTATATTAATTTGTAAGTTTAGTTAGAAATTTGCTTAGGACTTTTGACCAAGTATGGTTCTCTTTGGAAGGTTGTTAGGGCGTTAAGTTTTCTCCAAAAAAGCATTGACTCGTGCACGGATAAGCCAAAAGCAGTTCATATTCCTCGTGGTACGCTTCAGGTTTGTTTTTTACCTCTCTGATTTTGAAACTCTTCATAGTGCCGTTAAGAATTCCGTGAATATCAACTTTGACCTTTTTTTAAATAGCTGGGTTCAGTTTTTTTTTGTCAGAAGATTTACCCTACTGTCACATGGTATGTCAATTAAATGCATGTGATTTGAATGTTGGGTTCAAATCCTAGAGAGAAAATGTATACTTTGAAATATCGTGAAAATTTCTATTAATACTTGATATCTGAATGACCATGGAGCTTTGATCTGGACTACTGTGGCTGGTGATAGAAAGGTTATCCTTGGGATCTGAAGTAGTTCATGGTTTTATTTTTTCAACAATTGGTAGATTTGCAGAGATTTAGAGGAAGTTCAATGTCTATTATTTAATTATTAGTTCTGGGTGTTGCTTATGTAAGGTTTTATCTGTTTTCTTGTGTGCTTAGATGACATTTCTTCATAAAGGATTTGATGAGATACGGAGACTTGGTCTCAGGAGCGAAACTGAACAGGTACATACTTTTCCTTCTTAACATCATGTAGGGCATCAGCTTTCCTCATGATGCACACTGACACCTTAAAAAATGCTATATCTTGGCTGTGTAGGTGGTTCGACATGCATCTCCAACTGGGGAAACGGGAATGCTTGTTGTTGACTCTGTGGTGAGTGCATTGCTTATTATTAACATACAATACAATAATTATTTTCAAAGAATATGGATACTGTTTAAGCGACGGCTAAGTTTGAAATTTTTTATCCTATATATGATGTCTTGACATGTGGTAGGTCCCAAGTGGCCCTGCTGATAAACATTTGGAGCCAGGAGATGTTCTTGTTCGTGTGAATGGGACAGTAAGTTATCTTGATTACATCTTCTTAGTGAGAATCGTTTTTCTGTTTGCCTCAAGCAATAGATAATTGTGATATCTTTTGCTGCAACATTAGTTAAGAAATGTATGGTTTAGACATTAGTTATAACCTAGCCATAGAACCTATTAATCAGTGCACTTTCATTGTCTAGTTCTTTTTTTCCTCGCTTTTCTAAATCTTCCTTCATGCGTTCGATTGTTATCACAGGTGCTCACGCAATTTTTGAACTTGGAGAATCTGCTTGATGACGGTGTTGGCCAGATGCTTGAATTGGAGATTGAAAGGGGTGGACAGCCACTATCTGTTAGTGTATCAGTGAGTTCCATTCTTCTATTTCTAACTTTGGTTTTATGTGCCCAGTAGTCTTCTAGGATTTTGTGTTTAGTTTCTGCCCAGTCACATACTGACTAGAAAAGTAGGAGACTATGGAAAGACTAGAAGTAAAATATATGTAGTCGTCTCTTCTCTTTTCTTTTGGTCATTAAATTTTTTCTTGTGGCTCTTTTCGTTTTCCCAGATAGATGAAAGAGTTGCTCAATACCTTGCTGTAATTTTCATTTTGGATTTCAGAATTTGCTTAAATTAAATGGGATTCATACTTCTTATCTTTCATAAAAATCAGGAGCTTTATGTGTTTGTGTATTTCCTGCCACAGGTACAGGATTTACACTCAATCACTCCAGACCACTTCCTGGAAGTAAGTGGTGCTGTAATCCATCCGTTGTCTTATCAGCAGGTAATTTAACTATGACTTGAAAAAATATTTTCTGGAAATTTCTGCTTCTCTGTGCCTGCATGGATGATATTCGTGCGTCCTGCAGGTGGAACTGTTGTGTTTATTTATGGTTTAGGGTTTACAGTCAGGGTATAATGTTTAGGGTTAGGGTTTATCCGTCATAAAATTTGCATGCTGATCTTGCCAATTGTTAATTAAAAGCACTTATCTTTTTTCCAAAGTAAGATATTTAGCTAAGTGTTGGTTGGTATGCTCTTTGTGAATATACTAATGCTAACTGTATGATATTGGAACTCTTTAATGTACTATTAGTTAGAGAATCGTATTGATATGCTAGATATTTTATTCATAATAAATGCTTCGGGTCGACTTTATCCCCCACGGTCCACAGTCCACACTGGCTTGCTAGATCTGATTGTGGAAGCATAACTTAGTGAATTAGTGATGTGACTACACTACCTCCTGCTGATAAAGCAGTTTACACGTGTTTTACCGACACTTTCTTATGGACATTAGCTGATCTTAAAATATTATGATTTAACAGGCTCGCAATTTTCGTTTTCCTTGTGGCCTGGCTTATGTTGCGGACCCTGGGTAAGTCGCTCTACTTCCGATAAATTTTCACATTTTCTTGATTTAACAGGCTCGTAACTTTCTTGACTGATGTGTCAATATTCTTACATGTGAGCTTATTGTGAATGTAAATGATTACATGTCTCTGTATATCTGGATTTACTTGGATGAGCTCTTTTCTCTTCAGATACATGCTATTTAGAGCTGGGGTCCCTCGACATGCTATCATAAAGAAGGTTGCTAATGAGGACATTTCCGGTCTTGGGGATTTAGTATCTGTTCTTTCAAAGCTCTCTAGGGGTGCTCGTGTTCCCTTGGAATATATGTCTCACACTGATCGTCATCGCAAGAAGGTGATATTCCTTGTTTAGAAAATCTTTTTGCTAGACTTCTTAACCCACTGTAAACATATACTTGTCAAAACTTGATGCTAGCATTTATATATAATATTTTGTTAGGCTATTCATATCAGCATCTTCATTCTTGCAAACAATTTAGTGATTCTGTCATCATTTTACCTCTCTTCTCGGTGTTCCTAGTATGTGAATTTTTTTGCTACTGCAATGCTGATTGATCTCTGTGATCACGGTGTTATGGAGAAATATTATCTTTAAAACTATGATTTCAACAGTGGATCTTTTTGCGTTAGCAATGTTCCTGTCATTAACATGCTTGCTGTCCATATTTCGTTTTGAACTCTATGATAATACTCAAATGAGAAGTACTTATTGTCGGGTTCCATTTCCTGCAGTCTGTGTTAGTCACAATTGATCGTCATGAATGGTATGCTCCTCCACAGTTGTATACCCGTAATGACAGTTCCGGTTTACGGGATGCTAAACCTGCAATTGAACCTGCTCCTGTTTCACCATCTATTGGTAATAATGGCTTGCCTATAAGCCAAGATATTTCTCTCTGCCATCACGATACAGAACCCATGCATGAAGTGAATGTTCGTGGGGATACTGATACTGCAGCTATTATGGAAGCCTCTAGTGGGGATGGTTCTCAGAATGATTTTGGCTCAGAAGCAAAGAAACAAAGAGTTGAAGATGATTCTTTAGATGGAAGTTCTGCAAACGGTTCCTTATATGGCAGTGAATTTAAATCTGATGATGCAATGGCAACAGATAATAATACAGTTTTAAGAGACTTCGAAGGTGCAACAGCAGTGTCTGCTAATGCTTCATTGGCTGAGCGCGCTATTGAGCCCGCTCTTGTCATGTTTGAGGTAAAGACTAAAACTTCTCTCAAAGTTATCAGTTTCACCAGCTGTTGAAATTTAATACTTTTATGTGGCGTGCTTTTTCTCACCGTTTCTTCTTTCTTGGGCCGTTTCTTCTTTCTTGGGTCTTAATAGTCATTTGATTTTTCATTCACAATATTGAATTCAAGGTTCAGAGTTCCTACATCATCAAAGATTACAAAATTGATAACACAAAGTAGTTACTTAAATTATTTCTCCAGAACATGTTAGATTTGGTAATTACTTTTACAAGTCTGATAGATAATAATCTACGGTGGCTATAAGAAAACCATAGATGTATGACCTGGTGAACTGAATTACTATCTTGGTTAAATATGTTTTTGGTCTATGCGATTGTAATTATAGTTCTTTTATTTTGGTCCAAAATAATTATAGTTATTGTGATTAAAGGCAACTTGCATCTGTTGAAACTAACTTCTATTATACAGGTTCATGTGCCACCATCGTGCAGTCTTGATGGTGTACACTCACAACATTTCTTTGGGACTGGCATCATTATATATCATTCTTCTAGTATGGGACTTGCTGTGGTGGACAAAAACACTGTTGCGATTTCTGCATCTGATGTTATGTTGTCCTTCGCTGCTTTTCCAGTCGAGATTCCTGGAGAGGTTAGATACTTAGATTTCCCTGAGAATCTTATAGTTCATGGAAGGAAGTTTTAGAACTGATCTTTCTTAACTGAATGCAGGTGGTATTTCTTCATCCTGTTCACAACTATGCTCTTATTGCCTATAATCCGTCAGCGATGGGTCCTGCCAGTGCTTCATTCATTCGTGCAGCTGAGCTACTACCTGGTATGTTGTTAACCATTTGCAAGTTCCATCATTGCCTGTTTGGATATCACTATATCACCATCTAACAGATGATTATGCTTTTGTGAAAAGCTGTCTTATAAGATTTATGTATATGTTGTATGCTATTGCCTGAACAGAACCTGCACTGCAACGTGGAGATTCAGTCTATCTTGTCGGATTGAGTAGGAACCTTCAAGCCACATCAAGAAAATCTATTGTAACCAATCCATGTGCAGCGTTAAACATTGGGTCTGCTGATTCTCCCCGCTACAGAGCTACTAATATGGAAGTAATCGAGCTTGATACAGGTAAGGAATTCAGAGCTTGTTACATTAAATTTAGTTACTTTAGACTTGTTCAAATCTCACTTAGTTTTTTTCTTGTTTCTTGCAGATTTTGGTTGCTCATTTTCAGGGGCGCTGACTGATGAGCAGGGAAGGATTCGGGCCATTTGGGGAAGCTTTTCGACTCAGGTTCATCTTCCCACTTTGCAGTTTTCCTAATTTTTGTGTGTATTTTTCTGACGTTCTGCTTTCTTGTGAATTGATGACAGGTTAAATATAGTTCCACTTCGTCAGAAGACCACCAGTTTGTCAGAGGTATCCCGGTATATGCAATCAGCCAAGTCCTTGAAAAAATCATAATCGGTGGTAATGGACCAGTTCTTCTCATAAATGGTGTCAAAAGGCCAATGCCACTTGTTCGGATTTTGGAAGTTGAGTTATATCCTACTCTGCTCTCAAAAGCCCGGAGTTTTGGTCTGAGTGATGAATGGATCCAAGTAAGCCATTTGTTTATATATTTCGCTATATTTCTGCTTAGATTCTTTGTGCTTAATATCTTAGTCTACTAAAATTGGGCATTCTCAAATCCGTTTACTCTATTGATTGTTCTCACAGATCCTTGTCAAGAAGGATCCTGTTAGGCGTCAAGTTCTGCGTGTTAAAGGTTGCCTGGCAGGATCAAAAGCTGAAAATATTCTAGAACAAGGCGACATGGTTCTGGCAGTCAATAAGATGCCAGTTACATGCTTCAATGATATAGAAGCCGCATGCCAAACATTGGATAAGGGTAGCCACAGCGATGAAAATCTCAATCTAACAATCCTTCGACAGGTGACACCATTAACTCATGTTATTATTTATGTGTTTCTCCTTAATCACTTTAGTCTTTAATTTTGTCGATTGATCACACCATGTATGACATCAGTAGCTCCTATCCTTTTCTTGAGTTTCTTGGCACAAATAATTTAGGTTAAGAAAAAAGGTCTGTGGGTTTATTTAGTCTCTTGTTGGTTTGTTAGGGCTGAGAAATGGAGCTCGTAGTTGGAACTGATAAAAGAGATGGGAATGGAACTACAAGAGTGATAAACTGGTGTGGATGCGTTGTTCAGGAT
This sequence comes from Boechera divaricarpa, assembly GCA_026770425.1. NCBI lineage: Eukaryota > Viridiplantae > Streptophyta > Magnoliopsida > Brassicales > Brassicaceae > Boechera > Boechera divaricarpa. The sequence goes on from CM049184.1 coordinate 1,134,024, forward strand.
CCTCATCCTGCTGTTCGTGCTCTTGGATTTCTTCCTGAGGAAGGTCATGGTGTCTATGTCACAAGGTACTAGTTGTGACCTATATATGAAATCTCAATATGGTTTAACATAAAACCTGAGTTCGTACGAATTCATCTGTCTCAACCGACTAGAAGTCATCAGTTGCTTTGATATTCTCTTTGACATATTTTGTTCTCAGATGGTGTCACGGGAGTCCTGCACACCGATATGGCCTCTACGCACTTCAATGGATCGTGGAAGTTAACGGGAAGAAGACACCTGACCTAAACGCATTTGCAGATGCTACCAAGGTTTTGTCTCGTTCCTTACTTTGGACCTGAAGAAGAGTGATGCAGCCATTACAATTGCTCTTTTACTCTCTGATTTGAAGTTTGATCTTAAATTTTTCTTTTTCGATTTGGTTTTCAACAGGAGCTAGTGCACGGGCAGTTTGTGCGCATTAGGACTGTTCATCTTAACGGCAAGCCACGAGTCTTGACTCTGAAACAAGATCTCCATTACTGGCCGACTTGGGAGCTGAGATTCGACCCAGAGACTGCTCTTTGGCGGAGAAATATATTGAAAGCCTTGCAGTAAAAGCCTTTTGGCAATTCTCTGAAAAGCTCTTATGTCTCTCATTGCTCCAAGTTTGTTGTAATTTTATCAATATTCTACTCAAATTCTTCATTGTCACTAGAATTTACAGAAAAAAAAAAACTGAAGGATTTTACATCCAGTAAAAACGCTCTTCTTTTAGAGAGATTGAAGATCTCGCTCTCCGTAACTTCGGGAGGAGTTGTTGCCTTCCAGTTCACTAAGTGGTTCGAACATCAAATAATTGTAATAGATCGTTTAAATTTAGACTCATATCTAGTAAAGTAGTTAAAGATAATCTGCCATGTCAAATTTATGGATTTTTAGTTCAAAAGTCAAAACCAATTGATAATCTTAGCAAACTTGAAAGTTTATATAATCTTTTGAAACTTGAAACTTGAAAAGCTTCACAATTGATAATTCTTTGTGAAATCAAAACAGATTATATAATTTCTCTCTTGTGGGTTTTTTTTTCTGAAGCACATCAGTAAGTGTTTCCCTTGAGAGAAACGCCACAGTCATAAAACCGTATACACCAGTGTGGAGTGACATCAAGGGTGAGTCAAAATCGTATATTTCATACCATAAAATGTGGTCTGCTACGACGTAAGTAAAGTTATTATTATTATTATCTTTAATTAAACCTCAAGATTTTGTGGCTACGATAAGATTTGTTCTTCTTCTCCACACGTATCCGATAGCATAGTTGCAGAGTCTGCACTTGTCCCATCCCTTCACTTGGCAGTAAGAATATCTGAGTTCAATCCACCTTGTTTGCCTGCAATACGGAAACACAAGCCTATTATTATCTTCATTCAAGATGCATAACAATAAACCCTCACAATGGAAGACTCGAGATATCTTGACTTGATCTGAATCGTTTAAGCAAGTAAGCTTACCTTAGAGTATCTATAGATGGATCTCCATCATCGCAATCATCCGAGACTTCCCTTCCCTTCCTCCAAGGTGCATCTTTGTAAAGCTCCGACTTTTATGAATAATGAAACAACAAATAATATAAATTCCTCGCTGAAAGAGCACTACTGTGACAAGTCGGTCGATTAGAAATGATGTTATGGGCTGGGTTAGTATGATTGAGCCTATCTATTAAGAACCTCTGAGGTTATGGGCTGATTTATTACGAATGAGCACCATTGAGATATAAGCTGGGTTAATATGAATATAGGCTGGGTTACTGTATTCTCTGTTTCGTAATGTCTCATCAGCTTCTGTTACATGAGAACATTAGTCACTTTTGTGATGCTAAGGTTTTTCACTCAGTTAGCCTACGACAGCGTTTCAACTCCTTTATTGCTCAGAAGCACAAGTGTTTGTCACAATGTGCACTTGAGAAAGGTAAAGATTTCCTTATACTTTTCTTTCCTTTGTTTCATGCTTTTTCTTTTGAAGGATGCCCAATTAAATTATTGAAACGATGCAAATTATTCTTGTTTGTTGGGAATTGGGATTACGTAGCTGAGAGATGTGGGTTTGATTGATGGAGAGTCAGACAACTGCAGCTCATTCCATGGAAGCAAATTAAATGATCCTGTTTTTAGAGATGATAGATCAGCGCACATGGATACATGCGAGGAGGAGCTGATAGATGACTACCAAGTGCATATTGGTTTGGAACAAAACATAAACGAGGAAAATAAAGTGATTGCCATCGACGATGAAGATGAGCCAATATAATGCACACCAATGGAAAAGATGAAGTTCACTGTGATGGATGACGATACCGAGAGTGAACAAGACACACATGGTGAACGCATTAACAACGGTAATTCTGCTGATGAGACCTTTCCTCAAGCTCTAGAAGATCTCCAGAGGATAAAATGTACAAAGGATGGAACCTGGTTAATCAGTGGGAGCGATGATGAGTCAGATATGATTAACGATCCAGCCTTGATCAAGAAGAACCCAAACACTAATTAACACGAACCTTTCTTCCTTTGAGTTCACAAAACCAGACATGAGAATGTAGCAGACAAAGGTTCACGAGGAATGCTTGAATTGTCCGGTTAAACGTTTTTCATGGTATATTTTGGGTAGGATTTGATAACTGAGTTTTAAGAGCTTATAAACAAGAAACACAACTGGAGGATTTGTTATGTCAATCAACGAAATGGGGGATTATGAAGAAGATATGATTTCAATGAAAATGCTACCTAATCAATAGAGTCGTACACAAGGCAGATATAATGATTCTTGAGATTAGTTTTAAAATCCAGAAAACATCATACAATACTAAGGGAGTAATGAAGGCTGATGACGATGGTTATTAAGCTTACATCAAACAAAACAAAAGCGAAGTAATAAACAAGAAAAGGACAGTTGCATTGTATCGCAAGCTTAAAACACCAACCAAAGAGCTTACTAGTCTTCTCCTAAAGAGAGAGAGGGGGAGAAACCTTTCAACTTCAAAATCTTCTTATATGGCATTCTTCGTTTAGGATTAGGACAATCTAAAATAAAACATGAAATTAGTGAGAGGTTCTATTTTGTTACCGAGAATCAAATAACCAGAGAATCAAGGGCAAAGTCACGTACTTCCTGTTGGGAATTTCATTTTTTCCCAAGGTGGCGGGAAAAAACTATCAACTCTAATATTCCATCCTCCCACGTCACATCCACTAAGTTTCAGCGCCTTGTCTACTGCGCCTTCTCCCATAATTTTAACGAAAGCGTTGCTGTAAAAATCATCAAAGACAAGCCTTTAGTTTAGCATTAAATAACATTAAGTGTTGGGAAAAATTGGAGGAATTAAGAAGCCACCAACCGTTTGAGAATCATAACATCGGTGACCTCTCCACATGAAGAGAAATGTTTAGTCAGCCCGATCTGAAGATCAATCGTAGAAAGCGAAGTGTCATATCCCGAAACTTTCATCCTAATAATTTGTTTGCACGAGTTAATATCATCAACATGACAAGAACACATAACCCAAAAAAAAAAGAGGTCAATTTTACATGCGTTGTGAACTGTAGTGGGCGACTCCATCACCGTAACGGAAATCTTCTGTTCCCTCAGACGGTAAAGCCTTAGCGAATACAGTCCATCCACCGACGTCAGTTCCACTAAGTTGCAACGCCTTCTCTTGGGCACCTTCTTCGGCAAAACGAATGTAGGAGGGACTGTGAAACAATAAATAAAAAACTAGTTTTTGAGTAAGCATTAAATTTAACTTGAGCTGGGGAAAATTGGAGGAAGAAGCCACAAACCTCTCGAGGATACCCTTTTCATAGTTTTTGGGAACATAAATACGTACGATCTCTCCACATGAAGCAAAATGTTTTGTTAACGCGAGCTTGAGAGCATACTTATGAAGCGAAGAGTCATATCCCTCAACGCAAATCCTGCTTCTGGTACTGCAATAATTTTGATTGCAGGAGGAGATATTATTATTAAAATACTACATCTCCCTTAAAAGAAAAAGAAAAAGAAAAGAAAAAAAAAATACCGGGGGAATCTAATCACGCGATCGTTCAATCCCAGCCCCTAAGGTACAAATTAAAGATCTAATCAGAAATTCTACTACTTCAAACATCTTTCTTCTTTCTTGTGAAGAAAACATTCATAGAGAAAACAAAGGTTAAAGAGAGCGTAAGAGGAAATCCATAAGGAAAGAAGATTACGTACTTTGATGGTGGATTCGTCCATGGTTAAGTTGAGAAGAGCGACTGCTAGGGTTTCCGACTCTCGAAAGATAGATATATTTTTTTTTTTTGTTAATTAACTTTCGTTAATTATTTATTGTCCCGTTTGGGCCTTGAATTTAGTTCAGGCCTGGACTAAGCCCATATAGTCCTAATCTTCTTTTCATCCCATAATCATTTCCTATTTGTAGAGGCTCTACAGTTATGGGATTCGTTATGGAGGGGACAGCGTTCATATTAGGAGCAACTATTTCAGCACTATTTTGCGCACACACGCTCACTTTAGCATGCTATGTTGATGTATTGGTGGTGCTCAAGATACCATAATACCATATATAATAGGAGAAACCTTCCTTACCTCAAAGATATTTTAAGATCTTGTAACGTTTCATTAGTTTCTTTTTCTTTCACCATTTCACAATATAATTCAAACCACTGTTAAAGTTTAAGACTTTGGTTATCAAAGCTCAAAAAAAAAAAAAAAAACTATCGAAGATCCAAGGAGATTTACTCGCTACATCATATTCGCCATAGCATTTAATACAAAATTACTTTTTGACATTTACATTTATATATATACACTAAATTTGTAAAATGAGGCATAATTGAGTAGTTTGTATTGTGTGTTGTTCTGTCTCCACGCGATATATTATATGTTATTGATAAAAATATTAAATAATATATCTGGATTTTGAGCTGTATGTTTATGTACGATTGAATTACTATGTAGAATAATTTATAATGTTAAGTTAGCACAACTATTTATGAAAACATATTGCCCAAGAGATACAGACAGTGCCTACAATAGTAGGGATTACTGCTCATTGGTCAACTAATGACACATCCCAATTTCCAACCATATACACATCAGATCAAAATAAAGTCAAATTGTATAATTGAACCGTGTTCGAATCAGTCAATAAATAAAACATTTTAGTTTTTAAGAAAAGTTGCCTCTTCTCAACTTTATACTACTCTATTTAACAACAAATTTTTACACTCATTTAAAAAAGGTAGATGATCTACTATATTTATGAGCTTTAACAAAAAAAAAATGTACCCATTTGTCATTTTCAAGTAAAACTCAGCAATTGTTTTGTCTAATTCATAACTTCATTCAAAATGATAAAATTAGAAATTTCAACAAAAAAATCTAACATAACGATTTGTAATTTTGTATAATTATAATAGGCCGGGCTCAAAATCAACCGGACCAATCCATTTATCAACTAAACTTAATACTAATAGTAACCAAAATAGTTGAACTTACCAAAATTGAAGACTTATTCAAAACTGAAGAACCTTTTACCTTTTGCATTGTAATGTGTATGATCTGGTCTCCACCAAATTCATATAGGTGATATATAGATATGACGCTGAATATACTGTACATGCACATGCATGTTGTTTTTATATATCTACTTTATTGTATTTTCCCAAGTCTTGATATTAGAAGACATTTCCTATCAATCATCATCATGATCATGATGAAAGCCAAACCTCTGATCCTAGTCTTTTTCTCCATGTTTGTCGTGTTACATTGTCTCACTAATCAAGCCAATTCTGATTCGCCCCTGGAACATACCGCAATTACTACTCAGCCACCGGTTCAAGACTCTTGCGTTAATTCTTGTGCTCAGCTGCCTCCGTTGCCGCCACTGCCACCACGAAAGACTTACTGCAGTAGGTCGTCTTCATCTCCACCTCCGCCGAAATACATATACGTGACCGGTGTGCCTGGGGAACTCTACCGGACAGAACCAGATGACCAATGGGGCTATTATTCTAGTGCAAACCAGAATTCGGTTAATTATCTCTTGGTTATTGTAATTGTTGGGTTTGGAGGTATAATCTATTAGGTGTGTAAGCAATCTTATGGGTAGCTCTGCAATACGGTATTTGCATCGTAATAGTATGTTCGAATAATTTTATATATTATTGTCTATTTTGTTGAGTAAATCGTTCTTTTAACCAAATCATAGATTAATCATTTTGCTAAACGTGATATATAATGTAAAGTTTCCTAAAATATTTTTTTTTTGTTTAAAAAAGTTTCGTAAATTATTGAAGCATGAAATTATCAACGACTTAAAAAAAAATTTCCACTCACTCAGTGATCTTAAATTTATCAAACATAAAAATGTCTTCACCAAGTAAAGTTGAGACTGTTAAATACGTACGTAAAATAATCACGACCAATAAAAAACACGTTAAATAATCCCATTAATTGAAATAATAAATCATGCAAACTGTTCTAAATGTTATTATTTTAAAGACTATAGCGACGTCAAAAAAAAAAAAACTATTTTGGGATACGGCCGGTTTTCTATATTTTAAATACTTTCGTCTTGAGTTGACCAAAAAAAAAAAAAAACTTTCGTCTTGGATGTTTAAAAAAAAAAAAAAAAAGACTTTGGTGTTGACTTTTGGATAATTGACATTAGACATGCAAATACTCCACTATCAAATTAACAAATCATATTAACTAAAGTCTAAGTATAATAATTATCAAAAAAGAGGGTCTAAGTATAATATTATTATTACTTTCTTAACAACTTCTAATTATAATACTAGTATTATAGTAATACGCATGACGCTAAATTGATTGAACCAAATAGTTTATTTGGTGTTGTTCCTCCTATATATAAACTCTTGTGCTGTTCCTCCTATAGGTGAAGAATAACTACGTTGATTTCTACAGTAAATTAAATTAAATTAAGGGCATGGCTCGTAAAGTTTAGTAGCCGTAATCAAGGACGGATCCACGTTGGTTATTGAGGGCAACTACATCCACTAAAATATAAATATTAGATTTGTTATATTTAAAAATATATTTAAAATATTATCATGGTTTCCATAAAATATAAGAGAGATGAAGGGTCTAATTTTTTTTTTTTTTTTTGCAATAGATGTTCATCAGTCAAATAAATGAAAAAAAGTCTATCTACTAAGAGGTGGTTGAGTCTGATTGGTTGTGGCTGTAGATTTAGAATTTTTGCTGTAGAATTTGATATATGAATTTTTTTTGCTGTAACTTTAAAATTTATGTTGTATAACCAACTTTTCATAGTAAATAATTTGCAGAGCCAACTTTTCATAATTTTTCAAAAATCAAAATTTATGACTTTAAATTTTTAGCTTTCTACATCCAAAATCAGCTAAAATAAAGAAACAAAAACAAAAATAGCTTTACCTTTTTAAAATATATATAAAGCGTGATTGTTTTGGATTTAAAGCTTTAATTAGATCCAAATATAGAATCAAGTGATAGTTACCATCAAGTGTTTGAACTTTGTGGTATTTGGTTTAACCGAAAAACCTAAACATTGAATATACCGATCATCAATTAAATTAGTAGATAGACTGTTTTTACCAATCTCAATCTTGCACAATACCCTATGAACTAAATGCCAATGTGCTCGAACATAATTGATTCTATTAATTTTAAATACGATTATATTTGAATCACCTATTAGATCTGGGCAATAATAGAAAACCTCTTCAATTTCTCGTGATACAATATTAGAAAATATATATGCATTCACTTATGAAAATAACATTCATTAATTTAAAGTATAGTATATTTGAAAGTGATAACGCTTACAAAAAGAACATAACACAAAGAAAATGTGTAGTGTAATAAATAAATAAATTAGAGAAATATTTAACATATATTTAAAACAAGAAAGACATGGTGGAGCCGGTGCCTCAGGCTGACGTCTGCACAATCTGCGCCGACGAATTCGAATAGGTTGCTTTCGGACCTTGTCTTCACCGAACAATCTGTTCAACATGCACCGTTCGTATTCCGTTTATCAGTGGGAATCTCCGGTGCCCAATCTGCAGGGTCAATTGCGACTTCATCTTTGTAGAATTGAGTATTTTAGTGTGAGAGTATGAAGAACAAAAGATGAAGAACAAAAAAAAAAAAGAACGAGAGAGAAACGTCGAGTATTTCTTAAAATAGAATAAGAGAGACTTTTTTTTATCTTTTTTGTGTATTTTAATTTGTGAGTTTATATAACATATATAAGCTTAAAACACTTAAAACAAATATTTAAACCTTCTTAGACTTTCTTAAGCAAATATCTAGATATTATTTGTGCAAACGATCCACTTGCTTATGAGTCACACTTGATGAATCATCTTCCTTCTAGATGCTTAGAATCGATCTCCATAATCTCAACAATCTTCGTTACAAAGGTTAGGGTTTCGTCATCTTTGATTTGGATTCTCTTGCTTTGAATTTGATATAATGTGCATCGATTTGTGCCTCTGTTCAAAACCGGAGTCAACATTTGCTTTAGAAAAGCCAAGAATGTTGTAATTGTTTCGCCTTTTGGTGTTCTTGTAACCCTAAAATTGCGTCTTGTAGAAAAGTGTTTCTTCTCGAGAAAGAGTGTTTAAGTTTTGGTATTTGTGTGTGCTCTTTTCCGCTGCAAGCTCAGGGTGATTTAGCAAGTAGGAACAATTACTTCCCGTATATCCCATCGAATCTAAAGGAGGGTATTGTACAAGATTGGTGGTATAACGAAGACTCCAAAGCCTTCTTTCTTGATTGTAATGAGTACAAGAGAATAATGGCATTGTGGAGACCATCGTGCACTCTTTGTGTGAAGACAATCTTCAACTGCATTGGAGAGTTGATGACTCATTTGTTCGAGATGCACCAATTGTATATGTGTACTGTATGTCTCGTATGGCGTTTGATGAGGAATCTAAACTTATTTTGGTTTCAAATATTTTTGTTTCACCATTTTGCTTATGCTCATTCTCTATTGACTTTGCCAATGACAAAAATTCATTTCTCAGCAAATATTGTTTACAAGGGCACAACTGAACCAACATATACGAACTGGTGACTCAGAAGTGGATGGAAGTTTGATTGAAATGGGAAGCTTCAAAGGTAATCCCAAGTGTGAACTCTATACGAATCACCTTTATGGGAATAACAAGATATTCATTCATATGTCTAGCCTTATATGCCCATGTCATATATGAGCTTGTTCGGCTTGAAGTGAAGGTTCGAATACGATCTTCAAATAATCAAAACCTCTTTTTCAGATATGATATGAATTTTCAGTGTACATATCATAGGATTTGTACTTTATCTATGGAGAATGATATCAAAAACCATGTTTGTTGGCATGTGTTTGATCTTCTGTAATCTGTACCGGTTAGACAAAGAGTATAAAAAAAGTCATCATGTGCTACCAAATTGTTGTTAAAGTTAAATCCTGATAACCTTAACTTACTTACGTTTTTGAGTATACTCTTCCAACCAATAATGGAAAAAAATTGGATTAAGGAAAGTTTATTTAGGCGTGCAAACTAAATGTTTCATCCTCACATATATTATAGACAGTTCGAACTTTTGTAACTGCTATTTTGTCTAAGCTTGTTTTAATGTTAATCTCTGTTTATAGACTTTTGACAATCTAATCTTATTGTATAGTTTTTTATTCCTAGGCACGTATGCAGGACTTTTCCGGTTTTGTGGGGACTTGACATCAATTTTTGACTTTAAACCCTAATGACCAAATGAACTGAATTGATTTTGCAATCTCCCAACAGTTAAAAACAAAGTATGTTATGGTCCTTGAACCGTTAATTATAAATATGTTGCAGTACTCCACCCACTCATTTGAATGGAATCCCATATCCTAGTATACATTGTTATGCACTATTAGGTAGGTGGTTAATGCGCTGGTGCGTCCATATGATTTGCAAATGTAAGTCTTATACATTTTATGAAGTAGATAGTGTATGGATTTGTGGGACAGATCTTACATCAGCCTTTTAGGAGATAGAACATGTAGAATTATGTGCCTTTATGATCTCATCACATTATCAAACCCGTCAAATAACTTTGAATTTTTAAGCCCGTAAAATAGTCATGACAAACACACACAAAAAAACCCAACGTAAAATAGTCCCATCAATTGATAAAATCATGCAAACTTTTCTTAGTTGAAAGACTATTTTTGGAATATCGGGTTTTTATATTTTAAAGGCATTTAAAAAAAAAAAAAGACTTTAGTGTTGACTTTTGGATAATTGACATTAGATATCCAAGAGCTCCACCATCAAATTAACAAATCATATAAACTAAAGTCTAAGTATAATATTATTATTTTCTTAACAACTTATAAGTTGTTAATATTATTACTATAATACTTATAAGTATTATAGTAATCCGCATGACGGTAAATTGATAAAATAAAATAACTTATTTTGCATGTTGGCATGTTGCATAACTCTATTTTATAGGCAAAGACGTAGACTTCAGCTTTTTTTTTTTTTTGACACTGAAAAACTGATTCGATTAATTAATAACGTTCCACAAGTTCGACGGAATATCTAATGTCGCGATAGTCAAGAGCCAATGAGGCGGACAAACATCTAAAATACCGAAATAAACCGGACAGTGTGTGATATGCTTTGCCATAGCATCCGCACAACTGTTACAATCCCGATAACTAAAACGAAAACTGAAAGAAGAAACATTCTTACAAAGATTGATAATCTCGGAAGTAAACGAATGTAAAGAAGGTCATTCTTCAGGGTTATTGAGAACTTTGATCAAGTCTTGACAATCACTCTCGAAACAAACCTTCTGATACCCTTGAGTAATCAGACAAAAAACTGCCTAAACCATGGCTGTTGCCTCATGCAGAGGAGAAACAAGACCTGGAAAACATTTAGACTTCAGCTTTCTAAAAATGTTTTTTTTTTTTCTGCAATAATCAAATTCTACGCTACAAAAACAAAATTTCCTTTTTTTTAATTTAAATTAAATCCGCGCTGGAAGCCCAGTCAGAATACACGGTTCGTTGGTCAAAATAAAATAAAAACTATACTATATAATAATCTCTATTTAATGGCATAATTTAATTTCAATTTATTTTAACAGCATATTTAATTTAATTCTATGTACTAGTATATACTTAACAACTAATCGGAGCACTAACAAAGAAAAGAAAAAATCGCTTTGAAAAGGCAAAACAAACTATCATCAGATTTCATTTCTCCCCCAATATTCATATCCTCCACAGAGTAGAGTGCGATCCAAAACCCTAAACCCCATTTACCGCGGATTTTCTCCCTGAAGCTGATACGGAGATCAAATGGGAGATCCGTTGGAGAGGTTGGGTTCACAGGCATCAATGGCAACTCAGTCTGGCATGAAGGAGGACTTGTGCGTTGAGATCGATCCTCCGTTAACTGAATCCGTTGCTACTGCCGAAGATTGGCGTCGTGCTCTCAGCAAGGTTGTTCCCGCCGTCGTCGTACTCCGCACAACTGCCTGTCGTGCCTTCGATACCGAGTCCGCCGGTGCTAGCTATGCTACTGGGTTTATCGTTGATAAGCGACGTGGAATCATCCTCACCAATCGCCATGTGGTTAAGCCAGGTGCGCTTTTACTTGTTGAAATTTCTTATGGACAAAATTGATTAGAAACGAGTTTACATCAGAAATCGCATTATGATGTTCTTGTAATGGAACTTTAGAAGTGATGATGGTTTTTCGGAGTTTTGTATTTGCTTTAGGATTGTGCTATTACCTGTTTGATTAGGTGGTCCATAATTAAGATCCGAGTTCTATCTAGAACTGCTTAGCTCGGCTTGGAAAAGACAATTTTCTGATAATTTCTAGGTCGATATGGAGACATTTTGGTCATTCCTTCTGGGTTTGAGTAGACAGCGAACCTCCTTAGTGTTCAGTCAAATTCATTTGTTCATTCTTTTTTCTTATGTAGGCCCAGTAGTTGCTGAGGCAATGTTTGTGAACCGCGAAGAAATCCCAATCTATCCTGTATATAGGGATCCGGTAAGTCTTCCATTTTAATCCCTAGATTAGATTTCGGTTTTCCCCTTCTTCATACTTCCCCTTTGAGTATGAGCGAATTGGCATCACTGTCCAGAATAATATCGTTTTGGCAGAGGCCATGGTTTCGCTTGTGTATTGTTATTTTTCTGTACCGTACATACGGTTCATGTTTCGTTGAAATGAGCATGCATCTGCAGGAGCTAGAATTTGTGTCTCATCTTATTATTTTAACTTTTCACCCTTCTTGTCTTTTCCCTCGTCATCAGGCTGACATTCTTTGGTATTCTTTTCAGGTCCATGACTTTGGCTTCTTTTCTTATGACCCCTGTGCGATACAGTTTCTGACTTATGAAGAAATTCCTCTTGCCCCAGAGGTGGCTTCTGTTGGACTCGAAATTAGGGTTGTTGGCAATGATAGCGGAGAAAAGGTAAGATATATAGTATGGCAGATTCCCTTATATTTTAAACTGTAGTTTTCAGTTTGTTGTTATAAAAGCAGTCTACTAACTCAACTTAGCTGTATCTCAATTTAAATTTTGGATGAGGTCTGAACTGTCTTATCTATTTGTCAAGTTAGCTAAGTTACTTGTTAAATGTCAAACTTAGGTTGCAAAAAAATGCATTTTAATATATGTTTGGTGCATTAAGATGCATTTATGGATAAGTAGTAACTGGAGTGTGGATTGGCAGGTTTCCATACTGGCTGGTACTCTTGCGCGGTTGGATAGGGATGCTCCACATTATAAAAAGTATTTCTGCTTCACTGATCATGTTTTTATAGTTCTGCTTATTTCTCAACATGAAAAGTTGTTTGATGTTACTTGATACTTGCATGAAATCTTCTTAAATTCATATACGTAGTAATTGTTGAACTAGTAATATATCATCGGTACCTATTACATTGCCTAGTTTTTTTTATGGCTACTTGATTTGTAAAAAAAAAAAAATTTTGGGTGCAGAGATGGTTATAACGACTTCAATACGTTTTATATGCAAGTAAGTGACTATTTCCTCAATATTTATTACTTTAAATTTTACTCACTAACTTATTTGAACTAAATTGCATGCTATCTCAGTATCTCCCCTGAGTCAAAACCTTGTTTTATCTTTTTTAGTCGTGTCATGCTTATGGTTAATTCCTGTTTCCGCAACAAAATGTGTCTCTCACTCATATATACTTTAAAATATCACGAGTCCACCAACTAGGGTAAAAACTTCCTGTTTGTAGCTTATTGTGCAACACTCAAGTATATTATGCAACTGTAAACCTTACACATACGCTACTGTTTGCTAATATTTGTTTGTGTGTATAGGCAGCATCAGGTACTAAAGGTGGTTCAAGTGGTTCTCCTGTCATTGATTGGCAAGGCAGGGCGGTAGCTTTGAATGCTGGCAGCAAGTCGTCAAGTGCGTCAGCCTTCTTCCTACCACTTCAACGAGTAAGCAATCTCTCTTTTTCATTTACTCGTATCGATGGTTCAGTTACGACTAGATGGTGTAACATATTTAGTCACTGAAACAATCTCTGTAAATTCAGAACATTAGATTATTGTGTAGCTTCTGCTTCTATCAAAGCTAAGAATTGATAAAAGTGTATAAAGCCTCCATCAGAGGGTTTTTCAATGTGCTTGGTCTTCCGAAAAATAGTTCATGCTGGAAGTGCGTACAGTGTTACAAATAAACTACACTAGTACTTGAGATCTCTTCTTTTCATGTATGGGGCCCTGAGTATCTAGTAGGAAACACTGTTAAAGTCAGACATGGTTCTTGATCTCATTTTTAGTGTTCCTTACAAATCATTTTGTAACCCCTATATTAATTTGAAGTTTAGTTAGAAATTTGCTTAGGACTTTTGATCAAGTATGGTTCTCTTGTTTGAAAGGTTGTTAGGGCGTTAAGTTTTCTCCAAAAAAGCATCGACTCGTGCACGGATAAGCCAAAAGCAGTTCATATTCCTCGTGGTACGCTTCAGGTTTGTTTTTTATCTCTCTGATTTCGAGACTCTTCATAGTGTCGTTAAGAAAATTTCCCTGAATATCAACTTTGACCTATTTTTAAATAGCTGGGTTCAGTTTTTTTTCAAGAAGAATTACCCATACTGTTTCATGGTATGTCAATTAAATGTATGTGATTTGAATGTTGGGTTCAAATCCTAGAGAGAAAATGTATACTTTGAAATATCGTGAAAAATTCTTTTAATACTTGATATCTGAATGACCATGGAGCTTTGATCTGGACTACTGTGGCTGGTGATAGAAAGGTTATCCTTGGGATCTGAAGTAGTTCATGGTTTTATTTTTTCAACAATTGTTAAATTTGCAGAGATTCAGAGGAAGTTCAATCTCTATTATTTAATTATTAGTTCCGGGGGTTGCTGATGTAAGGTGTTATCTGTTTTCTTGTGTACTTAGATGACATTTCTTCATAAAGGATTTGATGAGATACGGCGACTTGGTCTCAGGAGCGAAACTGAACAGGTACATACTTTTCCTTTTTAACATCATGAAGGGCATCAGCTTTCCCCTTGACGCACACTGACACCTTAAAAAATGCTATATCTTGGCTATGTAGGTGGTTCGACATGCATCTCCAACTGGGGAAACGGGAATGCTTGTTGTTGACTCTGTGGTGAGTGCATTGCTTGTTATTAACATACAATACAATGATTATTTCAAAGAATATGGATACTGTTTAAGCGACAGCTAAGTTTGAAATTTTTTATCCTATATATGATATGTCTTGACATGTGGTAGGTCCCAAGTGGCCCTGCTGATAAACATTTGGAGCCGGGAGATGTTCTTGTTCGTGTGAATGGGACAGTAAGTTATCTTGATTACATCTTCTTAGTGAGAATTTTTTTTTTCTGTTTGCCTCAAGCAATAGATAATTGTGATATCTTTTGCTGCAACGTTAGTAAAGAAACGTATGGTTTAGAGATTAGTTATTACCTGGCCATAGAACCTATTAATCAGTGCACTTTCATTGTCTATTTCTTTTTTTCCTCGTTTTTCTAAATCTTCCTTTATGCGTTTGATTGTTATCACAGGTGCTCACGCAATTTTTGAACTTGGAGAATCTGCTTGATGACGGTGTTGGCCAGATGCTTGAATTGGAGATTGAAAGGGGTGGACAGCCACTATCTGTTAGTGTATCAGTGAGTTCCATTCTTCTATTTCTAACTTTGGTTTTAGTTTTATGTGTCCAGTAGTCTTCTAGGAGTTTGTGTTTAGTTTCTGCCCAGTCACATACTGACTAGAAAAGTAGGAGACTATGGAAAGACTAGAAGTAAAATATATGTAGTCGTCTCTTCTCTTTTCTTTTGGTCATTAAATTTTTTCTTGTTGCTCTTTTCGTTTTCCCAGATAGATGAAAGAGTTGCTCAATACCTTACTGTAGTTTTCATTTTGGATTTCAAAATTTGTTTATATTAAATGTGATTCATACTTCCTATCTTTCATAAAAATCAAGTGATTTATGTGTTTGTGTATTTCCTGCCACAGGTACAGGATTTACACTCAATCACTCCAGACCACTTCCTGGAAGTAAGTGGTGCTGTAATTCATCCGTTGTCTTATCAGCAGGTAACTTAACTATGACTTGAAAAAATATTTTCTGGAAATTTCTGCTTCTCTGTGCCTGCATGCATGATATTCTTGCGTCCTACAGGTGGAAATGTTGTGTTTATTTATGGTTTAGGGTTTACGGCAGGGTATAATGTTTAGGGTTAGGGTTTATCCGTCATTGAATTTGCATGCTGATCTTGCCAATTGTTGATTAAAAGCACTTATCTTTTTCCAAAGTAAGATATTTAGCTGAAATGTTAGTTGGTTGGCATGCTCTTTGTGAATATACTAATGCTAACTGTATGATATTGGAACTCTTTAATGTACTATTAGTTGGAGAATCATATTAATATGCTAGATATTTTATTCATAACAAATGCTTTGGATCGACTTTATCCCCCATGGTCCACACTGGCTTGCTAGATCTGATTGTGGAAGCATCATAACTAAGCGAACTAGTGATGTGACTACAGTACCTCCTGCTGATAAAGCAGTTTACACGTGTTTCACCGACACTTTCTTATGGACATTAGCTGATCTTAAATATCATGATTTAACAGGCTCGCAATTTTCGTTTTCCTTGTGGCCTGGCTTATGTTGCGGACCCTGGGTAAGCAGCTCTACTTCCGCCATAAATTTTCACATTTTCTTGATTTAACAGGCTTGTAACTTTCTTGACTGATGTGTCAATATTCTTACATGTGAGCTTATTGTGAATGTAAATGATTACATGTTTCTGTATTTCTGGATTTACTTGGATGAGCTTTTTTCTATTCAGATACATGCTATTTAGAGCTGGGGTCCCTCGACATGCTATCATAAAGAAGGTTGCTAATGAGGACATTTCCGGTCTTGGGGATTTAGTATCTGTTCTTTCAAAGCTCTCTAGGGGTGCTCGTGTTCCCTTGGAATATATGTCTCACACTGATCGTCATCGCAAGAAGGTGATATTCCTTGTTTAAAAAATCTTTTTGCTAGACTTCCTAACCCACTGTAAACATATACTTGTCAAAACTTGATGCTAGCATTTATATATAATATTTTGTTAGGCTACTCCATATCAGCATCTTCATTCTTGCAAACAATTTATTGATTCTATTAGAAGTTTACCTCTCTTCTCGGTGTTCCTAGTATGTGAATTTTTTTGCTATTGCAATGCTGATTGATCTCTGTGATCACTGTGTATGGAAAAATATTATCTTTAAAACTATGATTTCAACAGTGGATCTTTTTGCGTTAGGAAAGTTCCCGTCATTAACATGCTTGCTGTCCATATTTCGTTTTGAACTCTATGACAATACTCAAATGAAAAGTACTTATTGTCGGGTTCCATTTCCTGCAGTCTGTGTTAGTCACAATTGATCGTCATGAATGGTACGCTCCTCCACAGTTGTATACCCGTAATGACAGTTCCGGTTTATGGGATGCTAAACCTGCAATTGAACCTGCTTCTGTTTCACCATCTATTGGTAATAATGGCTTGCCTATAAGCCAAGATATTTCTCTCTGCCATCACGATACAGAACCCATGCATGAAGTGAATGTTCGTGGGGTTACTGATACTGCAGCTATTATGGAAGCCTCTAGTGGGGATGGTTCTCAGAATGATTTTGGCTCAGAAGCAAAGAAACAAAGAGTTGAAGATGATTCTTTAGATGGAATTGCTGCAGACGGTTCCTTATATGGCAGTGAATTTAAATCTGATAATGCAATGGCAACAGATAATAATACAGTTTTAAGAGACTTCGAAGGTGCAACAGCACTGTCTGCTAATGCTTCATTGGCTGAGCGCGCTATTGAGCCCGCTCTTGTCATGTTTGAGGTAAAGACTAAAACTTCTTTCAAAGTTATCAGTTTCACCAGCTGTTGAAATTTAATACTTTTATGTGGTGTGCTATTTCTCACTGTTTCTTCTTTCTTGGTTCTTAATGGTCATTTGATTTTTCATTCACAATATTGAAATCAAGGTTCAGTGTTCCTACATCATCAAAGATTACAAAATTGATTACACAAAGTAGTTACTTAAATTATTCTCCAGAACATGTTAGATTTGGTAATTACTTTTACAAGTCTGATAGATAATAATCTACAGAGGCTATAAGAAAACCATAGATGTATGACCTGGTGAACTGAATTACTATCTTGGTTAAATATGTATCTGGTATATGCAATTGTAATTATAGTTCTTTTTTTTTTGGGTCCAAGATAAGTATAGTTCTTATTGTGATTAAAGGCAACTTGCATGTGTTGAAACTAACTTCTCTTATACAGGTTCATGTGCCACCATCGTGCAGTCTTGATGGTGTACACTCACAACATTTCTTTGGGACTGGCATCATTATATATCATTCTTCTAGCATGGGACTTGCTGTGGTGGACAAAAACACTGTTGCGATTTCTGCATCTGATGTTATGTTGTCCTTTGCTGCTTTTCCAGTCGAGATTCCTGGAGAGGTTAGATACTTAGATTTCCCTGAGAATCTTATAGTTCATGGAAGGAAGTTTTAGAACTGATCTTTCTTAACTGAACTGCAGGTGGTTTTTCTTCATCCTGTTCACAACTATGCTCTTATTGCCTATAATCCGTCAGCGATGGGTCCTGCCAGTGCTTCAGTCATTCGTGCAGCTGAGCTATTACCTGGTATGTTGTTAACCATTTGAAAGTTCCATCATTGCCTGTTTGGATATCACCATCTAACAGATGATTATGCTTTTTTGAAAAGCTGTCTTATAAGATTTATGTATATGTTGTATGGCTATTGCCTGAACAGAACCTGCACTGCAACGTGGAGATTCAGTCTATCTTGTCGGATTGAGTAGGAACCTTCAAGCCACATCAAGAAAATCTATTGTAACCAATCCATGTGCAGCGTTAAACATTGGGTCTGCTGATTCTCCCCGCTACAGAGCTACTAATATGGAAGTAATCGAGCTTGATACAGGTAAGGAATTCAGAGCCTCTTACATTAAATTTAGTTACTTTAGACTTGTTCAAATCTCACTTCGTTTTTTTCTTGTTTCTTGCAGATTTTGGTAGCTCATTTTCTGGGGCGCTGACTGATGAGCAGGGAAGGATTAGGGCTATTTGGGGAAGCTTTTCGACTCAGGTTCATCTTCTTACTTTGCATTTTACCTAATTTTTGTGTTTATTTTTCTGACGTTCTGCTTTCTTGTGAATTGATCACAGGTTAAATATAGTTCCACTTCATCAGAAGACCACCAGTTTGTCAGAGGTATCCCGGTATATGCAATCAGCCAAGTCCTTGAAAAAATCATAACCGGTGGAAATGGACCAGCTCTTCTCATAAATGGTGTCAAAAGGCCAATGCCACTTGTTCGGATTTTGGAAGTTGAGTTATATCCTACTTTGCTCTCAAAAGCCCGGAGTTTTGGTCTGAGTGATGAATGGATCCAAGTAAGATATTTGTTATATTTCTGCTTAGATTCTTTGTGCTTAATATCTTAGTCTACTAAAATTAGGCATTCTCAAATCCATTTAATCTATTGATTGTTCTCACAGATCCTTGTCAAGAAGGATCCTGTTAGGCGTCAAGTTCTGCGTGTTAAAGGTTGCCTGGCAGGATCAAAAGCTGAAAATCTTCTAGAACAAGGCGACATGGTTCTGGCAGTCAATAAGATGCCAGTTACATGCTTCAATGATATAGAAGCCGCATGCCAAACATTGGATAAGGGTAGCCACAGCGATGAAAATCTCAATCTAACAATCCTTCGACAGGTAACACCATTAACTCCTGTTTCTTGAGACATCTTATTATTTATTTGTTTCTCCTTAATCACTTTAGTCTTTAATTGTGTCGATTGATCACACCATCTATGACAACAGTAGCTCCTATCCTTTTCTTGAGTTTCTTGACACAGATAATTTAAGTTAAGAAAAAAAGTCTGTGTGTTTATATAGCCTCTTGTTGGTTTGTTAGGGCCGAGAAATGGAGCTCGTAGTTGGAACTGATAAAAGAGATGGGAATGGAACTACAAGAGCGATAAACTGGTGTGGATGCGTTGTTCAGGATCCTCATCCTGCGGTTCGTGCTCTTGGATTTCTTCCTGAGGAAGGTCATGGTGTCTATGTCACAAGGTACGAGTTGTGACCTACATATGAAATCTCAATATGGTTTAACATAAAACCTGGTTCTTACGAATTCATTTGTCTGAACCGACTAGAATTCATCAGTTGTTTTGATATTCTCTTTGACAAATTTTGTTCTCAGATGGTGTCACGGGAGTCCTGCACACCGATATGGCCTCTACGCACTTCAATGGATCGTGGAAGTTAACGGGAAGAAGACACCTGACCTAAACGCATTTGCAGATGCTACCAAGGTTTTGTCTCGTTCCTTACAGATGTCACACTTTCAATTACTTTGGACCTGAAGAAGAGTTATGCAGCCATTACAATTGCTCTTTTACTATCTGATTTGAAGTTTGATCTTAAATTTTTCTTTTCGATTTGGTTTTTAACAGGAGCTAGAACACGGGCAGTTTGTGCGTATTAGGACTGTTCATCTTAACGGCAAGCCACGAGTCTTGACTCTGAAACAAGATCTCCATTACTGGCCGACTTGGGAGCTGAGGTTCGACCCAGAGACTGCTCTTTGGCGGA
This sequence comes from Boechera divaricarpa, assembly GCA_026770425.1. Classification (NCBI taxonomy): domain Eukaryota; kingdom Viridiplantae; phylum Streptophyta; class Magnoliopsida; order Brassicales; family Brassicaceae; genus Boechera; species Boechera divaricarpa. Next base: position 1,154,291 of record CM049184.1, read on the forward strand.
GAAATATATTGAAAGCCTTACAGTAAAAGCCTTTTGGTACTTCTCTGAAAAGCTCTTATGTCTCTCATTGCTCCAACTTTGTTGTATTTTTATCAATATTCTACTCAAATTCTTCATTATCACTACAATTTACAGAAAAACTGAAGGATTTTTACATCTAGTAATAATGTTCAAATCAATATTGTTCCATGTCATAACTTATGTTTATTTTCTTCCAATTGTACCTATTTAATTAAGTTTTGTTTTGACCCCTCAAGCTGCGATCAAAACGCTTTTCTTTTAGAGAGATCAAATCCTCCGCTAATACTGGGGGAAGATCTCGCTCTCCGTAACTTCGGGAGAAGGGGTTCGAAATCAAATAATTGTAATAGATCGTTTAAATTTAGACTCATATCTAGTAAAGTAATTAATGATAATCTGCCATGTCAAAATTATCGATTTTTAGTTCAAAAAGTCAAAACCAATTGATAATCCTAGCAAACTTGAAAAAGCTTGAAATCGAAACTCAATTTGATAAAAAGAGACAACTATATTTAACATGCCTCCGTCAATTATAACATTATTTATAGTGCCAATTTCTAGGCTTGGGTCCTTAAGAGGAATAGTCTTATACTATTTCTTAGAACCCATCATCATAGTCATAAACTCCTCAAAGCTTATATAACCATCACCATCTACATCGATAGCTTGAACCATCCCGACGCATCTCTCGACCGTAAACGTCTCTCCGAGCCGAGTCATCACCACGTGTAACTCATTGGCCGATATTTTCCCATCACAATCAATATCATATAGTTTAAACGCATCCTTCAACTATTTTTCTTCCCCGTTACCACCACTAGACCGAGCGGTTTTGTCCATGCACGAAGCGAACACGGCCGCATCGACCTGACCATCTCCGTTCGTGTCAAGCTGGGTGAACATCTCGACGAGTTTGTCTGAAGGACCTGCTGGAGAGAGAGCATGAATCGCATCACGAAACTCTTCCCATGAGATCTTACCGTCTTCGTTCTTGTCAAACCTCTCGAAGATATCACTTATAGACGACATATTATTCCTATTCATATGTGTATGCACTCTTTTGTCCTTGTATTTATAAGATTTGAAGAAATTATAAATACGTTTGCTTGATTTATTTTTATATGTGAAAACATTGTGGCTACGACAAGATTTGTTCTTCGTCTCCACGTATCCGATAGCATAGTTGCAGAGTCTGCACTTGTCCCTTCACTTGGCAGTAAGAATATCTGAGTTCAATCCACCTTGTTTGCCCGCAATACGGATTCCAAACCACAAACCTATTATTGTCTTCATTCAAGATGCATAACAATAAACCCTCACAATGGAAGACGCGAGATATCTTGACTTGATCTGAATCGTTTAAGCAAGCAAGTTTACCTAGAGTATCTATAGATGGATCTCCATTCACGATGACGTTCATTAAATAAAGATTGTAATCCATCAAGTGTTCCACTTTTTGCAAGTTAATCGAACGGCTCTCATAGATTTCATGGGAACGCGAGAGATAATCTCCTCTAGCAAATCTCTTGGAAGATCGGAGATCTTAGTCATTGTTTCAGTTTGCAACTAGGGTTTTCTTTAACCTTCAAAGCCCTTTATTTCTTTTTCTTTTAATCTGATTTCTTGCGGCTGAAGGTAGATCGAGGGCTGGGCTTATCAAATCTATTTGGGCTTTTTAATGATGTTACTGCATGGGTGAAGACTCGTAGAAGACCAATTTGATACACTCGAATTATCCACTAGCATGTATCATTTTTTATTGTCTACGTATATTTACTTTCAGTAGGAGAAAATTTTGCTTTCATGTCTCATCTTTATTAAAAAAATATTGAATTGTAAATGACTGGAGAGACCTCAATTTTGGTTTTATTGTATATATTTACATTATAGAAATCTCAACATCAATAGGCATAACTAATAACTATAAGCAAATTAAACACATTAGTTCTCTCTTAAAAGTCACTAAAGTACATAGCCTTAAACTCCTCAAAACTCAAATAACCATCATTATCTGTATCGGCGGCTCGAACCTTCTCGGCACAGCTCTCCTCGGTGCATGGCTTCCCGATCCGAGCCATCACCAGATACAACTCCTTGGCCGTTATCTTTCCGTCACCGTCAACATCACAAAGAGCAAACGATCTCTTCAACATCCTCTCAATCCACGAAACGAACTCATTAGCATCAATTTCACCGTCACCGTTCACGTCAATCTCTTTGAACCGCTTGTCAATATCCTCTTGAGAAAGGTTCCGAGATAAAGCAAAAACCGCATCACGAAACTCGTCCAATGAGAGCATACCGTCTTTGTTCTTGTCGAACTTCTCAAAGATTTTCTTCGGGGACAACATTTTTTTAATTATATGTTTTTGTTTGATATCCTTTTTGTTTACGAGACTTGTGTGAAATGTGACACACTTATGTTTTTAATTATATAGGATTTTAAAAACCTAAATAAAAGTTCTAAAAGTTTAACCCAATTTAATGATTAACTAAACTTAAATTATTTCTATAAAATAAGTGATTTTTTTAAAGTAAAGATTTTTTAGGTAGGATATATACATACACGTGTGTGTGGAAGAATATGTAGAAGTTATCCTATAAATTGGATGTGTTCGAATGTATAATTCAACTGATTGGGCTACGTGGAACAAAATTAACGTCCACTTTTAGTTATTTACAAAATACTTGGATTTTCAAGACAAAAAAAAAGGGAAAAAAAAACTTTAAGCAATTTGTTCTTCAATATTAGATGGGATTCACTTCGACACATATTAAGCTTATAATTTACTTTCTAAAATATCAAATCTTCAAAAAATTGGAAAATCAATAAGTATGTAAAAGAAAAAAAATGGAAAAATATTTGCTATAATTTGGAAAATTAATAAGTAGGTAAATGTCCATTTTCAGTTTAGATAATATAATTTTTTTTAAAAAAATTGAAAGAAAAACAAAATTTGCTATAAACTGAATATGTATGTTTCATACTTGTCCTATAATTTGCTACTATATTGAATTATCTAAAATCTCGGTGGGAATGTGCTTGAATTGTCGCCGCCAGATAAAGTCTCCTCGGAACACAACTCTCTCCATATAAAACAACATCCTTAAGATATTAAAATCTGCAAACTGATCAAAGCAACGTTGAAACTAAACTGGCCAGAGCAATGCAGTCTGATCATTAAGAAACCCTTAAAAAAAATTGGATAAAAATTAAATAGAAAGGAATTATCAAACTTAGTGATCTAACAAAAGATTTGCAATTCTTCCCGAGCCCAATCATTACCACATAGAACTCTTTGACCGTTAACTTTCCGTCACCATCAACATCACAAAAATCAAATGCTTCCTTCAACAATTTATCAACACACAAGGTAATCTCGTCGACATGGAGCTCGCCGTCACCGTCCATGTCAATCTCCTTGAACAGCTTTACGATATCTTCTAGGGAATAGCTATGAGAGAAAGCAAGAGTCAATTCACGAAACTCGTCCAATGAGAGCTTACCGTCTTTGTTTTTGTCGAACCTCTCGAAAATTTGTTTTGCGGACATTTTCTTAGTTAATTATATGAATGGTTTGATACTTCCTTTGTTTTTGAGAATTTGTGTGAATTTTTTTTTTTTTTTTGTTAAAGAATTTTTGTGAAATTTGATACATTATGTTTTTAGTTTTATAGGGTAATCAAAAACTATTTGAATAAGCAGTCAAATTCATGATGAATTAAATATATAATATGTTTATTAAATAGGTGATTTTTAAAGGGAAAAATATAAATAAAAGTAGGATATATATTTAGTAAAATATGTAATGTAGATCATATAATATGAATTATTCAAATGTATAATTAAACTAATTAATGGGGCACTTTGAACAGAATCAACATCACATTTTAAATTAATACTAAAATAATTAAATTTTCTAGACAAGAGAAGAAAAAAATATTATTTTTTTGTTTCAAGAAATTTATCATCCAAAATTATATGGGATCCAAATATTTGACACATGTTAAGCTTATAATTGACCTAAAAAAAAATCAAATCTCCAAATCATAGAAATTTAATAAATAGGTACTGGAAAAAAATAAAATATTAAAAATATGCGTTTTCAGTTTAAATTATATAAAAGGAAAAAATCTTATAAACACAAATATTTCCAGTTTTTTTAAGGTATGTATATATTTTGACCGTCTTGGTATTTAAAAATCATTTTGCCAAAAAGTTTATAAATTTTTATTGACACTTACATGCACGAGAAGAACAAACACAAACATGAATAAAGAGCTTGATCAATATCCACTAGTTTTTGCTTAATTTTATAAGAAAGACAACAAATTTACTATTATTTTTGGATTTTATTAATCTTTATAAGAACAGTATGGCTAATGACCCAAAACATTTGGCATGTGCGGTATTCAACAACATGCACTTCAATTTATTTATAAAATTATAAATAAAAACGGTCGAGAAACCTCTAAACCGATGAAACTAAACATCAATAAACCTTTATTATTTATACATATAAGCGGAAAAAAACACACTTAAATTAAAGAAGCAATTTACTCTGTCTCATATGTCACCCATTACCAAAGCCATAAACTCCTCAAAGTTTAAATAGCCATCACCATCTGCATCCACCGCTCGAACCTTTTCAGCACAACTCTTCTCGGTGCATTTCTTTCCGATGCTAGTCATGGTCACATAGGACTCATTGGCCGGTATCTTCCCGTCTCCGTCAACATCACAAAAAGCAAACACTTCCTTCAACATTTTCTCAATGCAAGAAGTAAACTCGTCGGCGTTTAGCTCGCCGTCACCATCCACATCGATCTCTTTGAAAAACTTTACGATTTCCTCTTGAGAAAAGTTCGGAGAGAAAGCAAGAGCCGCTTCACGAAACTCGTCCAATGAGAGTTTACCGTCTTTGTTCTTGTCGAACTTCTCAAAGACCCGTTTTGCAGACATTTTCTTAAAATTTTATGTTTTGTTTGATACTTCTTCCCTTTGTTTTTTGAGAATTACTGTGAAACGTGACACACTACGTTCTTGTATTTATAGGGTTTGAAAACCAAAACCAAAATTTATATAAACTGATACTCCAATTAATGATCAATTAAATATTAAATATTCATAGATAATAAGTGATTTAAAAAAAATAAAGGAGGATACGTATATATTTGGAAAAAAAATATGTAGATTTTATCCTAGAAATTGGATTGGATTTGTTTCATCTGCATATTATTAAATATTTATAGTTCCTCACTTCCTACAGTAACTAGCTCACATTAATTCTGTTCAAATGTATAATTTAACTGTGGCCATCTGGAAATACTATTGTTTTGGAAATTTTGTCAAAAATTAGATGGGATTCAGTTTGACACATGTGTTAATCTTATAATATGTTATTAACTATTTATATATATATATAGATATATATTTGATATTTCTAAATAACAAAAGTGTATTTGTTATACAAAACTAATTAGATGGGATCTACTAATTATTTTTGCTTATGTTACACAGTGACCTGAACCTGTTTACATATATATCAAATCTCAGGGGTGGTAATTGTAATTTACTGATTTACCCTTCCCCTCATTTTCTCCTCTCCGTCCGCAATCGCCGACCATCAATCACTCCCGAAGGATTCTCCGGCTTCGAAAACTTATACGACCGTCAAAATCGAACCAGAAATCGAATGGAAGATGCAGCAGCTCCGAATTCTGGATCCGAATTTAACCCAGGAGCAGGCCGCGGCAAATCTATAGAAGAATGCGAAGACATGATTCGGAGGAGTTTCCGAAGTATATACAGACTAAGCATCTCGTTTTCAACGTTTGTTTTGTTTTAGTTTTCAGTTTCTGAATCCTAATCGATTTGATTAGCGCCTCTGTAATTTGAGAAATTCATTGAAAAAGTTTGGATTTTTTCGAGCAATGTAGGGTTTAGGGTTTTGGAATCATACCAGAGTAAGAAGGAACTTATGGATGGTTTTGCTTTTCCCTTTGATAGATGACTCGTGGGTTTATAGGGTTCTTTAATCACTTGCTTTAATTTGATTTGATTGGTCTGATTTGGGTTTGAATGTTGTTTGATTAGACCCAATTGTGAAGTTTCTGATGGAGCAAATGGAGAAATCTGGGTGTAGAGTTGGTGATAATTTCGTAAAGGCAGTTGTTTGTACTGGACCTGTAGCTGGAGGTTACACTAAAGGAAGAGGGGTAAAACCATTCCAAATTATTCTTTTTTCGATATTATGCTCTCGAGCTCTTTGATGATTGTCCCTTGATGCTGAATCTTGCTATATTCCTTTTGTTTTCTATGTTTCAAGATCACTGTCTGCAGCAACTATCTGACCATTCAAGATGAAGTGAACCAAGTAGTTATACATGAATTGATTCATGCTTATGACGAGTGCCGAGCCAAGAATTTGGATTGGACTAATTGTGCTCATCATGCTTGCAGCGAGGTGATTACAATGTTAGATAAAAGCTTTAATATGTAGCGCTAATTGATATACTGTTGTCAAAGTTCTTGATAGGTTTTGGTGTGTGTGTATTCCTTAAACAGATACGTGCAGGTCATCTAAGCGGTGATTGCCATTTCAAGAGAGAACTTTTGCGGGGTTTCATTAAATTAAGAGGGCATGAACAAGTAAGTCACTGTATGAGAAGAGTTACATTAGTTAGTTCATATAAACACTTGTTGAATTATTGTTAATATTAACCCAATTCGCGGTTTTTTTAAAAGGAATGTATAAAAAGAAGAGTGTTGAAGTCGCTTCGTGGAAACCCGTATTGCTCAGAAGTAGCTGCTAAAGACGCGATGGAAGCAGTGTGGGATACTTGTTACAATGACACTAAGCCTTTTGACAGAGCTCCTTGAAGGTAATAAGTCTCTTTACATTCTAAAAAGAATTATTTTTGCTTCAAAGTTAGACTTCCATCTTTGAAGATCCGATATAAAGCCGGAAAAAAACTGTTGGATTCAACCGTTGATTTTTTTTCCCATGTATTTCTCACAATCCAACCTTTTTGCCCAAGTTAAACGACAGCATTCTTTACATTGTTGTTTGAAACAAAGGAAAAGGTCTAATACAGAATCTTGATTTCAAGTGGATTTTGCTTGAAAGTATAATTTTGATTTATGGATTTGTAATTTACATCACACTATGGAGGAATAGTTAGCTCTGAATCTAACAGTGTAATAGAAAGTTGATACTTTTGGGACGGAGTAAAACATATCATTTTTGAAGAAAATATATCGATGTTGTTTTTTTCTTTAGACAAACGAATCATCTTATGCATTATATTGATATGAATAAAACTTCTTTTAAGCATAAACTTACCAATATTTTTCCCAATTGATAATCACAATCAGTTTTAGGATCCAAGTAGATTTAGATTATGCATGGTAGAATATGAACTTGAGCTGAAAATGACAGAAAAGTCACAAAGTGTTAACTTAGATCATCAAATATTGATCAATTTCGTTCACTATTTTTTTTTTTTCGTGTTGTAACAACAACAACAAAATTTATATTGACATTTAACGAAGGACCAAGTCAAATTCTAATTTTGGTAAATTCGGTTTCCTCATTAAATCTCCTAATTTAAAGCATAGCCTCAACTTACTTCAAATTAAAACCTCTTTATATAACACTTATGATCATCTGATCTCTCCGACCAAAAGAAGAAAACTACAAACAATGGCTGACGCAACGGAAAAAGCTGAGCATGACCGTATTTTCAAGAAATTCGATGCTAATGGAGATGGAAAAATATCTGCTGCCGAGCTTGGAGATGCTCTCAAGAACCTTGGCTCGGTCACGCACGACGACATTAAGCGTATGATGGCCGAGATTGATACCGATGGTGATGGATACATCTCGTACCAAGAATTTTCTGATTTCGCAAGTGCCAATCGTGGTCTTATGAAAGACGTCGCCAAGATTTTCTAAGTAAAACTAACAGATCTACATTTATACGAAAAGGTGTGAGATTTAATCATGTTTAATTTGTTTTGTAATGACTAATGACAATCATTTGATGAGTATGTTTTTTTTTCTTCTTTATGTCTTATTATCATGGAATGGAAGGTTTTGGATTATTCTTGAAACGGATTGTAACGATGTATTGAAGAATTCTCCATTCTTTAGTTTTTGTTTTTTGCGGGTTTTGGCTGATCTTTTTTTTTTTGCTATAGCGTGGTTAAAATGCTCGAGAGCTTTGGTTCTAGACTATAATGTAGGAATTACTCAAATGTAGTCATTTACAGAAATAAAAAAAATGATATTTCTCAAAATTAAAGTTCCAGGTAAAGTATAAATATGGTACATTTTTAACAAGTTAAAAAAAAAACAAAAAAAAGTAGAATTATATTTAGAACATGTAACCCTGATATTTTAATAAATTTGACTATATGAAATGTGCCAAGTTTGGTAATATAGTTTTAAATATCTATAGATATCTCTCTTAAACAGATTAATAAAATGTCTTAATTATAGTTATAAGTTTGATATTAGCTCTTTTCTTTTATATACTTTTATCCTTTAAAATGATTTAGCAAAAACATCTCCCATTTTATTGTGTATCTAAATATAGCTACACATAAGATAAAGACCCTATAACAAAGAATGGTTGGTAATTGATCTCGATATTGAGGACCAAACATATACTATAATAATAATCGAATAAAATCTCACAAACAGCTTTGAGCCATCTACATCATTGTTCAAAAAAAATATATATATTTTACAACTAAAAGTTAAAACTAGGGAAAATAGAAGCCTTCAACCCAATTTTCCCCTATTAATTTGGATTTATTGTTTACATACAATTTGCTTTATAAAACTATACAATTATAATCAAAAAGCAAATGAAAAATTTCCCAAATAAAATATTTTTGACCAAAGATATATATATATATATGTATATTGCCACTCGTGTGTAGTATATATATACACGTACTATGTAACCGTTGGCCAACGCCTGACTCCTACGTCTCTCTCTCTATCTCTTTCTCAGCAGATCTTTTCTTCTTTCTCCTGAAATGGACAACGCCGGAGAAACAAACAGCCTCATCTCCACCGTTGCTTCTTCTTCCTCTTCCTCCGTATCATCAATCGACACAAGCCTCGATTGCGATTCTCCACGTGGCGGAGATGTAGACCACGAATTGCTCAACACGGCGGTTTCGTCGTCGGTGTCGGTTTCTTCGTCTTCTTCTGCTTCAATCCAGAGAGTTCTGAGTTTAATCCGATCGGAGGATCTCGATTCGAGGTTGTTTGCTGCTAGAGAGATCCGTCGGCTTACCAAGACGTCTCATAGATGCCGCCGACACTTTTCCCAAGCCGTGGAACCTCTCGTTTCGATGCTCCGATTTGATTCGCCTGAACCGCACCATGAGGCTGCTCTACTTGCTCTCCTTAACCTTGCCGTCAAAGACGAGAAGTACGTTCTTCTTCCTCGTTTTTTTTTTTCCCAATTCGAATTTGTTCTGTTTTCGTATACTGATCTGATTAGTGATTTCTTAGTTTGGAATTAGTTAGATGATCACCACTAGATTAATCAAATCGAATACTAGATTATCAAAAATTCGTAGAAGATAGATGTTTAATCACGATTTCGTCGTCCATATGTTCTCCTTCAGGAAACTAGAACACATTAAGATTCCATTACTTCAATAATTCCGACTTTAATTTCTCTTTTCCGGTGAGAATATTGAGTCATCATTGAATAAATAGGTGTCACAATTCGTGCCTTTTTGGTCGGTCTCGTGTAAGTTCATGATTAGATCAATTGTATCGTAATGGATAATATCGATCGTAGCGATCTTATTTTATGCTTTAATCAGATTGGGTGGATCAATCAACTTTTGTTGGTAATTACTTTTTGTTTGCTTGGAGTGTACTCTATGTTTCTTCAAGCCTTTTTTTTTTTTGTGTTCCTCTTTTATTTCCTGTATGCTTTCTTTTGAAGGATTTTTGTTACTGGGGGGATTCAAATTTTGCCTAGGGTTCATCCATTTTTGGGGAACAGGATATTTCGTCACAGTATACTACAGGGATACTCTTCTTTATTCCTTCTTTTAAATTATTCTTTGGTTTATGCGGTTTCTGGAGAATTCTGACTTATTAGTTTTTTTTAATCGTTCATGCTTGCTGAGGTTTGATTGGTTTCTAGTTGTAGATGAAATTTTGATTGATCTACACAAAAGCTAGGAGTCATGTTAGCTTTAGCTTTTCCTTTTCTTTTTTACCTAGTCTTGACATTCCATAACCACCAAGCAAAGAATCAAGTTGCAAGATAACACTAAAACAAGAATCTTTCTTTCTCTACCTAAACCCGCCGCAAATTCCACGTCCTTTGCTTCCATTAGAAAGAGAGGACAATAACAAGCCAATCTCGATGCATCAAAGTGATGCATCTCAAAGATTTTGATCCAAGAAAGCCTTTAAATTTATGTCAAACTAAAAACAGAGGATGGTTTAGAGTTAAGTGATAGTTTAGATGGAAATCACCTGAAGTTAACTAACTCTTTGCTTTGGGGCAGGTATGAATAAGTTTGCCTAACTTAATTTATTAGCTCTTTCCGCATCTGTAGGGCCCTGCTTTACCAGACTTAAGTTTTTTTGTGAATTTTTCCTTGCTACTGAATATTTCTTAGTTTATACGCAAACGACTTTGTAGTCAATTTCTCTTTTGGTCTAAACTCTGAGATCATCACTTTCTTTTATTAATGGGATCCATCTAGTGGAGAGAAGAGAAGGAGCAAGCAAAATAAAGATACTAGACCCAAGCCTTTCTTTTTCTTCACTTTTCCTCTCGTATATAGTTTTCATTAAATATCTATCCTACTTTAGTTTTGGTGTCCCATAACCATTAATTAATTAGGTAGGCTTGGTTTTCTTAAGAGGTTAGGTTGGTGGCTGCAACTCTATTTCCCTCGATAACAATTCTTTATGACTATTAAGATGCAGAGTAAAGTCTTAGAGAAAGAAAGATTGATTTTTGCCTATTTGCTAAGAAACATATGTGTCATTGTCTTCAAGAATATTATCCTCTGAGACTATTATTCTGAGTTTTGTTGTTGATTTTTCAATCTTCAGGAATAAAGTGAAAATAGTTGAAGCCGGTGCTTTAGAGCCAATCATCAACTTCTTACAATCAAATAGCCCAACACTTCAAGAGTATGCTTCTGCATCTTTGCTCACTCTCTCCGCGTCAGCATTCAACAAACCCATCATTGGAGCTAATGGCGTGATTCCTTTATTAGTCAAAGTCATTAAAGATGGAAGCCCACAAGCTAAAGCTGATGCAGTAATGGCCCTTTCTAACCTCTCTACGCTCCCCGATAACCTAAGCATGATCCTAGCAACTACACCACTCTCACCAATTCTGAATCTTCTCAAATCAAGTAAAAAGTCATCGAAAACATCTGAGAAATGTTGTTCCCTGATAGAATCCTTGATTGTTTCTGGTGAGGAGCCGAGATCAGGGTTAACTTCTAACGAAGGAGGAGTTTTAGCGGTCGTGGAAGTTCTCGAAAACGGGTCATTACAAGCACGGGAACACGCGGTTGGCGTGCTTTTAACGTTGTGCCAAAGCGATAGGAGTAAATACAGAGAGCCAATTCTTAGAGAAGGTGTGATACCAGGACTGCTTGAGCTCACGGTTCAAGGGACATCGAAATCTCGGACTAAAGCTCAAAGACTTCTGTGTTTGCTCAGGGACTCGGAAAGCCCGAGATCAGAGGTTCAACCCGATACAATAGAAAACATAGTGTCAAGCTTAATCTCTCATATAGACGGAGATGATCAATCCGGCAAGGCAAAGAAGATGCTAGCTGAAATGGTGCAAGTTAGCATGGAAAAAAGCTTGAGACATCTACAAGAACGTGCTTCAACTCTTGTCCGTCCTTAACCTGTGCTCGAAAACCGCAATCCCGACGTTTGACCGAATAAGGATGGTGAAAATTGAAGAATATATATGCCAGTCCAGTTGCCGGCGTTTTGGTTAACTGGTTCTTAGTGACTGGTTTTTTTTTTTTTTCTCTTTTATACTCAAAAGTGTTCATAATAAAAGCTTTTTGTATTTTAAGTCTTTTTGTGTATACATTACTATAGAAACGCTTTTACTTTTAAAAAGTTTCAATGATATTGTTGTGCCATTTGAGTGTTCATTATATTAACCGAACCTATCCGACCAAAATCCCTACGTAGAAATGTCGTTCATAAATTCTTTTTGACTATCCGTCTAGATTGAATATCAGAATTAACTTCAAAGCTCCTAGAGATTTCTATTTTTTATTAAACAACATATTTTCAAGATCATATGTATCACGACGCTTCAGAACAATAATCCATCCAAAATTTAGATCCACTCTTTTGTAGAAGACCATTGAATTTGAGGCTTATGATCTCATTAATAATTTTCAACTCGCATATCTTTAAAAGTTGATTTCGTACGTCAAGATCAATTTCACATCACATATTACCTCATCAACCCCATACTAAAGAGAGAGAATCGAACAATCTGTTTGTTCTTTAAATGTTTCCAAAACAAAAAAATGTATCAAAAATATCTTAACAAAAGACTGACATCAGTCCTCGAAACTGTAAGTACGTTTTGGATCCGCCTTTTCAGAGACGCTCACGTTCACTCCTCGATGTTACTTACCAACGAAACTGTCCAAAATTGAAAGTATCACACAATCATTTAAGTAGATTTTTATATTGGATGAAGTAAAAAACATACAGAATCGTTATCCTTCCATTTATTGAAAACTACTAAGCTCGAGCTACGATACAAGATTTTTCCTCGTTCTCTCAAACTCTCAAAAAAGATACGCACAAGGTCCAAAAAGATAAAGTTGCAAAACAGTTAAAATACAAAAACTTCGGGTTAAAATGTAAAAACATAACTAAAGTTACGATCTCTTTCCCTAATTTTTAAAAACATTTATTATTTTCCCGGTTTTATGCGAGTCATCTCTACCGCCGCGACTCAGCGGCTCTGGCGAGTTTCCACACCGAGGTTGTGATAAGTGGTCGCGTCTGCCACCCAAGCATTAGACAACCGTCATTTTCTTCAACTCTGTAACCATCTCCGGTAGCAAAAACCGATAAAAGCATGCTCGCTTGTTTAAACGCGCTAGATCCGAGATGAATCGGGTCGAATCCACCGGATTTCATCCGGATCCTCCACTGTGACAACGTCTCGTGTCGCTCGACCCGATCGGATCCTTCCGCCGCAACAACGTTGAGTATCTGTCTCCCTAAATACACCTCTGACATAACTCGGTCTTGACTCGGTAAACTGTAACTATCTTCGAGCGAGTCGAACAAGCTCGAGTAGTAATGAAGCGCTTCGTTGAACCTATCCAAGAAGACGATTCCGTTGTGGTTCGCTTCTTGCTCAACCACCGTTATAATACTCGGTTTAATAGCCTTAACCGTGGCGAGAAGCTTTTCGATTGAACCGGATCGAGCTAATAACCGGTGGAGCTCAAAAACCGAATTAACCACTAAGGTTTCAGATTCGGGTCGGGTTTCGAACATATCGGGTTCTAGATCCGATAAACTCTCAGCGGCTAAGCCTTTGAATTCGAATTCAACGCCTATGTTCTGAGCGAATTGAGCTAATTTCCAACCTAATTGTTGAAGCGAATCTGAATTCTCAGTCTGCGGTGGGCCGATTCCGGTGAGACGAAACGACGGAGGTCCACCGGGTCGGAGCGCTAAGGCCTGCATTAAAGCTGGCCATTGCATCCCTTGATTAAGCCCTAAATCGATGACGTGAACTCTACGCGACGTCGTGACAGCTTCTAGAATCGCTTGATTCGCCGTGAAATGAGCGAATTTTAGGTAAGGGCAAGATTCGTAGAAGTGCATCTGCAGAACCTCTTCGAATGAGCCGTCGTCCGTCTCCGCCGTGTGATCACGGTAAATCCGACGAGCCAAGGCTTGGGCGAAATATGTAGCGACTTTTCCCATAGCTCCGACTTGAGAAGCAGCGAGTGTTCCTACGCGTTTTACGAGCGCGTCGGCTAAGTTTAGATTCTCCTGCTGAATCGCTTCAGCGCACGCCACTAGCGCGTGGACGAGTCTAACTCCGGTCTCTTGAGAGTCAACGAGCACCACAGACCGAGTTGACTCACCCGGCGACTCGCACCAGGATCCGAGTCGGATCCTCTTGCTGCTAGCTTCCTCGTCAAAGACTTCTTCTTCTTCCTTTGGAAACGCAGAAAGACCAGGAATTGCTCTGAGATCGTATTCGGATCTATCCACAGAACTTCGGGTCGGGTCAAGATCCGAAGACTCCGGGTTGTTCAGCTCAGAGAGCATGCTCTCGACCCAGGTAGAGAGATCAGATGGGTTGTAATGAACAGTGTCGTTTAAGACAGTAGAACCAACATCATCGTTAGACAACACCATCTCAAGCTGCTCAAGCTTCTGTGCTACTTCAGCCATCTCAGAAGATCGAACCTTGTAACCAAGAACAGCAAGAAGCTCATCATCCATGTTGTTGTCATCCGCAGCCTTCTTCTTATCCACCATTGAAGGACCTTCACCGGAACGAGAAGGTGGTGGGTCCCACGTTTCTCCATGTCCTCTCTTCATCTGCCTGTGATGAGTAAAGGAGACTGATGAAGCTTAAAAGAAACAAAAGAGAGTTTAGATATTTATAAGAAAGGAGTTTACTTTACTTCATGGGTTGGTAAGGTTTTTATTTAATGGGAATTTGAAAAAAGAAAAGAAAATTTGTGGGTCATTTTGTGATTTGGTTACAGACAATTTTGTGGAAACAAAGGAGATTCTGAGAGGAAAAATATATTATATAAACACGAGGGAGTGAGAGAGAGAGAGGGGTCCAATGAGAGAAGTGACCTGTGAAGTGTGTTTAAGAGATAAGAATCAGAGCATGCCACTATACTTTGGCATCTGTTTCTCTCTTTCTTTCGTTTTTTCTAACTCCAAGACTTTACTCGTTTTTTCTCCCATAGATATATTTCATTTTTTTTTTTTGTAGTAATGGATAATTTTCTTGAAAAAATGAGTTATTAACAGCCTATTGGTTGTGAAATGCTCTAATTTATTTCACAAATGCCGGTTTTGCTAATGAAACTTTATAACTTCTAGGTTGAAGTGTGCTTTCGTCATATTTGTTGGTAAGATTTTTAAAGCTGTGAAGTATAAAGTGTCTTTTAATAACACTGTCATTATACTCCTATACGATTACGACTTAATTGTTATTAAATGGCATTAAATATTTTCATATTCTTGCTTACGACTTCGTTGTTCTTAAACCGAAACGGAACCAAATGCGTTTTAAGAAAATGGCACTTAATGTAGGGTTTTTCAAAGTTTTTTTTCCCTTTTGCGGAGTATATATTTTTACACAATATAGTTGTTTGACCGGACTAAACAATTGACATGAGGTAATCCTTCTTTTTTTTTTTAATGACAACTCATAATATTGAATTCTAGAAAACTTGAGTTTTTTTTTTTGTTAAAGAACTTGAGTTTTACGTATATGTAGAACGTATATAATTTTAGAAAAATATTATCGAATTCCACATCTTTTAGTAGAAGTTCAACAATTTAAAATTTGAGAGATGTGAAATTTTTTCTTATGAGAATCCTAATTTACTTTTAATCCATTTTCTTGTAAATGAATAGTTCTAATTCCTACTGATCCCGTGATTTTAAATCGTCAAATAAACATCTTAATGATCGAATATAAAATTATTTCAAATCGTAAGAGCATACTTACGTTCTACACCATAACAGTTTAAAATTGGAGCGACGATGGTGTCACAGATTTTAAGTTCGACTATACATGGAAGCAAGAATCCTATGTCTGTTTTCAGTAGGTGTCAGGTCATATGATCAGTATTAAGAGATTGTAATTAAACTCGAGCATCATTAGATTATTCACTATTTTATTGGTCTACAAGACAAGTATAATAATCAAATTCATAAATATGATTCAACCATTACTCTTTTCTTTACCAAGTGCTAGCTTTTTGGTGATGTGAAATTTTTTCCTATCATAATGAAATAAACAATTTGTTTTGTAGACCTTTCTTCAAACAAAAAATAATAATAATAACGAAATAAACAAATTTCGTTTTATTTATGTATTATTGCATTGAGATCAAACTACGGCTCAAGTATTTGAGGCGGACACATGAGCTACCTCTCATGTGCCACGTAGAGGAAGACATGTAGCCTACGAGACGTCCACAACATAAGGTTACTTTCATTAATGAGCTACCTCTCATGTGCCACGTAGAGGAAGACATAGCCTACGAGACGTCCACAACATAAGGTTACTTTCATTAATTTATGTCATATATCTTTCAGCAGTCTATTATATACACATCAGCATGCATAATAATTAAGGTTTTTCGAATAGTTTTGGAAATCGTAAAAGATCCTTTTGGAATATAAGAAAACAAAAAAAAAAGTTTGTGGGGATTGTCGTATGGTCCCAGTCGCAGCTACAAGAAAATAATATTCGTTGATGTGTTAGGAGTCACATGGTGCATGCTTTTCCAATTTTAGTCATTTGATGTAACTAATGTCTAAATTGGGCGGTTTTGCTTTTGTGGTTTATATCGTTTTGTTACTTTCATATAGAATCCCTATTTTAAATTCATAAGTGAATTGAAACTGAATTACTTATGAATTATCATAAATGTTGGTTTTGAGATTTTCAGACGGAGTGACAAATTTTAAAACTATAATTTTTCTCAAAGAAATACAAAATATAAAAACTTATATGCCTTTTTGCTAACAATTTTTATAAAAACTTTCGAGTTATTATTTTCTATTTTTATATTCAATTTCAATGGATCAACCAATCTCAGCTATAACGCGAGGTTAGGAACCATACGCGCATTAGTAGCGCGTCACGCTCACACGCCAAATTAGTCCACCTTAAAAGACACTTGATCATCGTTATTTTTCTTTCAACTTATTCACTACTACCTTTCAAGTTTTAACTACACCATCAAACTGAGTCTTTGGATCAGCAAACAAAAAAAATTATAAGTCTTTGTTCCATTTTACCGAGTATTCAAATCAAACTTCCCACTTCGTCGCCAGTTCTCATGTTCACCATTTTCATTTTCTTCATCATTCAAGAAATCTTCTAATGGTTCCTTCTCCTCTCTCTGGCTATTATTGTTGTAAATGTTATTCCCCAATCCATTCATCAGCATCATCATCTCATTAGGGTTCATGTTACGTCCTTGTTCTCCATGATTCCCAATCGCATTAGCTCTCAACGGGTTACGAGCAGCCATCATAATCTCGGCATGAGATTGTTGCGACTCTGCTGTCCTCACTTGTCCTGCTGCTTGAGCCAAAGCCGCCATTCTTAACCTCGCCTCCTGAGCTTTCATCTCCCTATCCAATTCTGATTTCAGCTCAATACACGCTTTTCTCTCGTCTTGCAGCAGAAATTGTTCAATCATCAGACTTTCCTCAGCTCTGAGTTCTCCATCGCTTCTCTTTTGAGTTAGTGTGTTGAAATCTTGAGCTTGTTTCTCAAATGTTGCAGTGAATTCTGCAACTTTGGCTGCAATGTTGTTGTCCCATTGCTGACAGCGAGGTAACGTCTGGCTTGTTGAGTCTGTTTCGAGGATTCTAGCCTCTTCCTCTGCTTCGTAATCTGCTACGACGTGATAAGGTAACAATCTGCATAGATGGTAAATGAACAGAGATATTGTTAACTCACACAGAGAACGATTAATCATAGCAATGAATTTATATGTAACAAACTTCATAAGAGATAACCATGAAGATGATTCCATAACTGAATTGAGCAAGAGAGTAAACATTTCATATATGCACCAATGAGAACCAGAAGATCTAATGCATGAGAATATCTTGGCAAACCCAAGCTACAGACACAATATCACAGCCACAGGGTATTAAAAATTGAATATTCTCTGCAATCCCGAGAAAAAAGTTGAAGAACTCCAATAAAGCATTGGCCTTTATGATAAAAAAAGGAAGTCATTTCCAGAAAACGATGATACAGACTAGTTGGATAATCCTTTACAGAATCTTTAAAGCTAATTACAACCAGAGATCAATAAGTCAAAGAACTCTTTCAAGAATTCACTATACTCAGAAATTTCAAGAACCCATAAATCAATTTGATTCTGAATTAGACGAACCTTTCACAGGCGTCTTCGAGAGAAGCGAAAGGTCGCTTGAAATCGGGATGGCAGATACGCCAAGCGTCTTGGTAAGCGAATTGTATCTCAGATTGATTCGAAGGACGCATCAATTTCTGTTGTTGTTGCTGTTGCTGCATCATCATCATCTGCTGACTCAACGGCACATTCTGCTGCTGTTGCTGAAAGTTATTGGCTTGTTGAATCAAATTAGGGTTAGGGTTAGCGTTCTGAAGAAAAGGGTTAATGGGTCGGTTCTGGATTAATCCCGGAGGACGGAGATGAGGGTCAATGTTAACCGGGAACCTCGACATCGCCGCGTGTTGCTGCTGTTTCTGCAAATGCTGCATCAGAAATAGCTGTTGTTGACGCTGTTGCAGTTGTTGTTGTTGTTGCATTTGAAGTAAGAGTTGCTGTTGTTGCAACTGCTGCTGCTTCGATTCCTCCATTTTCTCCGGTAAATTTCGAAATTTTAGGGTTTCTGTTTGCAAATGTTATACTTCTCCGCCATGAAAAATGGAAAGCAAAACTAAAGTATCGATACTATTTATATCTAAACCCATTAAAGGCCCAACATGTTTTAACACATGAAACAAGTTTTAATATACATATGGACAAATAAGCCCAATGGGCTTTTTGATAATAATCACTTTCTCCTTGGATAAATATTTGCCTTGAAAGGGTTTTTCATGACCATTGTGATGAATTGTTGCTTCTCAGATAGATCAACTTCTTCACCTTCCACACATTTCCACTCGAACTTCCAAACCAAATTGGCCACATAATACTCGAGGTGAAGCAACGAAAGACCGTAACCGGGACACATCCTTCGTCCCGCTCCAAACGGCATCATCTTGATCTCGCGAGTTCCGGTCATATCGAAACCATATGCTTCCCCGTTCTCTAGAAATCTTTCTGGTTTGAATGTTAGAGGATCCTCCCATATTTTCGGGTCCCGACCCATTTCTCCTACCATGAAGTTTATAGTACCTAATCCGACACAAAATTAATTTACATATATGATTGGACTAAAGGAGGGTAATAACTTATATAGAGTTTCTACAACCATATCATCTCTAAAAACTTAAATGATGATGATTCAGAAAAATGATTAACCTAAAATCTTCTTTATATGGTTCCAGTTTTAAAGAATTTGTTGCTATATTACTAGTTTCGCAACTTATTATGTTCAAAATTCCAAATATGTTAGTGCATGGTAACGGATTATGTGTTAAATTCACTAAGCTGTAATAATAATCATATGTAAAATAATATTTACCTTGGCGTGGAACGAGGAATCCACCCAAAACGGTATCGTGTGTGACCTTATGGTAAGACAAATAATGACCAGGAGGGTGTCTTCTTAAACACTCCAAGATCACAGCTTTGAGATAACTCATCTTCCCCAAATCCTCTTCTTTGATCTCTTCTCGATCATCTGCTTCTCCGGCCAAGACACTCTTCATTTCCTCGTATATTTTCCTCTGTATCACTGGATACTTCACCATGATCGCCATAATCCACTGCATCTCCGTTGCAGTCGGATCCGTAGCTGCGTTTAGAAACTCCGAGCATAGACTCACGATCTCCGATTCACTCAGTTTTCTCTTCTTCCCTTCCTCTTCCTCCTCCGTCGGAATCTCAAGACGCAACAGCGTATCGACGTAACAGAGAACATCTCCGGCTGTTTCTTTGCTCCTTGCGTTCACGTATCGGAGTATGACGTTCTCCTGATATTTCCTTAGTTCTAAGAACTCTTTCCACTTCCGCCGGAGCAAGAACTTGGTTACGCTTGGGAAGATGTTGAGGACGCTGAACTTGGTGTAGCTCATAAGCATTTGGTACTGAGCTTCTTCGATCTCTCTGATCTCTTCTCTTCTCAGTTTCTCGCCGAAACACATCAGAGCCAATAAACAGAACATCGCGTGACGGAGATTATCTAAAGCATCGGAGACATACCCTTTCTCTCTCTGCTCTGTTTCGAACAGATCAACGAGAATCTCGAGAGACCATTTCCTCGACGGCGCGTGAGCTTTCACGCGCGCCGGTTGGAGGATTTCTGAGGTGAGGTTCCGTCGAAGGGTTCTCCAGAGAGAGCCGTAGACTGAGGAGTGGATGTCGTGTTGGTTGCTGGTGATAACTTTGGTGGTGGGGAGAGCCAGGGGACGGTCGGAGAAAACGGCGCCGTTTTGGACAAGGGCTTGGTGAGCGAGTGAACTGTCTGTAACCCAGATGGAAGGTTTGGAGCCTACGTGGAGTGTTATGATTGGTCCGTGACGTGAGGCTAAGTCACGGAGAACACTTTGGAAATCGGAGAAGTTGTTTTTTTTAAGCCAGTTGATGTTTCCGATGACCGGAAAACGAGGTGGCCCCGGCGGGAGCTTGTGGGTTGGTGAGAAGAAGATGAGTTTAAGGAAGATGGAGAATACAAGAGAGGATATGATAAGGAATATTATGGTGATGATCTCCATTATTGCTCCTCTTGCTTCAAATTAAAGCTATTGTTTTTCTATAATTTATAAGAAAAAGGTATGATACCTAAATATATATAGAGATTCGTTTTGATGTGTTCCATTTTTTTGGGTGAAATATTATGAACAAATAGAAAGAAAAGAGATAACTCCTTTTTTCTTTCTTTTTTCTTTGGACTATCTACTATCTAGATTTGAATTCATGTGTAATAATAGTTAACGTCAAGTAGTAGTTATGATGTTTTGAAAAGTAGTTTGGTTCAATTTTTATTTTTCTTTACATTTTCTAGACCATTTATTTAATGATCACATGAGTTTTGAGGTGCATATTTCTGTACACTTGTAATTTTTGTCCACCCAACGTGGTGTGCTATCATCATTCACCGTGTTATCTGGAAAAAAAAAAAAAATCGGAAATAGCATCAAAAAACAAGAAAAAGCATATATCTTATATACATTATGATTTATGACCCAAAAAAACAAGGTAAACATAAACATCTCATAAGTTTATGAATATCTTAACGCTTTTGTTGGCAGCCGACCGATAAAGATTCTCAGAACTGTTTGAAGTGTATGTACTCTGTTTCTTCATAGCAAAAAGAAATATATCATCCAGAAAATAAGTAATACTCGAAAGGAAGTGAAAGGATATATATTTTTTTATTTTTAGTGGAAGGAAACTGACAAGTGAAAATGTAAATAGTAACGTGTACGTTGCTGCTTCTAGTTTTGTTTTCTTTCAATCGTGTAATGAATTCAAAGCTTAACAATTTCAGTTACTTTGTAAGTTTGTAGCTTAAGTGTCTGCATTCACTTTTTTGGCTTACCTTTTTCATTGTTTTCATTTCTTTTAATCATGTTAATCGTTGAAAACAATGTTCCAAAATTTGGTTTAGATAGTCTTAGAGCATATTTAGATCCAAGAAAAACCCCAAATGAAATTGGGAGGACTACAATAGAATATAATCTGTTGAGAATGTCACAATCTTATCCATGAGATCAAAACCAACTACATAACTTTGACATTTTACGTGTTTTTAATTCAAAACCAATGGATAATTAGTGGATTAGTCTAACTTTTTTTTTCCCATTATTTTAGGTCCAATCTCATATCCAATGTGAGACTTCCATCACATATTGTTGAGATAGTGACTCTTCTAGTTATTCATGTTCAAAAATTCGATTTCGGATCTGATTATGGAAAAAGTTATCACTACAATTGCAAGCATTGTAAACATTAAGTTATCAATTAATGTAGTGATTTTTAGTATCTTATGACCAAAATATTTGTGCCTCTATAAATTTATTTTTGTTATGGAAAGTATTTTTGTAAATTCGTATGTAAAAAGTAATGGTTTTAATAAATAAATTTTTAAGTGACAATGAAGATAATGCAAAAGGGGGATGTATTGAAAGTTTAAACTAATGAAACATGTCACTAAAGTCACCCCGTGAGCCAAGTAGCGGTGAAGCCATAGTGAATTTTTTTTTGTCTCGACTGAGCTCTTAGAGCTAAGGCATAACAAATTTTCGGATTTTTGGATCATCTCTTAATCACATTTACTACTCCATCTAGCTCGGCTACGAACCTCTCCATCGCCCGTACCGGCAAGCTAATTGCTACAACGGTACCCGTCTCACCTTTTTTATTCGTAAACGGCACGTAGAAACTCACTCCCGGGAAAAGTGCGATACCGGCCTTAGCGGTTCCACCATACACCGGCTTACCCCATGGCCCAAAATCAACTTTTCCTAAATCAAAATGTCGCAAATCAGATATTATGTAGTTCCCCGCCGTCACAAACATAGGCCGGCCTCTTGTAGCCATTAGGGCTGTTACCGAGCGGACGTAGTCCTCCGTTACGCTGGACTTCGTTTCTTGTATCAACCTCAAAGCAAACTCAAGTGGTTTCTCCATTAGATCTCTTGCTGTCGCTATTGCGGCGGGAATGACGAACACATTTCCGTAGTAACCCGGTGGTAGTGGTGGGTTACTAAGCTTGGAACGCGAGTTGATGATGCAAGTAAGTCGCATCTCAGTGTTGGGGTCAGGATTCAACGCGATTGTCCGACAACGCCATAAAAATGACGACAACGCTTCAAATGAGGTATTGCGGAGATCAGGCGGAAGGAGTCTCCGTATGGCAGAGATCTCTTCCGCCCTAAAGAAGAAAGACCGGCTAACCAAAGGTTCTCCGGCCGCTACCGCATTGATTTCCACCTGATCTTCATACTCACGGTGTGTGTGGGTCACACGCGCTTCCGAAGCACTCGCAGTCAACAAATGTCGGTCCCATACGGGTTGAACCGAAGGCGCATGAAGCCCACACGCTAACTCGCATAGTGATTTTAGAAAGAGAGACAAACCGGCTCCATCGGTCATGGTGTGGTTGAATCGGAGGGCAAAGATAAATCCGCCGCATTTCAAGCGCGTGACCTGCATGCGACGACCTTTTATGTTCTAAACAAAAACTTTAATTCTTTCCAACTTTAAGAACAAAATTTTGCTACGTCATTGGTTCACCAGTTTATAAATTCATATAGAATTTATAAATTTTTATTGATTTCTAAATCATATATATGGATTTTAAAATAACATAGTTTACCCAAAGATTTGAATCCTTCTATTTTTCACTTTCAAATTCATTTAAAATCTAATGTTAATTTTAAAATCTAACATTAAATCATTAAACGAATAACACATGATTTTAACTAGTATTTAGAAATCAATGAATAAATAGCACGTGATTTCAACAAAAAAAAATTAAAATCAATGATTAAATAATACATAATTTTGCTTTGGATTTTTAAATCAGTTAATGTACCAATAAACCTTCTTTGACCAACTCTTTTAAGATAATTTACCTGGACAAGAAGCAACGGAGTGTTGAGCACCTCACTCGAACCTTCCACGTCAAATAGAAGCTCTTCTAAGCAAGGGAAAGGAGGGAGAAGGGCATCAGCTTCCTCCAACTCAGCAAGCGCCACGTCAGCTTCAGCCTCGATGAACAAAACGCCTTCACCGGTACAGTCCACCGCTAGTTTCCGGTTTGAAAGTTCCCGGAGCCTACCAGCGAACGGATAGTAGTAGACCAGCGCGTCGGCGAAGGCTTTCTTTATCACTTGGACCGGATCGAGATTACTTGTAAGATTAGGTCTATAGAAAAATATAACTGGAATTTGAAATCTTAGTCCTTGTTGGTCATCTATGTCGGAGAGAGGCTTGAGCTCTCGTGGCGTTGGTTTAGCCGGAGTGATTAGCTCCGGCTGCCTGCGATGCACCTTGAACAAGAGACCGGTGGTGGTAGATGGTGGCAAAGACACTTGATGGTCCATAGTTTGAGACTTTGAAGATAGAATCACATGAGGCACTGTCTTCACCACACATACATACATATATATATATATATGTAATATTACACATTTTAAACGTATGTTAGTTTGGTATTATGAGATTTAGTTAACGGTTTGGTATTAAGATCTTTTATTGGACACTGGAAGCAAGTACTATTCTTAGTTTTCTTTCTTTTTAAAGATGTCTTTTCAGTTTTTTTCAGTTGGGCAGAATGATTTCTTTCTATCTTGTTTAGCAGATCTTTTATAGTATCACGTGTTTCTTTTGTGCTATTTTATTTTCTTAACACACAAATTTAAGCTGTGATATTTACCCATATGAAAAGAATACCACAAAATGAGACTTTGAAGGTAGAATTAAACGAGACACTGTCTTCACCACACATATATACATATATATATGTATATATATGTATATATATATATGTAATATTGCACATTTTAAAAGTATGTTAGTTTGGTATATATATATATATATGTAATATTGCACATATTAAACGTATGTTAGTTTGGTATTATGAGATTTAGTTAACGGTTTGGTATTAAGATCTTTTATTGGACACTGGAAGCAAGTACTATTCTTAGTTTTCTTTCTTTTTAAAGATGTCTTTTCAGTTTTTTTTTCGGTTTGGTATAAGATTCTTTTATAGTATCACGTGTTTCTTTTGTGCTATTTTATTTTCTTAACACACAAATTTAAGCTGTGATGTTTACCCATATGAAAAGAACACGACAATTCATTCAACTAGATCTTAAATTATTCCATTTCCACCAGTTAGATATTTTTGTATATCATCTACAATCAAACATTAGCATGTGACTGGCTGTATTAATCGAAAAAGGACAATAAACAAGATAAGACTTTTTTTTGGTTTGAAATTTCAATCATAATTGAAACACAGATTTTGAATTTTACTCTAGAGAGAAAAAAAACGAGAAAATTCTTAAAGCTGTTTGGCCCCATCACATTCTAAAGCAATTTGGCGAGGACTCCAGCATCTCTGGAGATCTGTGGATAAAATAAACATTGGTTCTTTTTCAGGTCGGGGAGATCCAACCCAGTTGAGAAAATTATTAGAGCACATAAACAAACACAAGCCCAAAAATAAGCCTAATGTGTTATTGTAAGCTCATGTGTTTAGGGTTTCTTTGCAAGTAGGATTCATATATATATATATATATATATATATATATATCTTGTAATGAACATCATTGTCTCCAACTTTGAGAGTTGCTTTGAGGCAACTCTCCTCCTTTACCCTTTTATGATATCAATCTAAAAATCAGTTTGATCTTGGTGTTCTTCAATTAATCTTTGCTCTTTTAGTTTCTTTGTACAATAAAGCTCCTTATGAGCTATTTCATTTTCAGTTTTATTTTTCTCTCTCTCAATAAGTTCATTTGAGCTTGAATCCTTCTTGTTTTGGATTCTCTAACAAAAATGAGATATAAAGGAGGAAAAGAACTAAAATTTGGCCTAGACTTGCGAAATCAAACCCGGGATCGATCTCTTTAACTATATCACTCGGGGTTGTCCGCATTCTTGCATCTTCTGCATGATCTCCATTATCTTAGCTGAATTGTTCGGTTCATTCTCGTAAACCACATTGAGTTCTTCGATTAATTTGTACTGTTGTGAATAACGTTTGTAATGTTTTTTGCTTAGACTGGCTTCATTCTCTTTTAGCCATTTGGGATATCTTGCACCGATCTCCTTCATTGGTTCGTGAAGAATATCCCTCGACAATAGTTGTTGCATCATCGTTTCGACTATTTATTCCAAGTCCTAAGCAACAACAAGACGAGAGTCAACAAAGTTACAGATACCAAGTAGATAATGAGATCCATATAACCTTAACATAGCATAAAGAACGAATTCTATCAATCAGCGACCAATCTAACACACTGCAGTTAACTCATAACCTTGAAGACACAGCACAAGAAGAATCACATATCTGTTCCGCGCTGAAAACATTATCCAGCAGAACAGAAATTACGCTGTTCTACTAAAATCTACTTGTAATAGTGAAGTAAAGACGGCAACAGTTGCAACAGATAAAAGACTACAGTTTCGAGTTCTGATTCGATAGACGATTCAGATTCGGGTTCTTGATTACGATGAACTTTGCTCTCTGATTTTTTTTTTCTGCGTTATTTGCAGAAGCAATTTGATTAACCTTGACTTCTGGTTATTATTTCATTCTTCCAAAAATGACAGAGAAGAGATGAGTTTAGACAAAATTAAATGTTATTATGCGAAACTGACAATGTTTTACTGAGAAGACGATAACATGATGACAATAAAATATAATAGAACATGAAAAATGCTTCGAGATTACTACATGGTTCGTAGAAAAATAGAGAAACATCTAATAACTCATTTAACATTATTACCAACAAAAAAAAACATCTAATAACTCATACCAGCCTTAGAGCAGAGTTTGACTACGAGAAAGTTTGGATAAAGCCTTGGCTTTCTAAACCACAAGAATGGTAAGTGATTGATTATACAGAAGAATGAAGAATAAATGATTTTGGGATGTAAGTTACTGGCTACGAGTTCACTTATATAAGCAACTTTGATTTGTTCATTTTAACGGCTATTTTTCCTAACGTTTATATTTTTTACCGTTGTAAAATTTAAGTCTCAAATAAAATGACCGTTGGTGAATTTCTGCTGTTAGGAGGACCTAACGTTAAAAATTACGACAACAAAAAGCTTTTATAACAGGTCCAATGGGCCTAAAGAGCCTAAACAAACCCTTACCAACAAAAGTATAAGGACCCGCTTAGTCATTAGTGTATAACGTTTGTTAATTGATTTATAAATTCATATGGAATTTGGAAATTCTAATTGATTTTGAAATCAGACATATGAATTTTAGAATAACATGGTTTATCCATAGATTTAAATTCTTCTATTTTTCATTTTCAAATTTATTTAAAATCTATTGTGGATTTTGAAATCCAACATTATATCATTAAACGAATAACACTTGATTATAACTAATATTTAGAAATCAATGAATGAGTAACACGTGATTTTAACAAAGATTTTAAAATCATTAAACTAATAACACATGATTTTGTTTTGAATTTCTAACTCACTCAAATTAAGCCTTTTAGTGTCATGAGTTTTGAGGTGCATATTTCTGTTCGCTTGTAATTTTTGTCCACCCAACGTGGTGTGCTGTCATCATTCACCGTGTTAAAAAAAAAAAAAAAAAAAAAAAAGCGCATATATCTTATATGCATGTAGTATAAGGAAAAAACAAAGTTTAGGAATTACTTAACGTTTTTGTTGGCAGCCGACCGATAAAGATTTTCAGAACTGTTTGAAGTGTATGGACTCTGTTCTTGTTTTTTGGTGGAAGGAAACTGACAAGTGACAAAAATATAAATAGTAAAGTGTACGTTGCTGCTTCTAGTTTTGTTTTCTTTCAATCGTGTCTTCATTCAATTTATAGCTTACCTTTTTCATTGTTTTCATTTCTTTTAATCATGTAAATCGTTGAAAACAATGTTCCAAATTTGGTTTACATAGTCTTAAACCATCTTTATTGGAGTCTCTTAGCTGGATTTTAGCTGGGTTTCTAAGGTTTTGGTTTAATATATTTAATTGCATATATTAGATACTATCTAAAAAACGTTTCCTAATTTAGATACTGAAAAAACTTATCTTATTTATATATTATTTAAATATTACTTTAAGAAACCCATTTGGGTTTCTCCATTAATGATGCTCTTAGAGCATATTTAGACCATTATTAATGGCAGTTCTTAAAGGGGTTTTTAGCGGAGGGTTCTTAGATGTTTTATTATTAAATTAAAGATAAAAGAAAAATTTTCTTAAGAACCAACACATATTGTTGAGATAGTGACTCTTCTAATTATTCATGTTCAAAAATTCGATTCCGGATCTGATTATGGAAAAAGTTATCACTACAATTACAAGCATTGTAAACATAAAGTTATCAATTAATTTAGTGATTTTTCATTTATCTTATGATCAAAATATTTGTGCCTCTATAATTTTTTTGTTATGGAAAGTATATGTATAAATTTCGTATAT
Organism: Boechera divaricarpa; assembly: GCA_026770425.1. Taxonomy (NCBI): domain Eukaryota; kingdom Viridiplantae; phylum Streptophyta; class Magnoliopsida; order Brassicales; family Brassicaceae; genus Boechera; species Boechera divaricarpa. The sequence goes on from CM049184.1 coordinate 1,182,399, forward strand.
CATAACCCAAAAAACTGAACTGAACCAAACCGAAATAAGTGATTTGGTTTGGTTATGGTTTAGTGTAAAAACTTTCATTCTTATTAAGTTTTCGGTTTAGTTTTAGTTTGGTTAAAAACTAAAAACCGAATGATTATTTTGGTTTCTAATAAAATTTAAAATAATTATATATATTTGTTTAATATATACAATATTTAATAACGTCCTTTAATTTAATGTTTTTTTTATTGAACTTATATGTTGTAATTATTAAAGTATAGTAATTTAAAACCTAAAAACTTAAAATAAAAGGTAAATTTATATTATAAAATAACAAATTACAAAACTCTAAAAGTTTGTTTGTGGATTGTGGTCGTGCTTTTTTTACTATACGTGATTCTCTTTCCCTCCAACACAAACTTCTATGTTTTCAATTTATTTATGTATTTATTTTTGTTCTATTATCTTTTAATCTCAATTGATTAAGAACCTAATCCCGGTGAAAAAAAAAGCAAACTTTATGCAGCAACCTTTTTTCGTAAAAAATGTAATAACCTTAAAAAACCAAAATCAAACCAAACCGAATCACATATAGTTTTTATATGGGTTTATATTTTTATAAAACCGTATAAACCGTAAAACCGAGAAAATCAAACCGTAACCAAACCGAATTACATACCGTTTCTATATGATTTCAATTTTTGTAAAACCGTAAAACCGAAAAAGCCAAACTGAAACCTAACCGAAAAACCGTACGCTCACACCTGTACGTCCACCCATGTTCAAAACTCAAAAGTAATGGTTTTAATAAATAAATTTTTACGTGACAATGAAGATAATGCAAAAGGGGTACGTATTGAAAGTTTAAACTAATGAAACATGTCACTAAAGTCTCCCCGTGAGCCAAGTAGTGAAGCCATAATGAAATTTTTTTTGTCGGATAAAACTTATTTATATTTTCTACGATCGTGCAAGCTCTAAAAAATCCACCTCCGTCTATCAAAAAACGTGCATGGAAATGTTTCAAAAAAAAAAAAGTTCGATTGATCCTTGAAATTTGGAATAACTAAATATAAATATAACTGAAAAAGAAAAGAAAAGATTACTACATTACTTACTGATAATGTCTCGACTGAGCTCTTAGAGCGAAGGCTTAACAAACTTTCGGATTTTTGGTTCATCTCTTAACACATTTAATACACCATCTAGCTCAGCTACGAACCTTTCCATCGCCCGTACCGGCAAGCTAATTGCTACAACGGTACCCGTCTCACCTTTTTTATTCTTAAACGGCACGTAGAAACTCACTCCCGGGAAAACTGCGATACCGGCCTTAGCGGTTCCACCATACACCGGCTTACCCCACGGCCCAAAATCAACTTTTCCAAAATCAAGTTGTCGCAAATCAGATATTATGTAGTTCCCCGCCAACACAAACATAGGCCGGCCTCTTGTAGCCATTAGGGCTGTTACCGAGCGGACGTAGTCCTCCGTTACGCTGGACTTCGTTTCTTGTATCAACCTCAAAGCAAACTCAAGTGGCTTCTCCATTAGATCTCTTGCTGTCGCTATTGCGGCGGGAATGACGAACACATTTCCGTAGTAACCCAGTGGTAGCGGTGGGTTACTAAGCTTGGAACGCGAGTTGATGATGCAAGTAAGTCGCATCTCAGTGTTGGGGTCAGGATTCAACGCGATTGTCCGACAACGCCATAAAAATGACGACAACGCTTCAAATGAGGTATTGCGGAGATCAGGCGGAAGGAGTCTCCGTATGGCAGAGATCTCTTCCGCCCTAAAGAAGAAAGACCGGCTAACCAAAGGTTCTCCGGCCGCTACCGCATTGATTTCCACCTGATCTTCATACTCACGGTGTGTGTGGGTCACACGCGCTTCCAAAGCACTCGCAGTCAACAAATGTCGGTCCCATACGGGTTGAACCGAGGGCGCATGAAGCCCACACACTAACTCGCATAGTGATTTTAGAAAGAGAGACAAACCGGCTCCATCGGTCATGGTGTGGTTGAATCGGAGGGCAAAGATAAATCCGCCGCATTTCAAGCGCGTGACCTGCACGCGACCCCCTTTATGTTCTAAACAAAAACTTTATTTCTTTCCAAGATAATTTACCTGGACAAGAAGCAACGGAGTGTTGAGCACCTCACTCGAACCTTCCACGTCAAATAGAAGCTCTTCTAAGCAAGGGAAAGGAGGGAGAAGGGCATCAGCTTCCTCCAACTCAGCAAGCGCCACGTCAGCTTCAGCCTCGATGAACAAAACGCCTTCACCGGTACAGTCCACCGCTAGTTTCCGGTTTGAAAGTTCCCGGAGCCTACCAGCGAACGGATAGTAGTAGACCAGCGCGTCGGCGAAGGCTTTCTTTATCACTTGGACCGGATCGAGATTACTTGTAAGATTAGGTCTATAGAAAAATATAACTGGAATTTGAAATCTTAGTCCTTGTTGGTCATCTATGTCGGAGAGAGGCTTGAGCTCTCGTGGCGTTGGTTTAGCCGGAGTGATTAGCTCCGGCTGCCTGCGATGCACCTTGAACGAGAGACCGGTGGTGGTAGATGGTGGCAAAGACACTTGATGGTCCATAGTTTGAGACTTTGAAGATAGAATCACATGAGGCACTGTCCACCACACATACATACATATATATATATATGTAATATTACACATTTTAAACGTATGTTAGTTTGGTATATATATGTAATATTGCACATTTTAAACGTATGTTAGTTTGGCATTTTGAGATATTTAGTTAACGGTTGGTGTTAACCTAAAACATTTAGACAGTATAAATAACAGTTACTTTAACTTTCTTTTTAAAAATGTATGTTCAGTTTTTTCAGTTGGGCACAATGATTTCTTTCTATCTTTTTTAGCAGTTATTTTATAGTACACGTGTTTCTTTTGTGCTATTTTATTTTCTTAACACAAAATTAAGCTGTGATATTTATCCATATGAAAAGAATACCACCATTCATTCAACTAGCTCTTAAATTATTTCACTTCCACCAGTTAGATATTTTTTGTATATCATCTACAATCAAACAAACATAAGCATGTGACTGGCTGTATTCATCGAAAAAGGACGATAAGACCTTTTTTGTGTGAAATTCGAATCATAATTGAAACACAGCTTTTGAATTTTACTCTAGAGACAAAACGACATAATTCTTAAAGCTGCTTGGCCCCATCACATTATACAGCAATCTGGCGAGGACTCCAGCATCTCTGGAGATCTGTGGATAAAATAAACATGAAACATTGGTTCTTTTTCAGGTCGGGGAGATCCAAACCCATTTGAGAAAATGAGATATAAAGGAGGAGAGGAACTCACATTTGGCCTAGACTTGCGAAATCAAACCCGGGATCGATCTCTTTAACTATATCACTCGGGGGTTGTCCGCATTCTTGCATCTTCTGCATGACCTCCATTATCTTAGCTGAATTGTTCGGTTCATTCTCGTAAACCACATTGAGTTCTTCGATTAATTTGTACTGTTGTGAATAACGTTTGTAGTCTTCTTTGCTTAGACTGCCTTCATTCTCTTTTAGCCATTTGGGATATCTTGCACCGATCTCCTTCATTGGTTCGTGGAGAATATCCTTCGACAATAGCTGTTGCATCATCGTTTCGACTATTGATTCCATGTCCTAAGCAACAACAAGACGAGAGTAAACAAAGCTACAGATACCAAGTAGATAATGAGCTCCATATAACCTTAGCATAGCATAAAGAACAAATTCTATCAATCACCGACCAATCTAACACACTGCAGTTAACTCATAACCTTGAAGACACAGCACCAGAAGAATCACACATCTGTTCCGCGCAGAAAACATGATCCAGCAGAACAGAAATTACGCTTTTCTACTAAAATCTACTTGTAATAGTGAAGTAAAGACGGCAACAGTTGCAACAGATAAAAGACTACAGTTTCGAGTTCTGATTCGATAGACGATTCAGATTCAGGGTATTTTGTACCTTAGATCCCGCAAGATCCTCGAATTGCTTGAGAAAATCCTCTACCATTCCATCATCATCAGAAGCTGGCTGCTGCTTAGAAGAAATAGATTCCAATCCTTTGACAGTTTCCCTAGTTTGTTCCCTAAGCTTATCAAGAGCTTCTGCAACATGATCCTCCTTTGAAACTTTCTGCTTTCCTTTCTTCTTGCTTCTCATATCTGGTAATCCCATTCCAAGACCTTGAACTCCACTCGGTAGTGGACCCGACTCTTCCTCTTGGGCTTCCCTTTGATTTCTACAACAGCACATCCCAAAAACGATTCAAAGTTCATAAAAACCCAGAAATCTCTAACTTGGGAACTGAAAGCCTCTAACTCAATCAAAACATATGCACAGAGCTGTTCATATCTGCAGAACCGAGACTAATATGAAAAGTTTGAGACTTTGAAGTAACCTTTGAGAAAGATTAAGATCTTTGAAATCATCCAATGCACCTGAGAGAGAAAACCACAAAGAAACCCCAAAATTCTCAATGAATCAATAAAAAACCCTAAAAGACAAAACCTTTCAACAATCATGATAGATGGGCAGGAACACAATTTACATAGAATTCGAGGAAACGCCGATCAAATTGAAGAGAAAACTTACTATCGAGAAGCTCGTCTAAGTCATCGGTGTGACTGTTCGCCATTTCCTTACGCCTTTCTCTTCCCCTCTCTCTCTCTCTCTCACAGATGGGAAGAGGAATAATATCAGAGAGGAGAGAAAGATTGACAGAAGAAGAAACCTTCTTTGGGTTTGCCTTGTTAGGCGGTGCGATTGATATTACGCTTCTTTGAGTTGCGGTGAAGCAAAATGAAGGACCAAATTCTAGTATGCCCCTAAAGGTAAAGGTGGAAAGTTATTCTCATTTGCCCTTAAAGAGAAAAATGACTATTTTACTTTTCAATTGTGTTATATAGTTATAAATATAAGTGGTATCAATGGAAATACAGTAGCACAGATAGTAAGGTACTGTACGCACGATCCGGATGACCTGGGTTCGAAACCCAGATCCGTTGTATAAATATGTATAATTAGGTATAACTAGTTACGACTACTATGTGCAGTGGTATAACTAAGTATAATTATGTGCAGAGAATTAGTTTTTATCCTTAGGAGCAAAGTAGAATAGTAAGAGGCAGAATGAGGTTCAATCTTTAGGAGTAAACCAGCAATTGATCCGCAAAATGACTCGATCTAACGGCTGAGATCACTTTTCCAATTTTATTATTTTCGGATGAAACAAAATCCACAAAAAAAGAGATCTTTTTTTTTTTTTTTAATTGCTCTCTGAGTCAGAGACTCTCAGCAATGGCGAGGAACTTAACGGCTGCTTCTCATCCGTACATTTTACTCTCCTCGACTAGAGAACAAGCCTTCACCACCTGTTCCGTTCTCAGATTAGACCCTTTACTTCTTCTTTGCTTCCTGTCTCATTGCTTTAGATTGATGATGCTGCCAGATTTTCTTTATGTATAAAATATGTATTTGAAATGATTGAAATTGGGTTTCCATGAGCCAACTAAGATCAAATTAGAGGAAAACATGAATCAGGAGGCATCTGATTGCTTGTGTTTAAGCTTGAAGAAATGTTTGTTCATGATGTTTTCATTGCGCAGATCAAAGAACAACTGGATGCAGAGTCGGTTTCTGTAAAGGATATGTCTGGTGACGGACGACGTGTTTGGTAACTCTTGCTTAACTCTTTATTCTTCTGTCAATCATATACCGAAAAGTTTATACAAATCGAAGTTGTGAGATGATCTGTGTGTTGGAGGGTTCTGTTTCTGAGATGAAGGTGGACCACATTTTTCACTAAGCACTCGCAACTTTAGAGCCCATCTTCTTTAGTGTGGTCTCGTTTCGAACAAGCTGCAGAAATATGGATCAAAGTTTGTAACAGTTTGTAACAGGATGGTGTATAAAGCCATCTGGGAGGAGCTTCAGAATGTGGTTCATGTCGTTGATCAGATGACAACAAAGACTCCTTCAGAAGTTTGAAAAGCTCACACAAGTGTGACCAAAGCTCTGAATCTTTATTTGGTCGAAACTTCAATGCCAAGAATTTGTTACTTCAATCTTGCTTCCAATTATCCTGAAGTAATTGAAGAAAATGACAGCATAAATCAGCCAGAAGAAGATGTTTATTGACTGTGTCTTCAGACTGGTAATACTTATATTATCTAGTCAACATTTCATTTTTTTTTATCTTCAGGTGGTCTTGAAACCAACAAAGTCGATGCCCACAGAACAAACCCATCTTTCAAGACATGCCTGCCTCTGTATGTGCGTTTTACAAAACATATGAGTTGTCTTTGTTAGTTTGTTTTGTTCTTTATAATATCACAGATAGAGTTAAATCTTTTTTTTTTTTTTTTTTGTCACTCAGAGATAAATCTTATTTAAGTCTTATTTTTATTCCGTACTCTAATCTTACACAAGTCAGCTAGGTTAATACGAAAAGTATTTGTTTGTTTAAAAAAAAATATATATATATGTAAACGTGTAAGCCGAAGGGCTATGTTCAAACGTTTTTTAACTAATGAAAAGTATTTGTTTACTGTAATTAATCTATCAAACACAAAGGTTAATCATTTCAGTCTTCAAGTTCAAGTAAATCCAGATCAGAGTTTTGTAGCGTCTGTTACTCAAACTATCTCAAAAGTCAACACTTTTGTGTTGATCATATGATGAAACCATATCTTTTGGGTTAAGCTATAAACATAGGTACATAAACCATCTATTATATACATGTCTCTCCAGATAATTTAAGAACCTCAAAAGAGAAGAAAGAAGTCACAGGTATCTGTTAGAACCAAGAACCTCACGGTGAAAATGAAGTTGTTTGATGCTCATTGTCACCTCCAAGACAAGAGGGTCGTCGACAAAGCCTCCCAGCTCATATCTGTGGCTTTAGCTGTCGGTGTTACCAATTTCGCAGTCAATGGAACCTCTGAGGTATTTTCCCAAATTTTCCTGATCATTTGGTCATTATTACACGCTTGTATACATATTTTCAAACGGATTTTGTTTATGGAGCCAGAAAGATTGGGACTTGGTGAAAGAGCTGGGAGAGACGTATCCTTCTGTTGTTCCTTGCTTTGGACTTCATCCTTGGTATGTATTATATGCAGATGATTTCCAGTTGATGCAAAAAGGTTCAGATCAAAGCTTATTCCTTTTCTTTTCTATATTATTGGTTTGCAGGTTTATTGCTGATAGAAGCCCTCATTGGTTTAACACATTGAAGAAGTTCTTTGAGACCAATCCTACTGCTGCTGTTGGAGAAGTTAGTCTCTTTATCTCTTGATTCATCTAAACTATGTCTTTAATTTTTTTCTGAATTCTGAAATGTTTACCTTGTTGGTTCAAGATTAAGTGTAAACCACAAAATGATATCTTTTAATGTATGATTTTGGAGAGTATATTGAAAGTTGAAACCCCTTTTGGCTGAGATCTCATCATATTAACATCTCCATAAAATTTTGTCTGTTCGCAGATTGGGTTGGACAAAGGTCCCTTAGCAACAGGAATTGATTACTCAGACCAGCTAGTCGTGTTTCGCCCACAGCTTGAACTTGCAAAAGAGCTGAACAAACCAGTAGCAGTTCATTGCATCGATGCATTCGATGATCTCCTCAAGATAATGAGGTATGTATTATGTATATACATATCGACATGTTGCATTTACAAAGATATTGAAGGGAAAGCCCATTATGTTTTTTCGATATGTCGCACTAAGTTTCTCGAGATATATATACGCAGATCCGTAGGGCCTTTTCCTGCTGGTGTGATTCTTCATTCATTCAATGGTTCAGCTGAAGTTGTTCCTAAACTCGCTGAGCTTGGTGCATACTTCTCCTTTTCTGGCTGGTTCACTTACATTGATGAGAAAATTGCAAAGAAGACTTTGAAATCGGTTTGTTTTTTTTCCTCTGTAACTATACAACTTTCGGCTGAAAAGTATTGATTTTTTTTTACTGGATCTGGTGTAGATTCCTTCCGATAGGTTCTTATTGGAGACGGATTCACCTGACGGGTTACCAAAATCAGATGAGAGTTCTTCGGATCCAAAACCAACTCTCAATGAGCCTGCAAACATTCTTGCTGTATGTTATTATCATTTGACTTTTTTGCTTGTTTCTGCTGATTAGATTACACATAACTTGTTTGATCTTTTCCGCGATGAACAGGTACTAGATTATGTTGCGAACCTGTCAAACATGAAGAAGGAAGAGCTCGCGGAGTTAAGTTATGTAAACACTGTGAGGTTGTTCTCTTATCCAGGTTCTAAATTCCTTACAGACCAGTAAAAATGGTGTCTCTCTACAGAATTGTAACATCATCTCTGATCAAATAGACAAAAGAACAACACTCAATCTTCTTCTGCTTCTGCTGTTGTGCTATTATTTGTTTGTCGTTGATGTGTTTGGACAAAACTCATCCTCTACCAAAATTGTTGTTTCTATTACGTACTTGGTGAAAGTTGTAACTATGTATTTTTTCTTCTTATTGTCTTGGGTAAACCAGTTATGTTGTTTGAATATTTCGATATTTTACATTTTCTCTTATAAATTCTCCAATATCATAACAATAGTACCTAAATCTCAGCAAGAACCACACTTTTTATTTCCTCTAACGTCTTAAAAAAACCCTCATCCAAGTCCCTAAAATTTATCTCGCTTCTACATTTCCTGTGAAAAATGTAAAAGTAAAATTAAAAAAAAAAAGAAATAAAAAAAAAAAAAAAAAAGAGAAGAAAAATAGTCAATGTGAAATTTCCAAAAAAAAAGTCAAAAAGGTAGCTAATATAAAATATAAATTTATATTTACTACTAACAAAAAAAAAAAAAAAAAGGAAAACTCAATCATCAAACCAAACAGCACATACAATTTGTGAGAGCAGAAAAAAAAAAGGAAATCAAAAGAAACATTAATGAAACATGTATTTTTTGATGATCAAATAAAGAATGAACAATGATATCAATAATATCAAGGCTTATATTTTTCCTTTTCTAAGTTTTCAGGTTTATTGCAGATAGGAGCCCTCATTGGTTTTACCACGTTGAAAATGTTCTTTGTGACCACTCTTACCGCTGCTGCAGTTGGATAAGTTAGTCTTTTTTATTTCTTTTATTCATCTAAACTAAAATCTATTTCTTTAATTTTTATTAATAATTCATGGGTTTGATTAAGTATAAAGCTGATTAATATTTTTTTCTGAATTAAATTATTTAATAATTACTCAGTAATTAATATCCCCAAGGAGTATAACAGTTAACGAGGAAGGGGTTTGATATTTTACATTTTTCTCTGATATATCCCACAATATCATAACAGTATTTCCTAAATCTCAGCAAGAACTACACTTTTCCTCTAACGTCTCTTTTAGCTTTTGATTTATCCACAGTATTGAGGAATGCTTTTGTCTTTCTTGTCCTCTGTTTTTTTGTTCTCCATTGCTGTAGAACCCCGTGAAACACAAGCTTCTGTTCCTTGGACAACAAGTTACAGTCACAGACTAGTGTTCCCAAGGCTGCTACTACGAAAATGTCAAATAGGTATATGAAGAACCTATCGACCCGGTAAGACCTTTAATCTCTTCCATTCAGGTTAATTTTGCGAGAAATATTTAACAAACCTAATGTTGATCGTTTGTAGAAATTCAAAGTCACCAGATCTTGACCTCTATGTGAAAGGCGTCCCATTTCATCTTCACAAAGTAAGCTTCTGAATCCGATTTCGCCGAGATTTGTCTCTTTTTGGGGTTCTTCTGATTTCTATGGTTTTGATTTTTGGTGTTTGTTTAGGAGACTCTAGCTAAGAGATCGGCGAAAGTGACGAAATTACTCGAGTGTAACAAACTCGATGAACTGCGTTGGATCCTTAGAGACATGGACATCAACCCGAGTACCTTCCACCTCGTGACTAGATTCTGCTATGGCTACGAAATCCAATTAACATCTGAAAACATCGTCTCTGTGCTCTGCATTGCTTATTACCTAGAGATGAGCGATGATCATAGCTCTAACAACTTGTTGAACAAGGCAGTAACATTCTTGGAACAACGAGTTCTCATGAGCTGGAATGAAACTGTGAAAGCTCTTCGTATCTGCAGCGACAAGATTCTGGACAAACTAGCTGATGTTGGACTCATCGAAGTTTTCTTAGATTCTCTTGTTGAAAAGGCTCTCAACGATGCTAGGTTGCTCCAAGATTTGATTACATTACCTCTTCGGTTATATGAACCCTTGAATTTAGAATTGAGTAAGCACAATGTCTCGATAGAAAACCTTGTGGCATCGGTCTGCAATTATGCGAAGAGATGGGTTTTCGAGAAAGATTCAGTAGACGAAAGCATTTCAAGACACAAGAGAGAAGTAATTGAAGCTGTTGAGAGGCTTTTGCCTCACGAAAGAGGAACCATCTCGTGTGGATTTTTGTTCAAATCGCTTAAAGAATCGATTTTTCTTGATGCTTGCTCTGATTGCCGAAAAGGGTTTGAAGTTAGGATAAGTAAGCAGCTCGACATCGCTACAGCGAAAGATCTCCTGATTCTGTCACCAAAAGAAGATGAATCTTATGACATCGAGCTCTTGAAAACCATTCTCAAGAGCTTCTATAGTAACTATAGTGTCTCCGATGTTTCGCAGTTTGTGAGTGTAGCAAGAATGTTGGAAGAGTTTCTGTTGGAGGCAGCTGCGAGTGATGCTGGTTTAAGGGTAGGAACATTTAAGGCGTTAGCAGAAATAGCGGTTGCTGCGTCTTGCGATGTGCTAAGATACTCTGATGGAATATACAGAGCAATTGATGTTTTCTTGGAGAGGCATAGAGGCTTGATTGAATCGGAGAAGATGGAAGCTTGTAGAGTTCTTGAATGTAAGAAACTTTCGCCCGAGGCATGTGAACATGCTTCAAAGAACGAGAAGCTTCCATTGAGGATTGTTGTGCAAGTTTTGTTTGTTTCTCAGATGCAGATTCGGGACAAGGTGGCTAGAGAAATGAAAGGTGTAGAGAAGAAAACTGAGGATCAGGTAGACGAAGATGAAGAGGAAGATGATGAAATGGAGAAAATGAGTAAGAAATTGTCAAGGCTCGAGATCGAATCTGATTTCAGCAAGAAAAGAAAGATTGAGAATCTTGATTGTGTTGTTCACTGCCCAGAGATGAAAATGAAAGAGAAGAAGATAAGTGTATGGAGAGAAGTGAAGAGGAAATTTGGTTGTATGACTTCTTCTACTGTGGATGCTTGCAATTGTCATATCAAGAAGAGGAAGAAGACTTATCATCGCTACAAATAACAAATCACTCTTTTGTTTTGTTAGAATTTGAGTCTTGTTCTGTTTAATTTCTCTATTCTGGTATGTTCTGTTTCTTCCTCTGTTTCTTAAATTTTCTTCTTTTCTTTTTTGATCAGCAATTTCTATATGTTGAAACCAAGTTCGAATGTGAATGTATGGAAAATATATAGATAGGGTCTATAAAATATATATTCAAAAACAAACAAAATAAAAGTTCAAACACTCTTCATATAATATCCCGAAAAGAAAATACCACAAATCTCAGAAGATCAAACCTCTTTTACATCAAGTTCAATTATCACAGATCAAACAAGAGAAAAACTTTTGAAGAAAAGATTTCGGATTCGAGTGACGAGTAGATCCTTTAGAAAGATCAACGATCTCATGTTCATCACGACCTTCCTCTTTAGCCTTTTTGGACTCACCATTGAATCTAGTGAAAGCTTCTTCTACGTACTTAGCCGCATCCGAAACCTTCATGTTCTCCGCTAGCTTCAACGGGTAAATGTCTTTTATATGATCTCCTTTTAGTACAGCCGCTGCTTGAATCAACTCAATTTGAAAATCAGTGAGATCTTCGTCTTCTTCTTGTGTTCCAATATCTATGTCTCTTGGCCGTGGAGGTTCTGGTAATGTAACTGAAAGAATCGAGAAAAAAAGAAAAAAGATTATATAGCATACCTAATTTGCATCTACTATGAACCATAACCGACTTGATAACCAATAGTTACCGGGGCAGTCCGTCCTTGGGCTGGTCCGGTTGATGACAGCATCGAGTGTTCCGGCCCATTCGTCACGCTTTGTAAGAAAGCTCTTGAGGTTGAATATTTTTTTCAGTGTTGCCGGAATTGATGAATGCTCAAATTGCGACGTTGGCTCCGGTCCGTTTGGCTCGTGTAACACTACAAAATCAAGTTAGGAACAATAAGTTTTTTAAAACAATTGAGCGAATGATACGAACCATCTACATATAACAACAATTTTAATCGGCCCATTTTTTACTCTACGCGAACCAAACGGACTAGAACCGACTCGAAGGTGTTCAATCTGAATAAACCATACTAAAAGAATACGATTTTCAACTAGAGATTTTATTTAGTTAAAATGATTTTACATTACAAACATCATAAAATCTGAAACCTAATCTAAACCAAAAGAAGAAAACCGAATCAACATTTTATTTTCTTCTAGTACAATTAGCCATATTCTTAATTAAAGATTGACTCTGATATTAGAAGAAAATGATACAAAACCAGTTCATACTAGATTCAATTTTTGTTTGTTTATCCAGTTTTATATAATCAAACTGAACCGAAATCTAGATTAAGCATCCATAACCCTAATAGCAATGTACACTAATCAATACCCCATTTCGACCAACATGACAATAATACCATACTAAACTAATACAAACTGGTTCCAATTGAGAATATACGTACCGGTTCCAGGTTCGATCCAAGGTGAGATCAGCAATGCAGGAACCCTAACACCGAGTCGATCAAACTTAAAGTTATACGGCTCGGGTCCAACAAGACCATCAGGATTTGGGACACCAATGACTGGCGTAGGGACATGGTCATAGTAACCTCCGTGTTCATCATAAACAACAACAAAGAGAATTTCGTTCCACTGAGGACTAGCTCTTAAAGCTTCATAGATCTCTTTGACTAGGTTTTGGCCTTCAGCGACGTCGTTTTTGGGATGATCATCATTGGCTGGAGCCGACATAATCTTGAAGTATCTCGGTTCGATGACCACATAGTTTGGAAGCTTCCCCGCTTTGCAATGTCTCTTGAAACTTAAGTGGTATTCATGGAAATTGTCCACGTACTTCAATTTCCTCATGTTCCTAATTCAAATTTAAATTTAAATATTAATTTGATTGATTGGATTATTACATTTACATGAATCAATAATGGCTTAACTAATATTTTAATGAGTATCAGAAAGTATTAATTGGACAACTTGTTCCGTCTACAGCTGGACACATGCAAAACCCAATTATGATTTTTTTTTTTCTTTTCGAAAATTGAATCTCTGATTAGTGATCCGATAAGTTAAAAAAATATCAAGATTAGTCGTCGTCCCGTTCTGAAACAAATGATTTCTAGAAACTGTACGAAAATGACAATTTTTCTTTTTCATACTATTTTTTTTCGTAATTTAAGGATATACTAAGCAACTCCAGTTTCTATAAACTACATATCGAAACATTCCAAGCATGTGTCGTTTTCCTTTACATGATCATTACGGAAACGTTTTTCAGAAAACAAAAAAAAATCAATCATCGAGAAATTTTAAATATTTTTTCTTTATATTTTAATTAAGTAGATATATTGCAACGCATGTGTCATTACTATTCGTCGGTTCGTCATTATACTAATGTTATTTGAGTTTTCCTACAATCATAATTCGTAACTTTCAATTATACGTTTATATTTTTCTTATAAAGTTTTCAAACTAAAAGAAGTACGAAAATTACCTGTAAAAGAGGCAATTAGGAAAAGATTGGTAATAAATCCCAAACGTGAAGCCACTCTCTTCAAGCGATTCGAACACTGTCCTCTGAGGAAACCCACGGACAAGTGTATTAGTGTCATTACTAAACGCACCGTTTGATGTCGCCGCGTGGACGTAGAGTCGGTTAGGCTGCGTCGACGACGGCAACGACGAGAACCACCGGTCACATACGGCGAATTCTTGAACCAGTTCCTTGAATACCGGGAGTCTCTCCGGTGGAAACCCTTGCATCACTACTTTCTCCGACATCCCTTTTGTTATCGCCTCTGCGTTTTGTACGAACCCGTTCATTTTCGGATCCGGGTACGGACTCTCGTTGCTGAACGGTTTTCCGAACGCTTGTTCGTATATCGCCTGAAATTTAAAGATCATAGATAAACCATTTCAAATCTCCCGGTTTTGAATTGCCCGAACCGAAAAGTTACAAAATAACCATATGGAATTATGTTCATAAGGCCGGTTAAGGAGTGTCTATTTCTATATTCGGTACGGTTATAATTGAACCGAAAGACTACAAAATAAACGATAATTTGGAACTAAACCGGAGGTGTACCTGAAAAGAGTGACCGGGATCAGGATCAATGTTCTGAGATTCTTTGCCGAAGAAGACTTGAGCAGAGTTCGGGTCAGATGTAGAAATGGGGTTGGATCTGGGTTCGGATTCTGATACTCCATCGATTTCTGGGTTAAGCTCCTTAAACCAACCTAACATGTGGTCGAACGACCTATTCTCCTGAACCAAAACAACGACGGTTTTGATCGGAGAAGATGATGAGCCACCACCAGAGCTCGTCTCCGCCACCATATTTCGTTATGAACAAAAACTCTGACTTCTTTAGTTGTTTTCTCTCTCTCTTAATTAGCTGTGTCCGTCTAAATGGTAGCCTTATTATACTGGTAAACGAAGAATTACTCGTCTTTTATTTTGTGCATAAGAAAAACGTTTTTCAAAATGACAGTTTATGTAATATATATATGTGTTTCCCATATCGCTTTCTATCATTATTAAAAAAATAATAATAATAAAGTTATTGACCATATGATAAATATTACTCTCTTCGTTTGACAAAAAAGTGTTGTTTTAAAATTTTATATTTGTTTTCCAAAATATTGTATTGTATTTTTAGTGTAGTTTTTAAAACTATTTTTTTTTTGTCTTTATTACTTCAATTTATTCATTAGAAAGATAAATGTTTTTATTGTACTTATAAAAAATACAGTAAAAATTTACAAACTTTTTAAAATTTGTGTGAGATATATCAAAATAATAATTTTTGTAAAACAAAAGGAGGAGTAGTCTCTATTTTTGAATATAACAATGGAGTAGATGAATTAGGTGTTGACCAATTATTGCTAAAACTATATAGTCAATTATTGCTAAAACTATATAGTCTATAGCACGTCTCCGTATTAGTCGTTTTATTAATACAGAAAAAAATGTGCAAACGACAAGAGTTTTTCTTGGAAAAAATTAACCATTCGTTGATTACTGACTTACTGTGTACTAATAATGTTTCATTCAGATGTAATACTGTATAAGTTAAATAACTAATAATATGTGCCATTATGACATAATATCGCATATACATACTATGTTAGTTAATAAATCAAAAGTTTGGGACCCAGTAGCTAATATGGGTGGCCTTTAGTGACTTTAGTCTTTAGTCTTTTGGTATAATCTACTCACCAATCGAATAATTAAAGTAGATCTCATCTAAGATATAATTTTATACAAGAAGATGAAATGTGCAAATAATTGTGTAAGTATTATACAACGAAAATTTTTTACACACGAGACATGAAAGCTTTTTGTCTTAAATAAATTTCACACACACAAATTACTACAAGTTATACTAATTGTTTTTTTATTTTTTATTTTATACCTCTTTCAATCATGGCGAACAAAGCAAGAGAATAACTTATTGAAAAAAGACGTTTGAGTTTTCGATTGAGGAGCATCATTTGGTGCTTCTGAATGTGATTGTGTTGGTATCACAACATGATCATCATCATCGTCCACGCAATCAACGATGCTGTTCTCATCACATCCTCTTTCTCTTGCCTTTCTAGACTCTTCTATAAACTTATCAAACGCGTTCGTAACGTATTTTGAAGCCTCAGCAACGCAAGTTTCTTTGCATAGCTTGTGGATCAATTCTTCGTTTTTGTAGTCTCCTTTTAATCCCGCAGCCATTATTACGAGCTCTTTTTGAAAGTCACTCAATTCTGCATTTTCTTTTGCCGCCGTCACTCTTAGTTTAACTGGAGTTGATAATGTTTCTATTTAAAAAAAAAAAAAAATCAAGTTTCATTCAACATAACCATAAATTTTGATAGGAATCTGGTTAGATTAAAAAAAAAAGTAATTACCAGGGCAATCATGTCTTGGTGAATCTCTGGTAATAACAGATTCAAAAGTGCCAGCCCATGAATCTCTCTTTGTCAAGAAATCTTTGAGTTTGAAAATTTTCTTGACCGTTGCGGGAATTGATGAATGTTCATATTGTGACCTTGGGTACGGCCCATTTGGCCCATGAATAACTACACAGTTTACCAAACTTGTCGTTTAATTTACATATTAGGATTTTGATTAGAATATAAGATCCACTAAATTAAAACAATGTCTATTACTAATAATGATCTACCTGTCCCAGGCTCAATCCAAGGAGAGATGAAGAAGGTCGGAACCCTAACGCCGAGCCGGTTGAACTCAAAATTATACGGTGGTGGTCCCAAGATACCATCCGGATTAGGAACTCCGTCGACCGGAGTAGGTACATGGTCGTAAAATCCACCATGCTCGTCATACGTTATAATGAATAAAATCTCGTTCCATTGAGGACTCGATCTCAATGCCTCGTAGACCTCTTTCACGAGTTTTTGACCTTCGGAGACGTCGTGAGATGGGTGATCGTCGTTGGCCGGAGTTGACAATAGATCGAACCAACGTTGTTCCACTACGACGTAGTTTGGTAGCTTTCCTTCTTTACAATCTTTCTTGAATTGTATTCCGTATTGGTGGAAATGTGTCAAATACTTCAGTTTTCTCAAGTTCCTGAAACAGACAAAATATTAATAGAATTATATACTTTTTATTCTTACTCTTTTTTGGATAAGATTTATTTTTCAGTGCTTAATTACTCTGTTTATACGACTATCTTAATGTTTTAATTGGAAGGTTCTTCAATCTGCCCAACCAAGAAAACTTGTTCATAATATACAACATTTTTGGTTATAGTCGTAACTGGTAGTGGATAAAAATACCTATAAAAGAGAGTAGATGGAGGGAATTGATGGTAAATGCCAAAGCTAAAACCAGCTTCATCGAGAGACTCGAATATCGTCTTCTGTGGAAACCCTTCGATTAGCAATTTCTTGTCGTTGCTCGTTGCTCCATGTGATGTTGCCGAGTGTACGTACGATCGGTTTGGCTGCGTCGACGCCGGAACCGACGCAAACCACCTGCCGAACACAAGTAGAGCACCAGATTTGCTGTAAACCGGGACAATTTAATTTAATTCGAGTTAAGATCCGATGAACCGAACCGGCGGCTTACCTATCACATATGGCGAAATTTTGAACCAATTCCTTGTAAACCGGCAAAGCATCCGGTTTAAATCCGTTCATAACCGCAGAGGACATTCCTTTCTTGTTTCTCTCGGCGTTTTGAACAAAACCGGACATGTTAGCTGGACCCGGGTTTGGATCCGGGTTACCTGAATCCCATGGCTTACCAAAAACTTGTTCGTAGATATCCTGAATGGAGTGACCTGGATCCGGGTCAACGTACTGAGACTGGTCCCCGAAGACAACACGGAGAGAGTTTGGGTCGGAGGACGAAACCGGGTTGGATTTGGGATCGGATTTCGTGACGCCGTCAATTTCCCGGTTTAGTTCTTTAAACCAGCCGAGGGTATGGTCGAAAGAACGATTCTCTTGAACCAAAACGACGACGGTTTTGATCGGATACGATCTCTCGACCATTCTGTTTAATTTTCTTTCGCGAGTGTTAAACGTTTTGAGTACAAAGAACTTGTGGGTTTATATATATATATATCATGCAGTGATCATTGAAGATTTGAAGAAATTAAAGAGTTTTTAGTTGAGGACGTAAACAGCAAATCAAGTACGCACGTCATGGTTTATTATCCACTGAATTGGTATAACGTCAACTATTCCAAATAAAGTTGGAGGGAAAGAAACATTTTACCAATTTTGTTAGGATAGTAATTGATACAACTACCAGCACCCATAAGCTGGAAATTTTTCATTTGTGGCAAGGTTGATATTCTTACGACAACATTTATTTTTAATTAATTGTGTTGAAATTGGTTTGTGTCAAATAAATTCATTATTTTCTCACTTTTTGAATACATCTATTTAGTTCCCTTTAATTAGTTTATATTTTGATTTTATAGAATTTTTTTTTGTAGTGTTAGTTATATAAATGGTTTTTTTTTAAGTGCCATTTTTCTCGCAGCTAAAATATACTATGAGACTTTAGTTACTTGTAACTTTTAAATACACAGGAAACATGAAAAGACAATTGTCAAGAAAACTAAGAACACACGTTACGGCAAAGAATATAAACGAGAATATGCGTATAAACTCTATATCAACCAAAGAATATGCGAATTATACACGGGAAATTAAATAAAGACGATACTTATCGTTTGATTTAACATTTATATTAACAGTACATATTCTCCAAGTGATACCTTTTCATAAAATAACTATATAACTCGTGGATCGTGGTCGTGGGAACAAAAAAAATAAAAAAATCGTCTGATCATTGGATCTAGGTGGAATATAATTTAATTTTGACAAAAATTGGGGTTGTCACCGCCACTAACATAAAGACTGATTTTCCTCCATGCTTCGGTCTCTATTAAAGTTGATCAAACCACTACAACAACTGTTTCAGTCCAAAATGCTCTACAAACTGATTCAACAATGTCATATGATGTCATCACTGAGATTGCTCCCATTAACAAAGTCACTGCAACTCTTTATGTTGCCCCCCATGCCGCATAAGATATATCTACATGCAACTCCTTCCTTTCAACCAGGATCCTCACAACATAATGTAATTGGGAGTGTCTTTGGCAATTCCTCTGCGTCTTTGCAGACTTCGAACCAGAGTGGGATGTAGTTCAGAGGACACGAGGAGGAAGGCAAATAAAGCCAACTCAAAAGCTCGTAGACGAATGGAATAGTCTACCCAATAACCGTGGTCGTAGAAGTTGTGGCGGTCGAAGACCACACAACTAGAGATTTTTAGTGAGCTATTCACTAGCTTCTACTCTAATCGATTTAATTTTTTATGTGCTCAAAAGATAGCAAATTGTGTGGTTAAGCTCTCCACTTAAACTACTTTATCCATCTCTATGACCTTAAAGTAATAGACGTGTAACCTCTTTGCATTTTAATTGATTAACCTTTTTCTTAAAAAATAAAATTAAATTTGAGTGTACAATTGTATTTCTACTTCTGATATATTGTGACAATCCACCAATCTTCTTATTGTACTACGAGAAATCTTTAGATTTCGTAAAATGACTATGGTCTAAATTAAAAAGCAGTGTCCATTTATTACCGATCATCGAGTAATGAAGGAGTACAAAATAATATACAGATAATCTCAACATTACCCCAAATAAAGTAAACTGCATATCCAGTAATCACCATGAGCGAAAACAAGTGTTATAACCGGTCTTTTCATTGTGGCTGCCTTTTAGGATTAGGGTTGCATAAAATTCAATAACTACATGATTCTCGATAACGAGACAAGAAAGCATGTCATGTATCACTTGCATATCTCTTTTGATCAGTTCAACATTTCCTTGGTGGTCTTCTTTGTACACGTTTACCTCTCTTTTGAGACTGTTGAAATCACTTTTCATGTTATTCATGCTTCTGACCAAGGCTTTTTGTCATCACTATTGTTCTCAATCAGCCCTTGGAATACGCCTTTCACCAAATTGATAGTAACAACGCCCACAAATATAACAAGTAACCGAGAAAGTTCTTGTATTGCTTGCTCATCAGTAAACAATTTCTCACCAACGATCCCGCAGACGTGTACGTGTTGACAATCTCCACTCTCCTTCCGTAAATGGTATTCACAAGTGGTGAATATGAGGAAACGATTGGTAATCTCAACAAGTTATTGATATTGTTGACGAGCTGATAACCGAAATTGGGGAGATGGAGCACCGTATCGCGCAACGGATGAATGAGTTTCGGGAGGCACATGAAAGAAACCACAAGGAATGTCTGAATCTTTTGAAGAGGATGCGGGACGAATAGACTACGTAGTTATATTTATTGTTTTATTTATATATATATGTTTTATGTTTTTTGATTTTTTGTTATTATTTTTCATGTTATGTATTAGTTTTTGTTATTATTAATTAAAAATCTTTTATATGATATTTTATTTGTTTTTTACAGAAAAATTTAAATAAAATATCTCGATTCTGAATCGTTAAACCGTCCGAAATAAACCAGCGGAGATCTCGAGTTATTAGATCGGAATATACCACTATCGACAACATTGTCATCGGGTATCCGTCGGTTATATAACCCGACGGCTTCTTCGTTGGTTGTCCGTAAACTTTATGTCCGTCGGTAAAACGTCAGAAATAACCGTCGCATACCCGACGGATATAAATTACCGACGCTCTAGATCCGACGGACACGTTCTATCGGTTATGGCCATGTTTTTTTGTAATGCTATACCTATTAGCTAAAACTCTTTGAACTTCATCACCAAAATTTGTGATTGACTTGTGAGGCGGACCATCCTCTCCACTATTCTTTAACTTTTGCAAAGAATTGCATATGTTCGTCAATCTACGTCTTGAGATGACACCGCTGAAACAAAAGGGGAAAAAAAAATCAAAGGTGTTATAACTTAAAGAGTAAAACAGAAAATGATTAATCTCTCACGGCGAAATCATTGGCGATTTTCCAACGACAAATAGTGGGTAGTGACACATAAACACATAATAATATTCACAATCTTTTTAGAATTTTGAGCTATTGAGTAGCTGAATACTGAAAAACATGAAATAATTTATGAAACAAACAAATCAGCTTTGGATCAACGAAGAAGAATTGAATAGTAGAAAAATAATTGTACCAAAATGACACGTAATACAAGTTTGAGCCTAACACAAAACACAACATTAGATTTTCTAGTTTGATTATGCTCAACTGGAATTATTGTGCATTACACAACAAATAGCATGAATATTTGAAGGCAGAAAAATATGCATATGATAAAGATGGATATTTTATCATCGATGGTATTGAAAATTTTATCATTACTCAAATGAAGAGGAAATGTGGCAGCGGCGGCGGCAGCTGTTGGTGGCGGTGGTGAAAATGTTGATCCCAATCTCATCACGGGTAAACATTTTTTCAATGTATTGTTTCTTTGATCCTGGGTAAACATCACATGTAAACGTTGATCCCAATGGAAAGGAATGATTTCATTGCTTTGATGACTATTCTATTGTTTTGAACCACATAAATGTCATTTATCATTGTGAATCAAAAAATAATCAAATTGAATGTCATTTATCATCGTAAATATAAAAAAAGAATCAAATCTCTTTGTGTCTAATTTAGTAACATTTGTTTTTTACTTACAACGGAAATTTTGCAACACGCCAATAACAATAAATTGTCAGCAAGTCAAATTATACATCTTTTGATGTTTGACCAAGCATTGTCTATACATGAGATAGTTCTAGACATACGACTTACTAGAGTATATATGTATCCAATTGTGCGTCTCTTGACAAGAGACGGACATAATTACAACAATTTTCAGACGCTTATGGTAAATGTTTTTTCTTGATTGTTTTTTTTTTTGCTCAAGTATTTGATATAATGTTGTTCTCATTGTTTTTTCTTCTCTTGTTGTGATAGCTTAGTGATGATGCAGTGGACGTCCGTTACCGACGTTCAATCGCATAACATCCAGGTGGTGTTATGTTTCACATCATAGTCGCGTGCCTCTATGTCCTCGCGAATGGACATTCCGATCGGTTCATGATACACAACCTCGAGGAGGATGCGGCAGCAGACGATAATGAACCCGGTATTCCAGAGTTGCCGGTGGTTGATCTAGGATAGAGTTGAATCGTGTTTTGTCGTAAAATGTAAATTTAACTTATTTATAGAAGAATATGAGAATATACTTTACAATTATGAAAATGTAAAATATATATACTTTCTTATTAACATATGAACGAATGTATATATATAAACATAATTACCTATAGACGAATAAGACGACCACAAACAAAAGTTGAACATAAATTTTGTTATTTTACTAAACAAAATCTTTGTGTTGTAATGGAGAAAAATATGATGGATTGGATCAAAGTGGCATGCGCTCTTACCATTATCGCATTGTTGGTCTTTGTTGCATGATATTTTGGATGGATTCAAAAATGTCTAAGACGCGAGGGTGAAAATGCTACGAACATGACTACTGCGGTGGAATTAGGTAACCAATATCTTTTGTTATATAATAAGTTTTACTTTTTTTTTAATTATAAGTTTTACATTATTACTTCTTTTTTTTGGTCTTTTTTCCATTGTGGACAGCTACAATATTTAGAAGATAATAAGATTCCGGCGCTCTTTTTTTTTTTTTTTCTTTTTCTTGTCTTATTGTTTTAGTGATTTTTTTATTTTTATAACATTGATTATAAAATTAATAATTTTTTTTTAAATTAGATTTTTATATATTTTTAACAACATTCTAATTATATGAATTCTCAAACTTGTATACAATTGGGGTTCAATCCGGACAAACCGATTCAAACTAAACGGAGTCCAACTAGCTTAAGCCGAAATAACTATAAAACTCAAATCATATTAATCAAATCGATTCACTTTTTTGTTTCGGAAAAACCAAACATGAATTTGAACTAAATAAGAAAAAAAAACGGATGTAAGATTTTAATAAAAGTTATGATATACTTTAGGCCAGCTGAAAAAAAAAATGACGGTTATTGATCGGTGGGAATGAAGAGAAAAAAAAAAGGAGAGTTTGTCACGCTTTGTAAAAAAGCTCTTGAGGTTGAATACTACTTTTTTCAGTGTTGCCGGAATTGATGAATGTTCGAACTGTGACGTTGGCTACGGTCCGTTTGGCTCGTGTAAGTTGTAACACTACATAATCATGTCATGAACAGTAAATTGTTATAAGATCATCGATCTAATGATACGTACGAACCATCAACATATTCAACAACAATTTTTATCGGCCCACTTTTTACTCTAGACGGACTAGGACAGAACCATTTTCAACCGAGCCAAGCTTTAACTTAGTTAAAATGTTTTATTTGTTAAGGTTAAAATGGTTTTACATTTTAAATACCTGAATAAAAACCGAAAACGTGTCTAAACCAAATCAAAAGAGACAGGAAAAACCGAATCGAAAGTATTACGACTAAGAGAAAATCAATAACCGGTTTCGACCAACATGGCAATACCACACTAAACTAAAACAATTCATTCAAATTAAAAACATACGTACCCGTTCCAGATTCGATCCAAGGCTTAGTAACGCAGGAACCCCAACACCGAACCAGTCAAACTTAAAGTTATAGGGCTCGGGTCCAACAAGTCCATCAGGATTTTGGATACCAGTGACTGTAATAGGAACATGGTCATAGTAACCACCATGCTCATCATAAACAACAACGAAGGGAATCTCGTTCCACTGTGGACTATCTCTTATATAAAGCTTCGTAGATCTCTTTGACCAGGTTTTGGCCTTCAGCAACGTCGTTTTTAGGATCGGTATCAACTCATCATTGGCTGGAGCCGACAAAATCTTGAAGTATCTTGGTTCTATAACCACATAGTTTGAAAGCTTAAGTGGTATTGATGGAAGTTGTCCACGTGCTTCAATTTCCTCATTTTCCTAATTGAATTTAAATTTAAAGATGAGTCTTAGTGATCGAATTATCATGTTTATACGACTTTATAATGGCTTAACTAATCATTTTTGATGAATATCAAAAAGTTTGAAATGGACAGAATTTGTTCCTTTGACAGTTGGACACATGCAAAACTCAATTATGACTTATCGTTTCAAAAATCGAATATATGATTAGTGATCCTGATCCGATAATCAAAATTAGTATTAATCCCTTTCTGACACAAATTGTTCTGGGAAATAGTACGCAAAATGACAACAAAAATTCATATATACCGTAAACTACAGTTCGAAAGATTCCAAGCATTTAGCCTTTTCCTAACGGAACTTATTACATGATCATTACGGGAAGCCTTTTTAAAAAATAAAAAATAAAATCAATCATCGAGAATTTTAATTCATTTTTCATTATATTTCATATATTTGATATAGAGATTATTGCAATCCACGTGTCACAAGTCACTACAATTCGTGGATTCATCATTATCATCTGTTATCATCCAATTTATCCTACAATCACAATTCGTAAATTTGACTTTAACGTTTATATTTTGTCTTCAATAATTTTCAAAATAAAAAGTACTAAAATTACCTGTAAAAGAGGCAATTAGGAAAAGATTGGTAATAAATCCCAAATGTGAAGCCACCTCTTCAAGTAACTCGAACACTGTCCTCTGAGGAAACCCACGGACGAGTGTGTTAGTGACTTAGTTTGACACTAAATAAACGATGTCGTTCTCATCACTTCCTCTCTCTCTTGCCTTTCTTGACTCTTCTAGAAACTTCTCAAACGCGTTCGCAACGTATTTAGAAGCATCCGCAACGCAAGTTTCTTTGCATAGCTTGTGATCAATTTTTCGTTGTTGTAGTCTCCTTTTAGTCCCGCAGCAACCATTACTAGCTCTTCTTGAAAGTCGCTCAATCCTGCATTTTCTTTTGCCACCGTCCCTCTCATTTGATCGGATTTGACAATGTTTCTATTTCAAAAAAGGGATGAAGTTTTATTCGAAACAATAATAAAATTTAATAGAATTTATTAGAAGATGAAGAAAATGTAATTACCAGGGCAATCTTGTCTTGGTGAATCTCTGGTAATAATAACAGATTCAAAAGTGCCAGCCCATGAATCTCTCTTTGTCAAGAAATCTTTGAGTTTGAACAACTTCTTGACCGTTGCGGGAATTGATGAATGTTCATATTGTGACCTTGGGTACGGCCCAATTGGTCCATGAATAACTACACATTTTACCAAACTTGTCGTTTAATTTTAAACATTAGGATCTTGATTAAAATATAAGACCACTAAATTAAATTAATGTCGATGACTAATAATTATTTACCTGTCCCCGGCACAATCCAAGGAGATATGAAGAAAGTCGGAACCCTAACTCCGAGCCGGTTAAAGTCAAAGTTATACGGTGGGGTCCCAAGATACCATCCGGATTAGGAACTCCGTCAACCGGAGTAGGGACATGGTCGTAAAATCCACCGTGTTCGTCATATGTTATAATGAATAAAATCTCGTTCCATTGAGGACTCGATCTCAAGGCCTCGTAAACCTCTTTTACGAGCTTTTTGGCCTTCGGAGACGTCATGTGATGGATGGTCGTCGTTAGCTGGATCCGACAATAGATCATACCAGCGTTGTTCAACCACAACGTAGTTTGGTAGCTTCCCTTCTTTACAATCTTTCTTGAATTGTAGTCCGTAGGCATGGAAATGTGTCAAATATTTGAGTTTTCTCAAATTCCTGAAAAATCACACACAAAAATACTAATAAAAAGAAATAGCAAAAGCAAATGAAACGTAAAAAAATACTTAAAATCTTTGGCTTTAGTCGATAAAAATACCTATAAAAGAGAGTAGAAGGAAAACATTGGTAGTAAATCCCAAAGGTAAAACCAGCTTCATCGAGCGACTCGAATATCGTCTTTTGTGGAAAACCTTGAATCAGTAATTTCCTCTCGTTGTTCGTTGTTCCGTGTGATGTTGCCGAATGGACAAACAATCGGTTTGGCTGTGTTGCACCCGGAACTGACGCAAACCACCTGTCCATCACAAGAAGATCATGATGCTATAAACCGGGATATTGTCAGACAACCAAATTTCCAATTCGGTTTTATAGTTGGATGAACCGAAACGTCATACTGATTCAATACCATCGAAAATTTACACCAGTTTATTGTAAACTGAATTAGACATGTAAACCGGCTTACCTATCACATATGGCGAAATTTTGAACCAATTCCTTGTAAACCGGCAAAGCGTCCGGTTTAAATCCGTTCATAACCGCAGAGGACATCCCTTTCATCTTTCGCTCGGCGTTTTGGGCAAAACCGGACATTGTAGCTGGACCTGGTTTTCGATCCGGGTGACCCGAATCCCATGGCTTACCGAAGACTTGTTCGTAAATATCCCGAATGGAGTGACCTGGATTCGGGTCAACGTACTGAGACTGGTTGTCGAAAACGACAATGTGAGAGTTTAGGTCGGAGGACAAAACCGGGTTGAATTTCTGGTCTGATTTCATGACCCCGTCGATTTCTCGGTTTAGCTCTTTGAACCAGCCTAGAGTATGGTCGAAAGAACGATTCTCTTGGACCAAAACGACGATGGTTTTGATCGGATACGACGATCCTGAGCCTTTTTTCGTCTCGGCCATGATCTGTTTCTTTTCTATTGGTGAAGGTTTGAGAAGATCTTGGGTTTATGAATACACCCACATTTCTATACACGAAACTGATAAATATGTTTCTAGTGCTTGAAAATCGAAGAAATAGAGTTTTACAAGTAAACAGCAAATCAGAAATACGCATCATGCATGCTGTCCTTTGAATTGATATCACGTCAAGTAAGTACCCCAAATAAAGTTGGAACTTGAAAGTAAATCAAAATACGCATCATAATTATTGGTTATTGTTTTTTTAGTCGTTTTGTTTACTTATTTTTGTCCTCTCACATTATGAGTGTATGCAAATTTGGATTTCGTGAATAATTGGAGAACATCTCATGGTCATCAAATCCCTAAAAAATAGCAAAATCGTAGGATATTTTAAGTCTAAATAATTAGTGCAACGCAAGCATGATGTCATTATGGTGATATATATATATATATATATACATCTAAACTTACCAAAACTTGATAAACATATTCAATGACTAATTGTTTATATATTTGGACGTATGTATGTTTCTAAATGTCAAACTATTTGTAATGTTACATTGAAATGTAATTTTTCTTAATTTGACATTTAGAATAATGTTTACATTATGTATTAACACCAATAAATCAAAATGTTATCATTTCGAAATTTTTGGAACACTAAAAAGGATTTTTCATAATTCTTGTTCTATTTGGTGCATGTTTCAAAGAAAATGTTAAGCTAACAAAAATATGGCGAATAAGTGTTGTTGACTAACCGAAGGTCCAAAACCTACAGACAACGACAGGGAACTTTAAAATTAATTATAATTCTAAGCCATTTAAAATTTGTTCTTTTTATGTTATTTTGTCTAAACCGAAAACTATTTCACACAAATGCATTTAGGATTCTAGAACCAATTTTACGGTTGTGCTATTCCATGTAGAAGCATAAATAGTAAAATATATAAAATTTTACTTATCGTTTAGTGAGCTTTATTAAAGCTAAACAAACTACACAAAGTTTAAAATATATGCATGGATGATAAACCACGCGGTGTTTGTGAAGGGAGATCAGAGTATCAGACCAATTTCACTATACAGTCTTCGTTCGGTGTGGGAGCCTCTGAGCTTTACCGATGTCAAGTACACGAGTATTGATGAGTATCTTAGTCAATTCACTTGAGACAATTTCATAAAACACCTGATTCACCACGACGATGACGCATATAACATATTTGTAACGATAAAATAATGATTCTTGTAACGGTGAATAATATATGCGTGTGTATGTGTATATGTTTGTGTACATGTGAGATTAATCTAACCAAATTATCGTAATAGTAGTGTTTTTATTACCGCTGCATAGGATGATTCGAAACTAAAAAAAAACGACTGTCTTTCATTGATCTAAATAAACATGGAAAAATTACATCATGACATGAATAATCACATCTTATTCTCTAACAATAACTAGTAATAATATATTACTATCTAGTACTTATTTTTGGATAAGTCTTCATTCATTTCACTAAAAAGACATGCTAGTTTGATCGTGATACGTAGGTAGAGTTTGCCGGGAAACAAAGTGGGCCAGCAATTATCAGAAAGCCCATTAAGCGTTTTGCAACAAGAATGCCTAATGTCATGAAAATGCCCTTTGAATATCGCACCAATTGTTTCGAAACAACCTTCTACACTCTTGATCGCATCGATACATTCTTTGGGATGGAACCCTTGTGGATCTTCTTCTTTGATTACCATCGCCTTGTCTTCTTTGTTGTTTGAATGTGATATATGATTAGCCGATGAAGACATGATCACCAAGGCAAAGATAATAATAGCTACAAGAATTGAGTTTTTTAGAGCCATTCCGGAGAAAAAAAAATTATATGTTTTTTGAGTGTTTAGAATGATTTTTTTTCCTTGTGAACTTGTGTTTACAATGATCTCAAAGAGGGTTAATTTATAGTAGTAGAGTGAGGTATAACGAACGCTTGATTTCAGGAGTATTAATGTATAGGAAAATTATGAAATAATATACATTACGAGATCGGTTACATCTCATGATCTCAATAGTTAAAAACTCGTTTTAGGCATAGATTAATCTTTACTTTACTTATTTCATTCTCTCGCATCATGAAATTATGCAATTTAGGATCTCGTGAATAATTTAGAGTGCACCTAATAATGGCCATCAAATCCGTTGAGCAAAATCATACTGCATAGTTTATGTTTACTAATTAGTATGCAGAAATTATGTCGTAAAGCGCATGATGTCATTGTGGTGATATACCGAAACTTACCAAAACTGGTATTTTCTAGGTAGTGGTAACATTAAAAACAAAAAGAAAAAACATGCAGATTAATAAATTTTAAATACTTAAGAATATATGGGCGGTAATTTTTTTTTTTTTAATAAAATCAAATTCCCTAATATTAATCTTTTTGTTATTTTTAACTTAATTTGGTAAACGGTAATTTTTTGCTCTATCGTAACTGGTGGAGAGAACAAATTTGCCGGTGGAAACAGATCTCTTCATCGCCGCCATTGAACTCCGAACCAAAAAATTCGAGATTCCGTTTGTTTGATTCGCCACCGATCCTGACGGCGGAGGCGTCTTCTCTCCTTCCCCTTCTTCTACTCGCCGAGAAGTTCCTACACCTGCTGATTCTTCTTCATCTTCAATCTCCCGTAATATATCAGCGATCGATACCACAGCGGCGCCTGAGTTTAACGACGCCGATCTCCGACTCACCTGCTCTTCTCCGTCTCTTGAATCTTGCATCTCCGGCGGTTTCGGCGTCGATCCGCCGTTACCGTTACTAGCCGTCTCATTCCGAGATCTGGAATTTTCCAGATCTAAGTTAACAAGGACAAAATCTTCATCCGTGGAAATCGAGTTGTTCTCCGTAGCGATCGGTTGATTGGTTACGGCGACGATCTCAACGGCGGAAGTGACGTTAACTCCGGCGATGAAAGCACGGCAGAGAGGACAGTTAGAGTGAGATTTCAACCAAGTATCAATACAAGGAACGTGAAAGGCGTGGTTACATTTAGGTAACAATCTCAAGCTCTCGTTTTCTTGGAACTCGCTTAAGCAAACAGAACAATCTGAAGATTCAACAAATCCATCCATTTTTCTGTATTTGTAAACCGTAATCGATTTAATCAGAGATTCATCGAGTCCATCACCACCAATCGCTTGATTCGGATTCGTAGCTCCGTTGTTGTTTCCTTGCCAGGTGTAATCGGATGAGAATCCGTGATCTCGGTTTATAGCTGCGGCGGAGGTGGAGGAGGAAGAGTTTTCGCGACGGCGGTGGCAGTATTTGGAGATGAGAGTGTAATAGCTGACGAGAACGAAGGCACTAGCGAGGATTCCGATAAGAGCGATGAGGAGAGGAGAGAAATCAGAGGAAGAAGAGTCGTCTTCGTCGTCGAGGTAGAAGGAAGGTGGAGGTGGGAAGATGACGTAACACCATTGAGGACAGTAGACGCTGCATACTCCTTGAGAACAGTCTCTGTATGAATCATATGTACCCCATGAGTTAGGGTTTCCTGTTGAACCCATTGATGGTGGTTGCAGAGGAGAGAGAGATAGAGAGAGGAAGAAGAAGAAGAAGAAGAAGATCCACAAGTGTACCTCTCTTCTCTTTCTTTGGGGTCTGCTTGTCTGGTAAGTGTCTATTTTTTTATTTGTTTAGTTAATTAGTATTATTAGAGAGATAATTTAATAAATTTATGTTCATGAAAGCTTTTGTATGATGGTGTAATTCTATAACTGAATGAAAAATTTGATGATTTTTTTAAATTATTTTTAATAGTGAAATGTTCTTCTTTAGTATAAACTAAAGGTGTAGAATTTGCTTTATTTATTATTCTTTAGCTTTCTCTTTATGCTTCCATTTTCTTTTTCTTTTTGAGATAAATAATATTTGTGCACAATGATTAATCACACTAATATACCTTAGAGAAATAGTTAATAAAATAAATGGAGTTCATTTTTTTTTTTTCGTATGTTTGATTTTATTTTGAGTAATAAGAAAGTAATAGTGTTTTAAGTGTCGACAAAATAAAAAGAGAGAGGGTTTTAAGTCTATTTCAAGGCATAAAAATGGTTGTTGAAGTGTTGACGAAGGTGGAATACTATAACATGGGGCCACGTGGATGACAAAATTGTTCACGTATCTATAAAAATTTCAAATTTGTGGTCAGAAAGACAAATACAATTTACAGGTGTATACTGCTGACTACGTACACACACACACACATATATATATATATATATATATATATATATATCAACATAATACAAATATTATTTCATTTCATTACAACAACGATTTTTCCATCTTCGTCCTATGGTTACTTTTAAAATTGAATAAGAAGACTCTAATAAAAATATTTTCGTTAGTTGTTGTTGTTATTCAACGGATTGATAGAAACTCGCCAATCATTCGCCTTACAGAATAACATATATACATATAGAAGTTAATATGATTAGGATATACTGAAAGGAATAATTATAAATGAGAAAAAAAAATCATTGAACATAATTATTTTTTATTAAGAACAATTATACAAATGAAAAAAGACTACGAAACCATATTGTAGCTGTAAAAGTTGTCATCCTGTCATTCTGTGAATTACTATTCAAAATCATAGTAAAGTTGATTGAATGATACATGATAAGTTGATAACTGTAAAACCCAATTATATATGATGTAAATGATTTGATTACACATCTATTTGCACATGGCTAAAGTTGTCTCCCTTTTTTTCTTTTGTTATGCCAACTAGCTAAAGTTAGGTGTATTACTGTAGTAATCTCATGTTTTGGAACCAAGTCTAATTATTTTCGTGATTGAAGGGTCTCTATTCCATGCTCTTTATTTATTTTTAAGCTTATTTTGGGAGAAACAAATGAAATTAGTATAAAGCATGAACCCCTTTTATAACTATTTTTGCAACCCTTTGTAACTTTTTAAATTATTTCGTAACTAGACCGATTTAAAAAGACCGCATCATAAGAGACAAGTAAAGAGCAGGGAATATTAAATGGAAAAATCAATCTATTATTTAAGAAAAGGAAAAAAAAAGAAGAAGATTCCGACGCTTTTAGCTTCAGTACAAAGTGAATGTTTCTATTACAATAATATTGAGAAAAACAAAGACCTAAACGACAAAAAATAATGATACAAAAACTACAGCGATAACTCAATTTATATTATTACTCAATTATAAAAATATATAAATCGCAGACCCATTTTATTAAACTTCATTGAAGGACTCGAGGATGGATCTGTTCTGTAGTCACACTAACTTTTCTAAACTCGTCCTTTTCTGCGTTCGTCTAGTGCCTGCATCATGAAATAAGATTGTTATTAAACTATAT
The DNA here is from genome assembly GCA_026770425.1 of Boechera divaricarpa. Classification (NCBI taxonomy): domain Eukaryota; kingdom Viridiplantae; phylum Streptophyta; class Magnoliopsida; order Brassicales; family Brassicaceae; genus Boechera; species Boechera divaricarpa. Next base: position 1,214,224 of record CM049184.1, read on the forward strand.
AACAGAAGTTATCTTTTAGGCGAGTTAATAGCTATTTTATATTTAATAGCGTGTAATGTAATAGGTTAATTTCGGTAATTCTCAAAGCATACCTTGCTTTGAAGCATCCTCATCGTCAAGACTAGAGTATCACGCATGCTGGTAAAAATGCAAAAGTTCATTATTTTAGGTGAAAGTTTGTAAGATAAAAACGCCTAAAATCAAAATAACATTACTGTATTTTCAGATGGATGCATATATGTACCGGACATTGAGTGTGCTTATAGGATGTGAAGATCCATCATAACTTATCAGAACAAACTGTGTTGAGAATCCACACGGTACTTTTATCTGCATTTTGTTTTGATGAACACACATATATGTTTGTGTAAGATTATGAACAACAAAAATGACTAAAGCTTAAATTTCGTGTCAAGAATTCTTTTACCTGGAGTTCCTTTGAGTATTTCTCTGTGATCACTACAGCTTCTACGTTGTTCGTTTTAATCTGGTAACTAGATCTCTTCAAAATAACTGTTGCGGGTTCCCAACTCTCTGATGAATCCATCTTTTGAAATAAAAAGCCACAAAAACGGTAGTTAAATCCACAACTGAATTAAACCCGAGACAGTGGATTCAAGCTCTGACCTTCAAACTTACCAGAAGCTGTACATTAAAGCTTGCTTGACCTCGGGATATATACGTGTCGATTTCTGATTGCATCTCTGTATCTGTAGAAGCAAAAACATTCTCAGCAAAATAGAGACGGTAAAAGACCTCTTCGCTATCTACAAAAGACAGGGTTAGATTCCGTTGAATACATTACCACATCTAATTTTGTTTTGATCATTAGCAAACAATCTCACTAATTCTCCCTGCATAATCAAAAAAAACTTTTTTTTAAGTCAACTGAGTCATTAATGCTATAGATACACGAGAGATCCCGGAATTTTACCTGACGACCTTGATCATCCATTGGAATGCACTCAACGGCAATCAGTTTATCTACATCATCCGCGGTTACAACATACTCTGGATGGGTGGCTCCTGCATATTTTTAAACCATAGTTCAGTTTTTAAATAGCTGAAAAAAGTCAGTAAGACAAATAAATCTAATCTTACCCTCGATGTATTGTCTTGTGCCATCTTCAAGATGCCGAACCCACTTTTCAAGAAGAAACAAACAAATCGGGACATTTATTAATTATTCATCTGCTTAAGTAGCCCTAAATTTGTTTTCAACGACTCTTACTACCAAAAGATTTACAAAGATTCTACCTGAAACATACAGAGAGTGGTTCCTCGCACTGGAAACCCACAACCAAGAACTTTTTCTCCAGGTATTGCATCTCCGATAATCTGAAATCCATCGATTCCTGGTCCCTCTGTTTCCAACGAAAGGTCAGATTAAGATTTCTAATGTATAGCCACAAGGTTCTAGGTCATCTGAGAAACATCTTTCGACCTTCATAAACATGAGAAGCAAACTCTTCATTCCCATTATAAGCATCAAACATGGAAGAATTCTCAGCCTTTTCTTCTCTCTCTCGAATCATTTCCTTCCCCGCCACACTACTTAGAGGATATCCAAAATTTTCCCTACCAGTGAGTATAATGAAGCAGGCATTTGTCACTTGGAAAGAACTTCATCGGTTAAAATTGAAATCAATGAAAGGTTTAAGAGAACTGAGAAATGATACCGTACCTTTTCGGCTGCTGGAAAATTCCTTGAGACCCACCACCAATCTGATTATTAAATCTCAAACTTTCAGTGTCATGCGTAAGGTTATGATACGGGCTTCTCGTAACATTGTCCATTGGTGGCAAAAGTGGTTCATTGGTCCGGTAATCATTACCACGATCCTGCATCAAGGGTAGTATATGAACACAGAAAGTAAGATTTCTTCTGGAAAGATGTCAAATTTTTTATAAAAGGTCTTTAAGAGCAAATGATAATTAATTTAGCAAATTACTTGCTGAGACTACCGTGGATCCATAAGAAGCTTGACTTTTCGAATTTCTGGGATCATGGTTGTCTTTACTAATAAACTCTGTTCCAGGTTGATTTTCCACAATAGATGATAATTCTCTAATCCTATCCTGTGATTTAACATTTCGTCACAGCATGTTCGAAAGGATAACATGATGAGTATTCATATTCTTGAAGAGGTCTAAATAGGCCAAAGGACATATGCAGACAACAACATACTAAGGAAATGTGTGTAAATACACTGAAATTGAGAAACTTCATTGGTTTTTTCGATAAAAAAAACTACAGGATAGAGAGCTTACATTGCAAGCTTTAGTCTTCCATTGCAACTGATCATGCAAGTGCTGCATACGAAAAAATATGATATATATGTTGAGATTGTTTAGTGCATAAATTTGAAAAAAAATGTAGTGAAAGCAAATACCTTTATGCCGCTGGATATAGCGGTAGCATTTGCAACACGAGGCCAAACACCATACTCAGCTAATAAACCAAGTAAGGATGTCATGAATATATACCTCTCGTCTTCTGTAACCTAAGATAGAAAGTGAGAGAAGTAAACACGGAAGGGTAAAAGACAATGAACTTCAAAGAGTTGAGGCTACTACTTAATTTTAGATAAGCCAATTACCTTTAAGTCATGTGCCAACTTCAAATTTTCTTCAAGATCACCTTTTCGACGAGCCAATTCATTCAACGCGGACGTGACAGATTCATTTTGTTTCTCATCAATCGCCTAAAGAATAAGAAACTGTTAGTCAGACTTCAGAGACCAAAGATGAAAACTTTGATCAATCTTGATAGATTAGTACAAAGCAAAAGCACAAACCACTCGAAGATCAGCACATTTTCTCTCTAACCCATACTTTTCATTGAGCAGCTGCATATCCTGTAATCAAAAGATGCAATTTCACTTTCTTGATTCTAGCTCGTTTGAAAGATTCATATGAGCATGTGGTTCTTATATACCTTCAAACAAGCAGAAGCAATTTGTTCCTGGAGATTATGAATCTCCTCTTCTTGTGATCTCACTTTTGCATAAAGTGCCTGAATTTTCAAGCTTAATTCCAGTAAAATTTAAGTTTTTGATTCAAGAATTAGAATTATAAGATTCTCTCGTATCAGTACCATTTCCTCAGGATCTTGAATTAACTTAGCATTATTATCTTCTAGCTTCCTCGAAGCAGTAGTATCTTTCTCAATCTCATCATGCCTGTAGAGAAACAGATCGAGAACAAATCACTAGATTTATATATAAACACTGGTTCAAAATTAAACGCTTGTGTGTGGGTTTAAGGCAAAACAATACCTTTTGATTGATTCAGACCTTCGATTGTCATCCATGGTGCTTAAGCTCTAGAACGAAGCTCGAATTTAAGGTCATCGGATTTGCAATAATCGATGATTTTGTTTTTTGTTACTAATTCATACTCATCAACAGTCAATTTTCATCGCCACGAAACAAAGGGAATATTTCTAAAAAAGCCCCTCAAGCTAACTATTGTTTTCACTATGGCCCATGAACTATGAAAATTACAAATAGTCTTCCATCTAACTCAAAAAGTGTCAGTAAATTGTACCCAAAAATTTTCAGGTGGTTTTTTTGGTTATTTCAGTCAAACCGATCGGTACAAGATTTTAGTCATCCAAAAGTCGATTTCGTCGATCTAGAAGACGACGACGACGACGACGACCAAACACTCCGATCAACGGTCCTCCAATTCTCTCTCTAGTCTCTACGAAGAGTGACTGCTTCGTCGTGACCTTAGAAATGTCGCAGCAAATCAGCGGTAATAGTATCCCGCTGAGTGAAGTTTACTGGTCTCTCGTTAACAAAGCCGATAAGAAATTCTCCAAGATCAGAGACTTGCCCTTCTATGAACGCAGCAGGTACTCTTCCTATCTTCCGATTCCGTTGAGATAACTGGTGAAATTGAGAATTTCGATTTCGATTTCGTTCATGAAATTTGTTTAGGTTGAAGGGAATATGTACATTAGAATTGTGGATTTGAGAGTTGCTAGATATCGATTTTTGTAGGGGGAAAAAATAAAAATAAAATAAAATAAACAGTATGAAGAATGATAATGAATCAACAACATAGAATAACCGATACGTGATTCTGAAATCCGATTCCCATTGTTGTTCATGCTGTTTATAGGTATGAAAACTATTTCTTCAAGGTATTTAAGGTATACACACAGTTATGGAAGTTTCAGCAAGAAAATAGGCAGAAGCTTGTTGAATCTGGACTTAAGAGATGGGAGATTGGAGAGATCGCATCTCGAATTGCTCAGCTTTACTATGGACATTATATGCGGACAAGTGATGCGGGTTACTTGTCCGAGTCCTATGTATTCTACGAAGCAATACTCACTAGGGAGTACTTCAAAGAAGGATTGTTTCAGGATCTTAATATTGCAAACAAACAGCTACGGTTTCTTGCAAGGTTTCTTATGGTGTGTTTGGTCCTTGGCCGCCGAGAGATGGTCCATCAACTCGTTGATCAGTTTAAACGGTTGATAGATGAATGCAAGAGGACATTCCAGGTTTTGTTCTGAAAACCTATTTTCTCCATCTTGACTACTTTCTTTCCCCGAGCCTCAGACTGTTTTTAGGTGTAATTGTTTTAACAATTAGGTTGCCTTCCAAGAGATACTGTCTCTATCAATTTTTTTTTCTGGTAGATCTAAGATGACTGATTTTTATTTTCTTCTGTTTTCTATTGTCTATTACATTAACAACTTTTCATGTCATCAGGAAACCGATTTTAAAGAATGGAAGGTGGTGGCGCAGGAAATAGTTAGATTTCTGAAATCTGACACTGCATTTATGAACATCAGACCTCTAAGATACAGTCTTGTACTGGATCCTAATCTGGATGCTGGTACACCGCGTGCAAGTAGGTCTTTAAGGTTGACGGATGCAATCTTAAGCAGTTACTGCTATAACGAGGTAGTATTTTACTTGTTCATGTTTAGTATGAACGCCTAAAGCCTATTTAATATTTTCTTACCCTCAAAAATTTGCAATCTTGGTGTATGATTTCCACCAGGTCAAGTATTCAGAGCTCACGCTAGATTCTTTTAGAATGCTTCAATGCTTGGAGTGGGAACCGAGTGGTTCACTATATCAGTCAACTGGTGCTAAAATGGGTCAGAATGCTCCCGTTGGAGTTTCTCGTATTAACTCCCAGAGCATGAATGATCCTACTTTGCCACCTAACCCTCGCAAAGCTGTCCTTTATCGTCCATCCATAACACATTTCTTAGCTGTAAGTGGAATTCAGTTTTTTTTTTTTTTGCTGGTCTATCTAAAAGTCTGAAACATTGTCTCTCTGGACCGTCATTCTGTGAACTCTGTTTTATCTTGGTAGGTTTTGGCCACCATTTGTGAGGAGCTTCCTACTCATGGCATTCTTTTATTATATCTGTCTGCTTCTGGTAATGTGTGTAGTTTAAGTCTTGTATTTTGCTTTTTCTCTATGGATTATTGAGTTCCTTAGCTTCTAGCCATCTAACATTTACATTTTCATTCAGGCAAGATTGGACAGATTTCATCATCTCCTTTGAGTGGTAGAAGTGCAACCAGTGTTGAGGAGAATATCTTGAGAGACTTTGATTCTTCTGATGCAATCAAACAAGAAAGAGAACCATCACTTCAAGTTACGCCATCTGGTCAGCCTTTGAGGCAAATCAGTGAGGACGCAGTCAGTACCCCATGTGGTTTGTCTTTTGGCAGTCATGGGCTCACAGGTATCCACTCCAGAATTCTTGAAACTTTTATGTAAACATTCATCTAATACTATTAGATTAGGCGATATGCATGTAGGAGGTCGATTCTATAAAGTATCCTCTATGAACAGAGAGAGGATTTACTAAGTAATATCAAGCCATGTATATCTTATAGAGGGCAGAAGGTGGTTACTTGTAAGAAAAAAATGTTGGGTAATCTTGGACCACTGTGATGAATCCAAATAGATATGTTTCGCATCTGAAGGAAACAACACTGAAATTTCCAGACATTCAGAAAACATAACCTCTTTTCCCAGAACCAAGGGCAACATATACTTCTGTCGTTCTTGTTTCTCTAGAATTTACTATTTTCTGAAGTGTCTTTGAACTTTATCTCATAATTGAACTGTCTTTCCCCCAGGATCAAGCTACATCTATCCCTCTGATTTAGTTCCATTCACAAGGAAACCTCTTTTCATAATCATTGACAGTGATAACAGCACAGTTTTTAAGGTTGGATACACCTGACTCCATCTTTCTTACGATAACATTCATTTTTGATACTTATGTTTTGTAAATCGAGAAGATATGAATGTTTCTTCCCTTAAACTGTGAAGAATATTTGTGGTGCGGAGAAAGGAGAACCAGCCGCATTGCTTCTGTCTCCATCACATACTCCTCCGCTAATCTCTGTTGATTTCTCTCGTCAACCTAGTGGTAGCCTATTCACCATTTTTCTCACTGCACCAGTCCAAGCGTTTTGCTTATTAAGTGGAATTTCCGGCTCTGATATGGAAACGGTAGGTAGAGATAAAGCTTCATCCTTGCACGATACTTCTTTTTCTTCACTTCTTTTGTTTGCGTGCTGACTACTGTCATATGACAGGATATTTTTATTAAGGGGGAGAAGCTTCTTTCCTCGTTTATGAACGAATGGGCTTCGACATTGGCAACATCAGATACCCTTCACCTTGTTTGGTCACAGATACTAAAAGATCCTTTCTTGAGACGACTACTCCTAAGGTAAATGATTCTCTTCCAAGTTCTAAGACACCTTCAGGATCTCCTATAATTCCAGTCAGTAAAAAAACAAACTTGATCTAATGGAATGTTACAATATTGGAGGTTCATTTTTGGACATAGATTGTGTAGGAACTAGGAACCGTGAACATTGTTGGTTTAGTCTGTCAAAGATTCTCAAACTCTCTGAACTTTATAATCTTATCTATCTGCGGTTTTGGATTTTGTCTCCCATCTGCAGATTCATATTCTGTCGGGCTGTCTTGGCACTGTACACTCCAGTCTTCAATAACAAACAATATCAGCCAGAGTGCTTTCCGTCTCTCCCGGAATCGCTAGTACCAACCGCCCCTGCAATTCAAAATGCTGTGCTTCAGATGGCTAATGTATTTGGGGCTACAAGTAAGTTTACGTTACCTCAAGATATCACAATGCTCGAAAGCCTCTAAGAAGCTACCTCTGCGACGAGAAGAGCTTCAGTCTGAAATATTCTTGTGCAAATTGGGAATCTCGATTTGGTTTCCCATTAGAGTTAACTATGATTCAGATTTGGAAAATGCTTTTTGTCATTGGAGTTTTATGACCGAACCTCTTTTGAGATTTATGGTTCAAGAACATTTGGTGTGCGAACTTAACAAAGTGTTTGATGCAGAATATGTGATTGGTTCTGATGTATATTCATTTTGAAAAAATGGTTTTTGGTTTTGTATATTGATTCAACTTTTACAGTCTAATGGAAATTCACCATCTTCTGTAATTCGATCAAGAATTCGAGATAACAAGGCGTTTTCCATCTGAACAAGTTAATTGCATTATCAGTATAAGAAATTAAATTGCGAAGATTTTCCAGAGCTTGTTCAAGATCTTTCCTTAACGTTCTCTTCTTCTACTGCTTTCTTTTTGCTTTTTTTCAGTAGATTTTTCGCTAATCCATTACTCTGAATTACATCAAAGAGACTATTCACCACCGATCTTTGCAGCTACAAGTGCCATCTTTGAAGAGATGGAACCGGTTAGCATCCCGCACTAATATCTCACGTCCCACGATCTTCGATATTAGCTTCGTGACTTCATGACAATCACCACAGACACGAAGGTTCTTCATCACTTGCAATGGCGTCCCTGGTTCTGTGTTCAACAGTCCAAACGCAATCGCTAGTCTCTCACTGTGCCCACAGATCAAACGTCTCTTCTCTTCTTCCTCTAGATTCTGCGACACTTCCTGTGGATCGGGAATGTACCCTTCTTTAGCCATCAGACTGTAAAGTATCTCCAGTGACTTGTAGACGGCTTCCGACTGAGGAGCTGAATCCTCTCCGGCGCGGAATACGTGAACGTTTTTACCGATTTCGACCCAGCTATATCCCGTATTCTTCTTGATGTGTTTATCTTTCAAGGATTTGCGGATTAGACTTACTTTGTCCCATTTTCTCAAGGCTGCATAAGCATTTGATGCTAGAATCGAGTAACCTGGATCATCCGGGTTCAGTTCAATGATCCTCCTTGACAGTCTTTCTGCGGTCTCCATGTCCCCACTTGTTCGACAAGCTCTAAGCAGAGATGCCCATATGCTAGCATCGGGTTTTAATGGCATTGCTTGGATAAAATCTTCGGCTTTTGAAATCTTCTGAGACCGGGACAGCAAATCAACCACACACGCATAGTGTTCGATCATCGGGTCAATTTTGTAGTGAGTTTTCATCTTCTCGAAGCAAGCCAAGCCTTCTTCTACCAAACCAGAGTGGCTGCAAGCATAGATGATGGCAATGAAGACAACACTATCGGGAACAATACCGGATTTTTCCATATCAGCAAAAGTTTCAAGAGCTTTCTCACCTTCGCCATACATTCCATATGCATAAATCATCCCTGTCCATGTCACAACATCTCTTCTACTCATATGTTCAAAGACTCTAAAGGAGCTCTCCAAAAAACCACATTTTGAGTACATTTCAATTAGCGCATTCCCTATTCGCAACTCCGATTCATATCCAAACCTTAAAAGACAACAATGGATCTCCTTGCCTAGTCGTTTTGCAGCAAGTGAAGCACACATAGGCAATGTAATTAAGAAAGTAGTCATATCAGGCACCACTTCGTTCTTCCTCATTTCATTAGTTATCTGCAAACCGGTTGAAAAATCCCCAAAACGAACACATGCTGAAATAACCGTGTTCCATGTTACCGTATCCCGAGTATCCATAGTATTGAATATCTTCAGAGAATCTCCTACTTCCCCGCACTTCGCATACATATCAATCAAAGCATTACTAACAGAAATGTCAAAATAAATTCCGGATTTCGTTCCGTTCGAGTGTAGCCCTTTCCCAAATTTCAAGTCTGCTAGACGCGTGGAGACAGATATAAGCATCAAATAAGTGATGTGATCCGCCAGCTCTTCCATGATCATCATCATCAACTTAAAGAGTTTCATGGCTTCCAAAAGATCTCCGCTTTGTATATATCCATTGATTATCGAGTTCCACGAAACAGTATCCTTACATTCTATGCTCTTGAAAACATCTCTTGCAGCAATCATGTCACCGCACTTTGCATAAACATCAATTAGAATGTTATTTACAGTAGTTTCAAGACAAAATCCAGCTCTCAACATATAGTCATGAACATACTTTGCCAAGCGCAAGTCTCGTAAGTGTCCACAGGCACGGAGAATAGAACTAACAGTCAAAATATCTGGCTTGAACTGATCCAAAGTTTCCAAAAACAGCCTCACAGATTCTTCATACATCTCTAAGTTGAGATATCCGCAGATCATAGTATTGTAACTAATGGAATCTCGAAGACCCATCTCACCAAAAACTCGTCTCGCATCTGATGGTCTACTAAATTTAAGGTACATTGCAAGCAGTCCATTGTTAACCACCACAACGGAATTAACACCTGACCTCAGAGCAAAACCATGAAGTCCCTGTCCTTCTTTGACAACGAGCAAATTCCCAAATGCAGGCAAAACACTTGAAACCGTGAAGGAATCTGGCACAATCCAAGAATTCCTCAGTTCATTATAAATTTCCAAGGCTTCCTCGTAGTAACCATGGGAACTATACCCCGAAATTAAACTGTTCCAGGACACAAGATCTCTAACAGGCATTTCATCGAACACTTGTCGTGCTCTACCCAACAATCCCATTCTCGAGTACATATCAACAAGTGCATTGCCTACATATAAATCCGATTCAAAACCCATTTCAAATATCTTTTTATAAACCAAATCTCCCATCTCCGCATCGAACAATCCCGCGCAGGCTTTGATAACCGAAGGAAACGTATACTTATCAGGTGAAACCTTGCTATCCCGGAGTTTCCCGTAAAATTCGAGAGCTTTAGGGAACAAACCATTCTGAGAAAACGATCTGATGATGGAATTCCAGAGGTATACATTTTTGGCCGGAGAAACTCGCCGGAAGACAGAGAGGGAAGAGGCGGGTTCACGAAAATTAGAGTACTTGTCGATAAGTTTGCCGGAGAAGAAGTCAGAGCCGTCAAGACCAAGAGAGATCACAAGGGCGTGGACTCGACGAAGCTCTTTGAGGTTAGATGACGATGAAAGAGCTCTCGAAATGAAAGCCGATGACACTCTAGTCTGCATTCCGCCATTGCAGAGTTTATGTCCTTACCTCTTCATTATTTAGTTACCGGATTTAAACCGGTCTTACAGCTATTTAAACCAGTAATCTAATATAAACCGGTTAAAACCGGGTAACCACGAAAACTTACTCCTATAGATTAATAATCAGATTGCTTGAGTTTCCCGATTAGAAAATTCACATAAACCCTAGAATTGAACAGAGATGAGCGATTCCGAGGAAAAGACCAGCATGAACGACTCAAAGCAGCCGATACTTGTGCCCGACCTGGTTAGATCGTTCTTGGAACGTTTGAACTTTGTTGATTTCATCGAGACGTACAGATGCGTTTCTTCAGAATGGTATTATATTCTGCTTCGAAAACATGCATAGGAGTACTTAGTTGTTTGGAGTTACGGTGGCATTTTCGCACATCACAAGAAAGGAGATGGAAACAATAGCTGGAAAGTGCTTCATGAACCTTTGAGGATTAGTCATGATGGTTGCTGTGATATGGTGTTTAATTAAAGCAAGCTTTACGTGCTTAGTGATACTTGGTGTTTAAGTATACTCCATTGGTGATTCTCCGACGGAATGTGCAAATTATAATCGAGGGTACCTACTAGGTCTGGGCATTCGGATTTTGGATCGGATTCAGATCGGATTATTCGAATTTCGAATTATTCGGATTTCAGATTATTCGGATAGGAACTTATAGAATCCGAATCCGAAGCTATTTCGGATCGGGTTCGGATTGGATTTTTGTCGGATTCAGATAGGGTTATACAGAATTTTATCGGATTTTTTGGATTTGGATCGAGTTATTCTGATTTCGGATTATTCGGATAGACGCTTATAGAATCCGAATTGAATCCGAAGCTATTTCGGATCAGATTTGGATCGGGTTTTCGGATCGGATTTTCGGATTTCGGATTTTATGCTCAGGCTTAGTACCTACGAAGCATTCATTTTGGATCTATGAATAAAGGTTGCAGCCAACGATAGAGTTATGAAAAATTGCATATATTTAAGCAATGATCATTTTCATAAATACAGTGGGATTAGTCTATGCTGTAATAACAATATATAACGGTGCTATAGCACGGATTAGTGTTTTTTTTTTAAATTCACTATTATAATTTTTATTTATTTATAGATTATAAATTAATAAGATAAGTGCTATATACATATATGTATAATTTATTAACAAAAATATCTATTCAATTAAGTTTAAAATTTTAGATTAGTTATATCAAAATTATGTATATTATAGTTGTTGTTAAAAAAAAATTTAATAAATATTTTTTATTAAGATATTATGTTGTTTTTACCCATTGGAAATTACAATAATACTCTTAATGGACAATTAAATTTGTGGGTAATTAGTTGATCTTAAAAATAACCTCTACTTAACCACTTATCTCATTCCAACAATTAATTTTGTGGAAGTGTTATTCTACTCATTAGTTGATAATTTTTTTAACAATCAAATATATAAACATTAAATAATTTATTAAATTATAATGTTATTTAAGTAAAAATTTTAGTTTAACATATGCATATCAATTTTATTATTTTAGTAAAATATGATAATATACTTTTGAGAAATGATTTTTAGTATGTAAATTAAAAATATTTTTTTATTTTTCTTATTTTTGAAATTATAATTTAGTTAATAATAGTTAACTTATTTACTTCTTTTTGTTTTAATTGATTCATTTATTTTAATTTTTTGAAAAGAAATTAAAAATATATTTTGTGCAGATTTTATTGATTTAATTAAATACACTAATTAAATTAAATCAATTTTCCAAAAATAAGAGATTTGATATAATGTTGATCCGATTTTAAGGAAGTATTTTGATTGATCCGATTTTCTAGGAGATTTTGGAAGATTGATCTTTTTAATTAAATGATTATATAACAATTAATGACTAAAATACTTTTAACGAGAGATTTTAATTTGTTATTTGATGTAATGACAATGTGATGTAATTTTTATTATTTTGTAAGGTTTATTTATAATTGTATTCTCCACATAATATATAGGAGATTTGTATCTACCATATTAGAACCAGGAAAGTCATCCAAGTGTTTGAACATCTTAATGCTTCATCGCTAATACCATTCAAGGATGTTCGCTGGTTTTTCCTCACTTTTGGTGTAAAATAGTTGCTCTAAATCTATATCAAGTTTTGTCTTTTGATGAGGGTTTATTATTATCTAACTTATGTCTTTATAACACAAAATAAAATAAATCTACAACGAAGAAACGTGAAGAGGTGGGGGATACAATCCTATTAATTTAGAAGCAATAACACAACCACATAATCTTTTCTATCTTTGACCTAGTCGATACCGGTTTACTACGGTTATGTTCACATCACCATCAAATTCAAGAATTCAATTATTACAAAACAAATTATAGCTATATTAACCGGTTAAATTTTTTTTTCCGCCTATAAATAACTGAGATTATTAGAAGAAGTGGACATTTATAAAAAAAAAAAAACCCTAGATGAGCGATTCAGAGGAAAAGACATGCAAAGAGGATTCAAAGCAGCCGACACTTGGTCAGGACCTGGTTATATCGATTTTGGAACGCTTGAGCTTTGCTGATTTTCATCGAGCCAGATGCATTTCTAGAGAATGGTATTACGCTTCGAAATCGTGCATCAGAGTACCAAGTCCATGGCTCATCATCTTTCCATACGACGAAGATGATGCGGAAAACAACAATTCATGTAAGTTGTTCGACCCTCGTGACTATAGTTGCTACACAGTAAGAGATCTCGGGTTCGATATGGCTAGGGGTCGTTGTTTGGCGAGTTCCGGCTGCTGGTTCCTTATGTTAGACCATAGAGTAGAATTTCACCTTTTGAATCTGTTTACTCGAGAGAGGATTCCTCTTCCGCCTCTCGAATCAACCGATGGATGTCCGATGGAATTTGTGAGAATCAATGATGATAATAATGTTTGGGTGACTCTCAATCACGAAAACAAAGCTTCTAGCAAAAAAAATTCATATTATACGGTCATGGGTCTTAGAATAGGCAAAGCGGTTTTGTGGGTAGATGAAGAAACCAGAGATTACTTAGTTGTTTGGAATTATGAGGGCTTTTTTGCTTATCACAAGAAAGGAGATGACAACTATAGTTGGAAAGTGCTTGAACCTTTACAGAATCAACGATGCGTCGATATGGTGTATAATGACAGCAAGCTTTACGTGCTTAGTGATACTCGAGTCACTGTTCTTGATTTCTCCGGTGGTGATTCTCCAATGGAATGTGCAAGTTTCAAATCTCCGTCTTATCGTGATTCTTCATTTCACGAAAAGAATCTTGCTGTGACTTTGTCTGGAGAAGTTTTGATCGTTACAAGCAATGGGAGAAGATATCTCATGGGACGCTTGTTCGACGTCTACAAGATGGATCCTAAATCATTAGAATGGAGCATAATCAATTCTATAGGGGATGAAGCATTGTTTTTGGATCTAGGATTAACGGTTGCAGAAAAAAATGGAGTTATGAAGAATTGCATATATTTTATTGTTAACCAGCCTTATAGATACAATAGTGGCGTCTACCATACTGAAACCAGGGAAGTGCTCGATGAGTATGATCCTCTTGACGTCTCCAATATCTTTGTCTGCTCGTTGGTTCTTAAATGTTTGCTTCAAACCTACATCAAGTTTTTTCACATATACTTGTTCGACGTCTGGAAGATGGTGGATGATGAATTATTAGAATGGAGCATAATCATTTCTATAGGGGATGAAGCGTGGTCCAAGAATATCGACCTTGGTTTTCAATTTTTTTTTAAGTCTGCTCGTTGGTTCTTAAATGGTTGCTTCAAACCTACATCAAGTTTTGTCTTTTGTTTAGGGTTGATTATTTTATTTTATATTGTGGAACAAGAGAGTTTTTAAGTTTTCTTTTTATATTCAAGTGTTTGGAGTCAAAAAGGATTGTGTGTTTCTACTTCACTGGTTTGAACTAGCTACATTATTATCGAGGGTACGTCGTACTTCACCTATCTTGCTGTGAGTTTGTCTGGAGAAATTTTGATCATCTCAGGCAATGCGAGACCAACCGAGATATACTTTACAGTCTACATGCAATCTGGATCCTAAATCATCAGAATGGATAATAATCGAGTGCATAGGAGACGAAGCATTGATTTTGGATCTAGGAATTAGTCTATGCTGTGATAACAATAACGGTATTTGCGAAACTAAAGAAACTAACTTTGTCTAACTATGTCTTTATATACACACAATACAATAAAATAAAGAAACTAACTACTAAATCTACAACGAAGAAACGTGAAGAGGTGTGGGGTATCGGTTACAATCCCATTAATTTAGGAGCAATAACAAGACCACATATATTTTCTTTCATTGACCTAGTCGACACCGGTTTACTCCGGTTATGTTCTCATCGCCATCGAATTCAAGAATTCAATTATTACAAAACAAATTACAGCTATATTAACCGGTTAACTTTTGTTTCAACCAAGAAACCCCTCTCCTCCTATAAATAACTCAGATTATTAGAAGAAGTTGACATTTATAAAATAAATAAAAAAACCCTAGATGAGCGATTCAGAGGAAAAGACATGCAAAGAGGATTCAAAGCAGCCGACACTTGGTCAGGAACTGGTTATATCGATCTTGGAACGCTTGAGCTTTGCAGATTTTCATCGAGCCAGATGCATTTCTAGAGAATGGTATTATGCTTCGAAATCGTGCATCAGAGAAACAACTCCATGGCTCATCATCTTCTTTCCGTACGAGGAATATTATGCGGACTACAACAACTCATGTATGTTGTTAAACCCTCGTGACCATAGTTACTACACAGTAAGAGATCTCGGGTTCGATATGGCTAGGGGTCGTTGTTTGGCGAGTTCCGGCTGCTGGTTCCTTATGTCAGACCATAGAGTAGAATTTCACCTTTTGAATCTGTTTACTCGAGTGAGGATTACTCTTCCGCCTCTCGAATCAACCGATGGATGTTCTATGGAATTTTTGAGAATCAATGATAATAATGTTTGGGTGACTCTCAAAGCTTCTAGAAAAAAAACTTCATTTACGGTCATAGATCTTAGAATAAGCAAAGCGGTTTTGTGGGTAGATGAAGAAAGCAGAGATTACTTAGTTGTTTGGAATTATGAGGGCTTTTTGGCATATCACAAGAAAGGAGATGACACCAATAGCTGGAAACCGCTTGAACTTTTAAAGAATCAACGATGCGTCGATATGGTGTATAATGAAAGCAAGCTTTACGTGCTTAGTGATACTCGAGTCACTGTTCTTGATTTCTCCCTTGGTGATTCTCCAATGGTATGTGCAAGTTTCAAATCTCCGTCTTATCGTCGTCATTCTTCATTTTACGACAAGAATCTTGTTGTGACTTTGTCTGGAGAAGTTTTGATTGTTACAAGCAATGACAAGTATCGCAGGAGATACGAATTGGTCGACGTCGTCAAACTCGACGCCGACGTCTACAAGATGGATCCTAACTCATCAGAATGGAGCATAATCAGTTCTATAGGGGATGAAGCAATGTTTATGGATCTAGGAATAACGGTTGCAGCAAAAGATGAATTTAATAAAAATTGCATATATTTTTCTATTGACCAGCATGATAAGTGTTTTACCGTCTACTATATTCAACATCGTAATGCTTGGTATTGGCATTATATACCAATAGATTCCAAGTATGCTCGTTGGTTCTTAAATTGTTGCTTTAAAGCTAAATGAAGTTTTGCCTTTTTGTAAGGGTGGATTGTTTTCTTTTATATTGTGGAATAAGAGTACTGTTGCAAGTTTTCTTTTTATATAAGTTTGTGGACTCAAAAATGTTTGATAAAAGGCTTTGACGACGGGAGGAGACGTGTACTAATTAATCAGGCCAAACTTTGGTTTCCCGGTAAAATCCGAGGGCTTTAGGAGACGAACCATTCTGAAGAAAGAGCTCTGATGATGGAGTTCCATAGGTCTACAATTTAACTCGATAAGTTTTGCCAATTAATTTGCCTTGTTAGAGTAACCCTTCAACTCGATGAGTTTGTGGTTTTGATATCATCAACTTTTTTTTCTTTCTCCTCAATCTTTAAGTTTGCCAATTTGCCTTGTTTGAATTTCCTCATCGATTAATAAACAAGGCTAGAATAATGTCCTTCAACAAACAAATCCCCCCCTTTTTTTTATTTGGCTTTTGGTTTCCATCACAAAGGTCGTCCATGTTTTAAAGTCTTGATGATCAGGATTCAGGAGCTTAACAAGTCCATATATATGCAGTATTTGGAAATGTTTAGTGATATGACTTAAAACGAAAATTTAACTAACTTAACAAAACTTCCGTTTATTTCAAGAAATTAACCAAAAAGAAAAAGCAGTCATGATGATTATTAGTAAAGTATGGAACTTTCACACTCGTGGGAAGCGTTATTGGCAAATTATCCCAAATAAAAAATAACTAGGTGATTCCCGTGTTATACGCGGGATAAGATATTTATAATATCTTTTAGAAAATTAAAAAATTAAATAAATATTTCTAAATATCTTAATGGTATATTATTGTATAAATATTTGATTTCTAAAATTAAAATTTTTACATAAATTATTTAGGTAAAGCGAAAAGAGAATCTCTACAACTATAATTTTATGGAATCACCTATAATTTTATGGAATATTTACTTATTCGATTTTCTATAAATAAATAAAGCTAACTTAGGTAAGATTATAATCTTTAAAATAAAGTCAGTTTATATATGATTGATCTAATGACATATTATGTAATTAGTCTAGTAATTAATGTCCTATAAAATATATTTTCTAAGAATCATTCTGGCGACGACACGTCAGCATGGCAGTGTTGTAATATTCTACGTAAACATAAAGTTATTTTGTTTAAATGATTCTCAATTAATATATAGGAGATTATGTAAATTCGCTATGATTATTCATTGTTCCTGATCTCAGCTCTTTTTAAGTATAAAACATTAGTGATTCTTGGTGTTTAAGTATACTCCACTGGTGATTCTCCGTATTGTTATTATTAAGGGTACGTACGAAGCATTGATTTTGGATCTAGTGAATAACGGTTGCAGCCAAAGATGGAGTTATGAAAAATTGCACATATTTTTGGTAATGATTATTTTCATAAATACAGTTGGATTAGTCTTATGCAATGATAACAATATATAACGGTATTTGCGTCTACCATATTGAACCAGGAAGGTCATCCAAGTGTTTGAACATCTTACTGCCAATACCATTCAAGGATGTTTGTTTTCTTCCAATCTCTTCTCTCCTTTATCTACTTTTGTTCTTCATCCTAGTTGTTTTCAGACATAAGTCTATTCAACTGCTTTTGTTCACTCTTCTTCACACTATACGTATCTGTTTCTTCTCCTGTTTATTCTCATTTACTCTCTTGTTGTAATACTCGGTTATTTTTTATAATATTTTACCTTTAGCAAACAAAAAAAAGGATGTTAGTTGGGTTTTCCCCACTTTTGGTGGAAAAATAGTTGCTCTAAATCTATATCAAGTTTTGTCTTTTGATAAGGGTTGATTATTCTCTAACTTATGTCTTTATAGACACAATAAAATAAAGAAACTAACTACTAAATCTACAACGAAGAAACGTGAAGAGGTGGGGCCGGGGATCGGATACAATCCCATTAATTTAATTAGGAGCAATAAAAAAACCACATATCTTTTCTATCTTTGACCTAGTCGACACGGTTTACTCCGTTTATGTTCTCATCACCATCGAATTCAAGAATTCGATTATTACAAAACAAATTACAGCTATATATATTAACCGGTTAGCTTTTGTTTCAACCACGAAAACCCTCTCCTCCTATAAATAACTCGAGATTATTAGAAGAAGTGGACATTTATAATAAACCCTAGATGAGCGATTCCGAGGAAAAGACATGCAAAGAGGATTCAAAGCAGCCGACACTTGCTCAGGACCTGGTTATATCGATCTTGGAACGCTTGAGCTTTGCTGATTTTCATCGAGCCAGATGCATTTCTAGAGAATGGTATTACGCTTCGAAATCGTGCATCAGAGTAACAAGTCCATGGATCATCCTCTTTCCAGACGTACATGATGTGGAAAACAACAATTCATGTAAGTTGTTCGACCCTCGTGACCATAGTTGCTACACAGTAAGAGATCTCGGGTTCGATATGGCTAGGGGTCGTTGTTTGGCGAGTTCCGGCTGCTGGTTCCTTATGTCAGACCATAGAGTAGAGTTTCACCTTTTGAATCTGTTTACTCGAGAGAGGATTTCTCTTCCCCCTCTCGAATCAACCGATGGATTTCCGATGGAATTTGTGAGAATCAATGATGATAATGTTTGGGTGACTCTCAATCACGAAAACAAAGCTTCTAGAAAAAAAAATTCATATTATACGGTCATGGGTCTTAGAATAGGCAAAGCGGTTTTGTGGGTAGATGAAGAAACCAGAGATTACTTAGTTGTTTGGAGTTATGAGGGCTTTTTGGCATATCACAAGAAAGGAGATGACAACAATAGCTGGAAAGTGCTTGAACCTTTAAAGAATCAACGATGCGTCGATATGGTGTATAATGACAGCAAGCTTTACGTGCTTAGTGATACTCGAGTCACTGTTCTTGATTTCTTCCGTGGTGATTCTCCCATGGAATGTGCAAGTTTCAAATCTCCGTCTTTTCTTTATTTATTTCACGACACGAATCTTGTTGTGACTTTGTCTGGAGAAGTTTTGATCGTTCCAGGCAATGAGAAAAAATATCGCTTTAGATACTTGGGCTGCGTCGACGTCTACAAGATGGATCCTAAATCATTAGAATGGATCATAATCAATTCTATAGGGGATGAAGCATTGCTTTTGGATCTAGGAATAACGGTTGCAGCAAATGATGGAGTTATGAAGAATTGCATATATTTTTATGATCTTGACGAGCCTGATAGGCGGTTTACTTACGTCTACCATATTCAAGATCGTGGTCTTTCGTATTGGTTTGCACTACCAATTTCTTCCAAGTATGCTCGTTGGTTCTTAAATTGTTGCTTTAAAGCTAAATGAAGTTTTGTCTTTTTGTAAGGGTGGTTTGTTTTCTTTTATATTGTGGAATAAGAGTAGTGTTGCAAGTTTTCTTTTTATACAAGTGTTTGGACTCAAAAATGTTTGATAAAAGGCTTTGACGACGGGAGGAGACTTGTACTATAAATTACTAATTCATCAGGCCAAACTTTGGTTTCTCGGTAAAATCCGAGGGATTTAGGAGACAAACCATTATGAGAAAGAGCTCTGATGATGGAGTTCCAGAGGTATGTAATTTAACTCGATAAGTTTTGCCAATTTGCCTTGTTAGAGTAACCCTTCAACTCGATGAGTTTGTGGTTTTGATATCATCAACTTTTTTTTTTTCTTTCTCCTCAATCTTTTAAGTTTGCCGATATGCCTTGTTAGAATTTCCTCATCGATTAATAAACAAGGCTAGAATAATGTCCTTCAACAAACAAATCCCCCTTCTTTTTATTTGGCATTTATTGATCAATTTGGCTTTGGTTCCCATAACAAAGGTCGTCCATGTTTTAAAGTGCAGATCAGGAGCTTAACAAGTCCATATCTATATATATACATGTCGTATTTGATTTTGAGTTGTTTTTTCTTAGATCTCAGCTCTTTCTCTCTTGGTTTCTCCTTCAAAAAATTACAGTGATTTAGGTTTGCTTGACTAGATTCAGGTGCTAATTGCTAAAGACATTGATTCAAGTAACTAAAAGTTTGCTTTGATGTTTCAGTAGTGTACAATCTTCAAGTGAGAAATATTAGCGAGTTGCCTGACGATTTGATTGCTGAATGATTTTGTCATTGCTCCCTACAAAAGAGGTTGTGGCGACGAGTGTTTTGTCAAAAAGATGGTGGTGTCTTTGGATTCAGTGGAGACATCATAATGTTGATTATGAAGAGATTTGGCGAGAATGCTCTGCAAGCTGGCTGGCTATTATATTTGTAGCTTCAATACCAGGTGACACCTAACGAGGAAAAGTGACTATCAAATATCTTAGATTTTGGAGTCCCAAAGCGACATGCTTTTATATTGATAAACGCATATTTTACACGTTTTAGAGTGTTTACTTATATTAGTTTTATTTTGTTTTTTCGTCTTTCTAGTGTGTTTTAGTGTTTTTATGTTTAATAATCTTTCATTTATATTTTAGAAGTCCCGGAGAGTTTTTGTAATATTTTGTGTTGGGAGTTGCTTGAATCAAAGCAAAAGGAGAAACGTCAGAAGTTCGGAGATCGATGACAGACTTTCCACCGTTGGATTAAGCTAAAATTTGGAGACAAGCTAGAACAATGGCTTAGCTTTAATTGAGAAGTTGTTTGAGGCCAATCCAACGACGCGATCAAAAGTTATGCCTGGTTTCGTGAAGTCTGTCCATTCCGCCAATCCAACTACCATTCACTGTTCATTCCGCCAACCAACTTTGCAACTTGTAGTTTTGTGTATTTTCTTTGATTGCAACCTTTGCAAGTTGTTTATTTTCCTTGTTTTTAGGCTTAATTGTTGTGATATGTTTACTCTACCATAGTTAGTTATTAGCCATAGTTAAGTTAGTATTTGTGCTTAAATATGTAACATGAACATTTGTGATAAATATCTTATATTTTTGGAAAAAACAAACTTCAAAAGAGTTTGGCTCTAGATTAGTCCGTTTATCGCATCTTCGGTGTGTAGTCTCTATTCCCTATGGATCGATACCTTGAAGTGCTACAAACGACTTGCCGTCATGATTGCAGTGTTGTGCACGTGAGGATAATTGCCGAGCGGTGAAAAACTCGCACAATCATATATGGACCCAAGTTGGAAGAGAAACAGCGGATGAAGATTGAGTCAGTTTGCAGGCGCAAGACTACCTTATATTATTGCCTTTCGCTTATATGAGAGTTAGTTTTTTTGGTTTGATAGTTAATTAGTATCAATTTTTGTATCTTTGTCCTCCACCATTTTGCTTTCTTAGACCATCTATTTTCATGCTTGTGATTTTATATGATCAAGGTTAAGGATAGTGTCATTCAACAACAAGAAGTCCCCCTTTTAAGTGGTTTTGCTTCTGTTTATTATTTTGCTTTTGGTACCCATCACACATCTCTTCCATGGTTTTAAGTGTTGATCAGGAGCTTAAAAACCACATATATATATATATATATATATATAATGTTTATACAAATGCAATAACAAGCAACTAGCTAGATAAAATTACCGAAAGACAATTCTTGAAAGCAATCAAGAAATACTGCATCATTTTCGAACCTAACTTGCAATATTAAAAAAAAATTGATTTGATTGATAATCCATGTACGATTTGGTCTGATTTGAAAATCGAATAAATGTATTTTGATTTCAAAATAACAAGGTTTGCTGTATTTGAGCCTTTGTATTTTTTAATTTTAAACACATTCAAATATGTTAAAATTCAATAGGAAAATTAGATCATTTTGAATCCAATAAAGAAATTATTATAAGACTGTTGACAAAAAAAAAAAAAAAGATCATTTTGAATCCAATAATGAAATTTATTGAAAACATTAAATTTTAACTAGATATTTGTGATAAATTAAAGCAATAATACAATATTTTGACAGAAATTTTAAATGAATGATTTAATAACATATGATTTTTTTTAATAGATTTTCAATAAAATTTAAATCCACTATTAAATAAACTTCCAAAACTTCGTTGGCCAATATATATGTTTTTTCTTTCAAACTAGATTTGGGTTTTAATTGAAACTAGAATTTATCCCGTGCTTATGCACGGGTTGATGTTTTCATATATGAACATATTAAATTAATATTTTAAAAGTAATCTGGAAACTAAATACAAAAATAAAAACATTAATAACTTCAAATCCTTGGATAATTTTTCATTTTTTTTGTTTACAAATCTTTGAAATTTTGAGATATGCTCTTTCTTAATTTTTTCTTGAATTTTGTTACCCAAAAAATATATACACAAATAAAAATTAATATTTATCATAATATCATAAATATTACATTATATTAAACAACATTTAAAAAATATTTTTGAGTTCAACATTTAAAATTTTGAGATATGCTTTTTCTTAATACACGAACATTTTAAAAAATCAGAATCTACATAAATCTTTATTTTTGGAAATTTAAATCTACGTTTAATTTAATTTAATTAGTGTGTATAATTAAATCAACAAAATCTTCATAAAATCTATCTTTAACTAATTTTATGAAAATGAAATAAATTAATTAATTAAAACAAAAATTATAATTTAGAATGAAGTAAAACAAATCTATTTTTAACTACTTTTCAAAAAAATTAAAATAATCTAGAAAGAAGTAAAAAAAAAAAAACTTTGTCTACATAAATTATTCCTTCATATTTTCCAAAAAAAATCAGAATCTACATAAAATCTTTTATTTTTGGAAAATTAAATCAACATGTAATTTAATTTAATTAGTGTGTTTAACTAAATCAACAAAATCTTTATAAAATCTATTTTTAACTACTTTTCAAAAAATTTAAAATTAATTAATTAATTAAAACGAAAATTATCACATAATAACTAATGACTAAAATATCCTTAATGAGAAATTAAAATTTGTTTTTTGAAGTAATGGCAATGTGATATAAATATTTACACTTTATAAGGTTTATTTTATAAATGTACTTCCCAAATAATATATAGAGGATGATAAGATGTTAATTTGATAAAGTACATCGTTATTAAAAAGAGAATATAAATTTGATAATCGATAAAGTCTTCGGATAATTAGTAGAAATTAGGGTTTTAAACAAAAGAGCTTACTTGGCCTTGACATATAGGAAAGGAACAGAAAAGATTCTGGCTTTTCTTCTTCTGTGATGGAAAATTTCTATACCAAAAATGAAGGAATG
This sequence comes from Boechera divaricarpa, assembly GCA_026770425.1. NCBI lineage: Eukaryota > Viridiplantae > Streptophyta > Magnoliopsida > Brassicales > Brassicaceae > Boechera > Boechera divaricarpa. The sequence continues at coordinate 1,237,482 of CM049184.1, forward strand.
CGAAATATGATTGAGTTGCCTGACGATTTACTGGTTAAGATTTTGTCACTCCTGCCGATCAAAGAGGTTGTGGCTACAAGTGTTTTGTCAAAACAATGGCGATGTGTTTGGAAACTGGCTTTGAAGCTTGAGCTATGATTGATGTGTTTGGAAAATTGTAATTTTAACAATAAAAAGAACTTGTGATTTGATTACTCTTTTTCATTGACTCTGTTTCTTCAAAGTTTGCAAATGTTCGAAGCCTGCTAAAATTTGGCTCGACCAGGCCCAAGCATATTAAGATTTAACCAATCCTACAAACGCTAAGAGTTTAGAAACTTATGCCAAAGCATTTCTTCACAAGTCAACATTAAAAACCCATGTTTGTTAACAGGAACGAAAAGAGTTGGAAAGATATTGACAAACATTAACAACACAAGAGCTTACTAAAAACCAAATTAGTAGTTTCCAAACTAATCTAAGCAGTCTTCACAAAATGCGGGGACAAGAGTTTTGAAATCTCCAGAAACCCAACTTTGTCTTTCCCTTCAAAGATTAGCTTCAGTGATAACAATAACGGTACTTGCGAAACTAAAGAAACTAACTTTGTCTAACTAAGTACCCCAGCTCCTCTCGTCGACAGAAGCTGTAACAATAACTTTGTCTACCGCTTCTGTCAACGATGCGCCTCCACCTCCGACTACCAGCTCCGCCTCTCCACCTCCGGTCACCGGTCTCGTCTCTCTGCCTCCGGTCACACGCTCTTTCTCCTCTCCGACGGCTTCTTCTTCCGGTCACCACGCCAGCTTTGCCGCTGTCGTCTCTCAGCATTATGTTTCCTCCTCAGCTGCGGCTTCCTCCGACGCTCCTAGAACTACCAAGCCTCAGATCGCCCCTTCACCAGCTCAGTCTCTCACCCTTTCTCCTTCCTTCACCTCCCTCCTCTTCCACCAACATCTTTATGATTTGCTCCCTTCGAATAATGAAATCATTCAATCTACGCCCATTGACGCAACATATGTCTCTGTTTCTCAAGACTCCTCCGCAACAACTGAAGACGATCCCATCGACTCTCCCACATCATATTCAGATTTGGCCGTCCACAACAAAATTCCGTCCAACATCATTCATAAAGTTAAGGTTCTTACATAACAACAATTCGAGGAAGAGGAAGAGGTTATCGCCTCCGCTCATAAGTTTTCTAGATTGCTCAAGTTTCAATCTAATTTTTCTAGATTAGTCTACTCGGACTAGTTTATCCCCTATATATTAATTGAAAATCATTTTAACAAATAACCTTATGTTTACGTGGAATATTACAAGAATGATTCAATCTACTTTTACGTGTCGTCGCGAGAATGATTTTCAAGAAATATATTTTATAGGACATTAATTACTAGACTAATTACATAATATGTCATTAGATTAATCACATATAATAAACTGTCTTTATTTTAAAGATCATAATCTTACCTAAATTAAATTTATTTATTTATTAAAGGAAAATCAAGTAAGTAAATATTCTATAAAATTATAGCTAATTTTATTGTTTCCTAAATTATACTGTATATTTCAATTATTTATACAATAATATACTATTAAAATATTTAGAAATATTTATTTAATTTATTAATTTTCTAAAAAATATTATAAATATCTTATCCCGCGTATAACGCGGGGATTACCTAGTTCTCTTTTATTCTACATTTGATATCTCAATTGTCATTCGCTACCATTAGTTTGTTTTTGCATTAATACAATCCTCTATATATTATTTGGGAAGTACATTTATAAAATAAACTTTATAAAGTGTAAATATTTACATCACATTGCCATTACTTCAAAGAACAAATTTTAATTTTTCATTAAGGATATTTTAGTCATTAGTTATTATGTGATAATTTTCGTTTTAATAAATTAATTAATTTTAATTTTTTTAAAAAGTAGTTAAAAATAGATTTTATAAAGATTTTGTTGATTTGTTAAACACACTCGTTAAATTAAATTACATGTTGATTTAATTTTCCAAAATAAGAGATTTTATGTAGATTCTAATTTTTTTGAAAAATATGAAAAAATAATTTATGTAGACAAAGTTTTTTTTTTTACTTCTTTCTATATAATAATTTTTGTTTTAATTAATTAATTTATTTAAAATTTTTTGAAAAGTAGTTAAAAATAGATTTGTTTTTACTTCATTCTAAATTATAATTTTTTGTTTTAATTAATTAATTTATTTTATATTTTCATAAAATTAGTTAAAGATAGATTTTATGAAGATTTTGTTGATTTAATTATATACACTAATTAAATTAAATTAAACGTAGATTTAAATTTCCAAAAATAAAGATTTATGTAGATTCCGATTTTTTAAAATGTTCGTGTATTAAGAAAAAGCATATCTCAAAATTTTTAATGTTGAACTCAAAAATATTTTTTAAATATTGTTTAATATAATGTAATATTTATGATATTATGATAAATATTAATTTTTATTTGTGTATATATTTTTGGGGTAACAAAAGTCAAGCAAAAATTAAGAAAGAGCATGTCTCAAAATTTCAAAGATTTGTAAAAAAAAAAGAATGAAAAGTTATCCAAGTATTTGAAGTTATTAATGTTTTTATTTTTGTATTTAGTTTCCAGATTACTTTTAAAATATTAATTTAATATGTTCATATATGAAAACATCAACCCATGCATAACCACGGGATAAATTCTAGTTAACTGTTAAGGTTAATGGGTTTCCAACTCAATACCAATTGGCGATGAATGGATTGGCCTATATCCCTTATATAGTGTTCAAGATCCTTTTCCATATTTCCGATGTGAGATATTTTTCACATTAACCATTAACCCATTAAAAACAATAAAAATATGTATTTTATAGACACACGATAAAATAAAGAAACTAACTACTAAATCTACAACGAAGAAACGTGAAGATGTGGGGGATACAATCCCATTAATTAAGGAGCAATAACAAGACCACATATCTTTCCTATCTTTGACCTAGTCGACACCGGTTTACTCCGGTTATGGTCTCATATCACCAATTATTACAAAACAAATTACAGCTATATTAACCGGTTAACTTTTGTTTCAACGACGAAAACCCTCGCCTCCTATAAATAACTCGAGATTATTAGAACAAGTGGACATTTATAATAAACCCTAGATGAGCGATTCCGAGGAAAAGACATGCAATGAGGATTCAAAGCAGCCGACACTTGGTCAGGACCTGGTTATATCGATCTTGGAACGCTTGAGCTTTGCTGATTTTCATCGAGCCAGATGCATTTCTAGAGAATGGTATTACGCTTCGAAATCGTGCATCAGAGTAACAAGTCCATGGATCATCATCTTTCCATTCTACGAAAAACATGATGCGGAAAACAACAATTCATGTGAGTTGTTCAACCCTCACGATCGTGACCATAGATACTACACAGTAAGAGATCTCGGGTTCGATATGGCTAGGGGTCGTTGTTTGGCGAGTTTCGGCTGCTGGTTCCTTATGTCAGACCATAGAGTAGAATTTCACCTTTTGAATCTGTTTACTCGAGACAGGATTCCTCTTCCGCCTCTCGAATCAACCGATGGATGTCCGATGGAATTTTTGAGAATCAATGATGATGATGTTTGGGTGACTCTCAATCACGAAAACAAATCTTCTAGGAAAAAAACTTCATTTATGGTCATGGGTCTTAGAATAGGCAAAGCGGTTTTGTGGGTAGATGAAGAAACCAGAGATTACTTAGTTGTTTGGAGTTATGAGGGCTTTTTGGCATATCACAAGAAAGGAGATGACAACAATAGCTGGAAACCGCTTGAACCTTTAAAGAATCAACGATGCGTCGATATGGTGTATAATGAAAGCAAGCTTTACGTGCTTAGTGATACTCGAGTCACTGTTCTTGATTTCTCCCGTGGTGGTTCTCCAATGGAATGTGCAAGTTTCAAATATCCTTCTTATCGTTTTCCAAATGACGACAAGAATCTTGTTGTGACTTTGTCTGGAGAAGTTTTGATCGTTACAAGCAATGAGGACCTAAAATACATGAGATTCTACGTCGACGTCGTCCACTTCCACGTCGACGTCTACAAGATGGATCCTAAATCATTAGAATGGAGCATAATCAATTCTATAGGGGATGAAGCGTTGCTTTTGGATCTAGGAATAACGGTTGCAGCAAAAGATGGAGTTATGAAAAATTGCATATATTCTATTATTGACCAGCCTGAAGATAGGTGTATTCGCGTCTACTCTACTCAATATCGTTGTGCTTCGTATTGTTATTATTTACCAATATCTTTCAACTATGCTCGTTGGTTCTTAAATGGTTGCTTTAAAGCTAAATCAAGTTTTTCCTTTTTGTAAGGGTGGATTGTTTTCTTTTATATTGTGGAATAAGAGTACTGTTGCAAGTTTTCTTTTTATGCAAGTGTTTGGACTCAAAAATGTTTGATAAAAGGCTTTGCCGACGGGAGGAGACGTGTACTAATTAATCAGGCCAAACTTTGGTTTCCCGGTAAAATCCGATCAGGGCTTTAGGAGACAAACCATTCTGAGAGAGAGCTCTGATGATGGAGTTCCAGAGGTCTACAATTTAACTCGATAAGTTTTGCCAATTAATTTGCCTTGTTTGAGTAACCCTTCAACTCGATGAGTTTGTGGTTTTGATATCATCAACTTTTTTTTGTCTTTCTCCTCAATCTTTTAAATTTGCCGATATGCCTTGTTAGAATTTCCTCATCGATTAATAAAAAAGGCTAGAATAATGTCCTTCAACAAACAAATCCCCCTTTTCTTGTTTTTTTTTGCAATTGTTGATCAATTTGGCTTCTGGTTTCCATCACAAAGGTCGTCCATGTTTGAAAGTCTTGACCAGGAGATTAACAAGTCCATATATATGTGCAGTAATTGATTTTGAGTTCTTTTTTCTTAAATCTCAGCTCTTTCTCTCATGGTTTCTCCTTAAAAAAATTACAGTGATTTAGGTTTGCTTAAGACAATTTATATCGACCAAGTTGGAAGAGAAACAGCGGATGCAGATTGACTCAGTTTGCAGGTGCAAGACTATGATAAGTTAGTATCAAATTTATTGCCTTTCGCTTATCTGAGATTTCGTTTTTTTTGGTTTGATAGTTAGTATCAACTTCTGTTTCTTTCTCCTCCATCTTTTAAGTTTGCTAATTTGCTTTCTTAGAACATTTATTTTCGTCCTTGTGATTTTATATGAACAAGGTTAAGGATAGTGTCATTCAACAAGAAGTCTCCCTTTATGTGGTTTTGCTTCTGTTTAGTATTTTGCTTTTGGTCCCCATCACACATCTCTTCCATGGTTTTAAGTGTTGATCAGAAGCTCAAAAACCATATATATATCATGTTTATACAAATGCAATAACAAGCAACTAGCTAGATAAATTTACCGAAAGACAATTCTTGAAAGCAATCAAGAAATAATGCATTATTTTCTAATTGATTTGCAATATTCAAATTGATTTGATTGATAATCCATATACGATTTGGACTGATTTGAAAATTGAACAAATGTATTTTGATTTCAAAATAACAAGGTTTGATGTACTTGAGCCTGTTAAAGAAGAAGATGAAGTGAGCTAGAGTGACAAAAACAACAATAGAGGAAGCGAAGAACAAAATGGGCCAAAATGAAACAGAGCCCATTGTGACAATATTGAGCCAGAGTTTTGTCTTTAAGTTTTTTATATATTAATTAAAAATTATTTTATTAAAATAATCTTAAGTTTATATGTAATATTACAACACTGCAATACTGACATATCAACATCTCATTAAATTTCAAAAATATGTAAAAAAATATTTTATTTACTAAAAAAATTATCTTATACTAGTAAACGAAATATTATTATATATAAACATTTTGAACACATATTATTATTTTATTTTTTAGACAATATATATATATATGGTATAACTAAACATTATTATTATTAATTTTTAAAAGAAAGTTTATAATATGAAAAATATACATCATCTTTAAATCTTATAGTATATCTAATTAAAATAAATGTAGATTTATACTTATTAACACATTTTAAATGTCGGGGATACATTTAATATATTATATATATATATATATATTCTATGTATGACACATCACCTAATTATATATATATATATATATTCTATGTATTTCCTTTTATTTAAAAAGAAAAATAAGTTCCACTAGATTCCTTTTTCTGTTTCCCCTTTGAGCAATTCTTATAGAAGTAAATATCAACGCAAATCCAACGAAAGCATTGTTTGAGTTAGCTTAATTCTCTTATTTCCTCCGTCGTATCTCTTGATTTCTTTGATATTTGACACAAGGATGGACATGATCAGTGAGTTGACCGATGATCTGATCTTGAAGATACTGTCATCACTTTATTTTAAACAAGTGATAGCCACGAGTGCCTTGTCCAAACGGTGGCGATCTCTATGGAAGTTGGTGCCGAAACTCAACCTTGGTGAACATGAATGTTCCATGAGATGTTTGGGTCGGATTTCCAACTCTTTGGTCGTTAGTTATAGAGAGGTTATAGAGAGGTTGGATTTCAAGCTTATCCATAATAATTTTGACGAAAAGATCGGATCTTGGGTTAATCCTGCAGTTTATTACGGTTTGAGAGAGCTGAGAATCGAGTTGCTTTACACTTCTATGAAATTGCCGATTAGTGTATATGCATGTGGAACCCTCAAAACCTTGATACTCTGCAAACTACATCTTGTGGATGTTCCGCCATGGGTTTGTTTGTCGTCCCTCAAAACTCTTCACCTTTTATCCGTGAAGTTCTCATGCGACGAATCTGTTCAAAAGCTTTTAAGCATTTGCCCCGTTCTTGACGATTTGGTTGTAAGAAGATCCACTTATACCGGTGTGGAGATTTTCACTATAAATGTTCCTACTTTGAGGAGTTTATCTATCGATTATTCAAAGGCGGTTTCTCAACCCGCGGGTGTTCATGGATTTGTGATAAATGCTCCTTTGAAGTACTTGAACGTTAGAGACCATTTCAGTAACCTTTTAATGTTTACAAATATGCCGGAGGCTATTTGTGATCAATCTGAGAGTTTATTAGGATCTCTTACCTCAGTCCGACATCTTTCTTTGTGCTCCAAAATTTCAAATGTAAGCTTTTGTTAATCTGAACTCAATTAAGTCCAACAATGTCAAACGTAAGCTTGTATTCCCTATTGTTTGCGTCAATTAATAGTACTCTATTTGTTTGCTTCAACTGCAGATTCCATATCATCCAGACACTTTTGGCTTCTTTCTTGAACATCTAGAGCTGTGTATATGTTCTGCGGAGTGGTGGAATTTACTTACCCTTATACTCAAAGACGCTCCAAGACTTCGAGTTCTCAAACTTAAGTCGTCGGTATGTAGTATTCAGTTTCCTTAGATTTGTGTATTTTTTTTTTTTCAGTTTCTCAAATAATATAACGCTAACACGTACATTGTGCATCTCAGATACATTGTGTCCATTATAATGACACAATGGACCGCTGGAAGCAACCGAGTTCTGTTCCTGAATGTTTATTATCCCATCTCGAGATTTTGGAGTGGAGACAGTACAAAGGCACAAATCCAGAGAAACAGCTGGCGAAGTATATCCTAGCAAAAGCGGTTCATCTAAAGATGGCGACCTTCTCCTCAAAATCCACAGAGAAACATGAGATGTTCAACAAGTTAGAGTCTGTGCCCATATGTTCCAAGGCATGTCAACTTGTATTTGACTGAAATTATCTATGAACATGCGTTTTCAATCTTTCTATATATATAAATCTAATTCCTAAATATATAAACATAATTCAGCTTCTTCTTTTTTTGTTCAATTTGGGTTTTTAGGATATAATTTCTTGATTTGTTAATTGTTAAAAAGGAATTTCCAAAGTCATTGTTTTATACCGCTTTCATGATATATATTAACAATCACATCTACTATCTTATTATATAATTCTGAACGCGTTTAACGTGAATGTGACACGTGTCAAAATGATAACTCATTAGATTTTGACATGTGTCATTGCTAATCTTAGATTGTGACATGTGTCAAAGAGATCACTCCTAAAAATTCGACACGTGTCAACTTTCCGATAATGGTAATTTTTTCTATAAAAATGTAGAAACTGGGCATAAAGATTTCAAAAGTTTATTATACTACTGTATATAATATAATTATGCGAAACCATAATTGATCATAAAGAGGAAAAATCAACAAACTTTTACATGCGAGTATGAGAGAGAGATAAAGAAGAAAATAACGATGAAACTTTTATTGTTGGACCAATTTTTTTTTATGTGTAGGTTTATTTTACTCAAATGAACCATTAACTTAAAAATTTATATCGTTAATAGGCAATAATTAAAATAGTCGATAGTGTTTTTTGGGGGAAGGGGTCAATAACCCAACAAATGGAAAAAAAATTGTAGAAAATCTGTTAAAATTTTATAAACACAAATTTATCTATTTGAAATGTTATAATCTTATATTTAATCAACAAATCAGTATAATATATATATATATATATATATATATTAATTAATAAAAATAATATGTGCATTGCACGGGTCCAATATCTAATAATTCTTTATAAAAGCTGGTTGTTTGCTCTGTAAACGATTGCTCAATTAATCTGAAACCAAAGATTTGTTTTTGCCGTTTTGAGAGTCGACTCGAAGCTTTCTCCTTTCTTTATTTTCTGCATAATAAAACTCTCACATCTTTGGTTTTGGTTTCTACTTACATGGTATCAGAGCATTTGAAAATCCTACTTACATGGTTTCTACTGAACCATTTGAAAATCCCACTTACTTTAGGAGTTTGGCAGGTAAGCTTCAATATTTGACACTTACAAGGCTTGTTCTTCAATATGCAGTCAATTTTGTGTGCCAAAAGATGCATAAACCTTCAGCTTCAAACTTTCTATTGCTCAAAAGAATTCTGAGGTACATTCGTGGAACAACAGAAATGGGAATCTCTTTCACAAGTATATTCTAAGTTTCTGCCAATTCAGACTTTTTCTATGTTGTGCAGCAAACTTGGTGTTTCCTTTCCTCCCATTGAGGGGGAGTGTAAAGAAAACAGTCAGCTTTTATAAAGGATTATGTAAGACAAAACTCTAGATTACTCTTGGGTTCCTCTTGGGCTCAACATTTTCACAATGAGCTCTGTTTCATTTTGGCCCATTTTGTCTGTTGTTGTTCTTTCGTCACTTCACTTCATCTTCTTCTTTAACATAGCCTTTGTATTTTTAATTAAAACTCAATAGGAAAATTAGATTATTTTGAAGAAATTTATTGAATAACACTAAATTTTAACTAGTATTTGTAATAAATTAAAGCAATAATACAAGATATGGACAGAAAATTTAAATGAATGATTTAATAACATATATATTTTTTTTAATAAATTCAAATCCACTAATTAATAAACTTCCAAAACTTCCAAGATATATGTTTTTGCTTTCAAACTAGATTTGGGTTTTAATTAAAATGATAAGATGTTAATTTGATAAAGTTCATCGTTATTAAAAAGAGAATATAAATTTGATAATCGATAAAGTCTTCGGATAATTAGTCGAAATTAGGGTTTTTGAGTGAAACAGAGGAACAGAAAAGATTTTGGCTTTTCTTCGTCTGTGATGGAAAATTTCAACACCAGACATGAAGGAATGCGAAATATGATTGAGTTGCCTGACGATTTACTGGTGAAGATTTTGTCACTCCTGCCGATCAAAGAGGTTGTGGCTACAAGTGTTTTGTCAAAACAATGGCGTTGTGCTTGGAAACTGGCTTTAAAGCTTGAGCTCTGATTGAGTTTGTTTCAGGAGGAGTACAATAAATCATCAGATTTCAATTCGCAATCAAAGATGCAAGTCATGTAAATATATCTATGAAGAAAGTTTTGTGTATATCTGCAAAAATTACTCTGTTCTTGTTATTGATTCAAATCTTTCTTCTTTCTTTGTAAGATTGGGAAATTGGCTTGTGATTTGATTACTCTTTTTCATTGAATCTGTTTCTTCGAAGTTTGCAAATGTTCGAAGCTTACTAAAATTTGGCTCGACCAGGCCCAATCATATTAAGATTTAACCAATCCCACAAACGCTAAGAGTTTAGAAACTTATGCCAAAGCATTTCTTCACAAGTCAACATTAAAAACCAATGTTTGGGAACAGGGACGAAAAGAGTTGGAAAGATATTGACAAACATTAACAACACAAGATCACTCGAAAGAGCTTACTAAAAACCAAATCAGTAGTTTCCAAACTAATCTATGCAGTCTTCACAAAATGCGGGGACAAGAGTTTTGAAATCTCCAGAAACCCAACTTTGTCTTTCCCTTCAAAGATTAGCTTCAGTGTCTCATCGCAGAATATCTCCCTCTTGTCAGCTGGGTTCTGTAACCAAAAACCAACACATTTTGCACCAAATTTAAGAAAGAAAATAGTATTCCCTAACTTGATACTAGAACGTCTCAATCCGATAGCACTTTATCCTGCTAAAGATTGGTATTTCTGGTTACTTTGTAGGTTCGTAAAGCCAAAAAGACAACGGTTTTTGGAGACTTGAAACCATATCATCTCACAGACAGGATAAAACATAGGACAGGCAAAAGCAGAGACTAAAGTAAACAAAGGCACATGAGGGGAAATCATGGAGAGCAAATTAGTAGAATGTGAAGACTCTAAGCAAAGCAATTTCGACGACATTAGTAACAAGAGACTCCAGAAGTAAACTACATTACCTAGAACAACAAGTCGCATTCAGAGATAAAGCATAAACCTTTTGGATTAGACAATTGAAGAAGATGAATAAGATCACAAATCTAATATCTGAAAAGCAAAATTTATGTGATCACCACATCGAGCTTCTCAACTAAGTTCATCAAGCAAATTGATATGACTCCAGAGACCAGTACTACAAAAAAAAACCCTAAATTTTCCAGCAAATCTCGTCTACAATGCAAGACCCATATCGCTACCTACGATTTTGTAGATTATGATGCTATACTCAAACTTTACAACAGATGCAGAGAGAAAGAGAGAAAAGAAGAGGAACCTGAAGATCGTGGGACTTGATGTAGGTCCAAATTTCTTTGATTGCGTCGGTACGTCTAATTTCACCGGTACCAAGGAACTGAGCGAGAACTGGAGACACAGGAGTCACCTTAAAGATTCCGGTAGAGCTCGGTGTCTTCTTCGCCGGAGAGTCTGATTTCGCCTTAGGCTTAGGCTTAGCCTTCGTCTTCGTTTTCGCCGCCGGTTTCTTGGTAGATCCAGCTGTGACAGCAGTGCTTACACCTCTGGAAGAAGAAAGCACAGAAGAGGTGGCTCTAGACGCAGGAGCTAGAAGCGATCTACATCCCATGAAAACCCTAGCTACAACGGAAGACATTTTCTCGCCAATTCTAGTTTTTCTCTCCTTCTCCTTGGTAGTTGGTAGTAAAGACTAAAGAGTAAAGAAGTGTGATTTTGGAGATTTTTTGACCTTTTGGCTCTGCCACGCGGCGACGTTTGAGATATGAAACTTTTGACACTAAAAGCTTTCCCTCTCAATTTTCAACATTTTAAGATCTGTCAAGCAGAGGAAAAGAAAAGTTTTCAACTTTGTCTGAGTTTTTTCGTCCAGTCATGAAATCTTCTTCTTCTTCATCATCAGCTCTCTGGGAAATTGACGTTTTCGTGGGTTTCAGATGTGCAAAACATTCGCGAGTCATCTCTTCTGTGAGCTTAATCGGATGTGGATTAACACGTTCAGGGACGATCGTGATCTGGAGAGAGGGAGATCAATCCCTCCGGAGCTTATTGAGGCAATTGAGAGCTCGAGATTCACGATCGTAGTGGTCTCAGAGAACTATGCCTCTTCAAGCTGGTGCTTGAACGAGTTTTTGAAGATCATTGGATGTAAGGATAGAATTGGGCAGACGCTGATACCGATGAGCATTTTTCCGTCCCAAACTGTTTCAATGACATATGTATATAGAATTCTCAAGCCGGTCGAAGCTTATAAAAGTGATTGAACTATACCTAACGTATAGTTAATAGATATCCTCTGGTGTTCCTGGAACTGATTTCATACCAAGATTATACCTTTCTTGACTTGTCTTTATCCACACCAAGATATTACTGATCTCAGTTGTCAGTTGGTATAACCAACCTGTTGAAACCTGACGATGAGTTTTTGGCCATTTGGGATTAGATTTTCTAGACCAAGACCTTTCAAGTTGTTAAATTGTGGACTGCTCTCGGATGTTACGAACAGTTGCGATATGTTCAAGGTCACTCGGGATAATGTTAGTTTACCATTAAACAAAGACAGTTGTTCCATCAAAAAGCTTTGGAGTAGAACTACGACATTTGACCAATCCTAACATCTTAAAATGTTGATAAGATGACAGAAAAAAAAAAACATCTTTTGACTCAGATTTCCTGATTCAAGCTTATACCAGCCAATGCCTTAGTGAGATGCAAAAGTTCCTAGATCAAATCCTAACTTATTACTTACAATAATCTATATCGCATTCCAAGAAATGAACAATCTTCCACATTTAGGAAACAACAATCTTCCAGTGTCAGAGAAACATAACAAAACAATATCATCCAGAATTTCAAAGTTGAAGAAACCACAATTATTCCAGACTGAGAAAACAACTATAATTCCAATAAAAAGTTCCATACTTTGAAGCAGAAATCCAAATCAAGGAGCTAAATCCTTGATCGTATCTTGCTTGCTCCCATCTTTAATCCCCATCTTCATCTGTTCTGCCACAAAACACTTGGTGATCACATTGCAGAACAAATACACAAACTTGACCGAATCACGAGCTGGCACAGGATACGTAATCTTCTCAAAGAACTCCAATGGCACATTCGGATCCACAATTGCAACAACCGGAATCTGAAGCTTCGATGCTTCAAGTATCACTGAACTCTTCCTCTCAGTATCAAACACAACGACGCAATCAGGCATAGTAGTCGGACCAAAGCAAAGCTTTTTGTGCCTAGATCGGAACTTCTTAGGACTGTAACTGTTAGTCAAAAACCCTCCCATCTTCCACAGATTCATCGCACGGTTGTGATTATACGAATCGCCTTGGATCCGACGAGAAGTGAGCTCGATGATTTCGTCGAATAGAGGATTGGTGTTGACGAAGAAGATGTTACCTCGCATGTGGGCGAGGTTAGCGACGAAATGAGCGGCGCTACGGAGGCAAATTAGGGTTTTGTCTGAGTCGATAATGGTCATTCCGTTACGCGCCCCGTAAGCGTATTGCTTGAAATGATGCTCGGCGGCACGACGGCCGAGATGTGCTCCGGTGTTCAGAAGCTTCTGGATTACTGCAGCGTGAATCGTCATTGTTCTTCGTCGGAAAAAACTACCGGAGAGGCTTTAGGGTTTTTAGAGGAATTCGCAGATTGAATTAGATCTGTTGGAGAAGCTGAAAGACGGATGAATCTGGAGCCTTCGGGTCGGGTCGGGTCGGGTCAGGTCGGGTATGAAATAATTACAAAATATATCGGCCCACTTAATTCAGATGTCTGAACCAGAAACGTAAATCGGATACCAAACCGGGTCGTATATTCAACCTGCGCACACGTCGTTGACCAATAAAATTAAATAACTTAAAGAGTAACGTAGTAGTAAGGAGAGATTAATCGAAATAAATAGAATTTTCTGAGAAATTTGGCGGCGACAGTTTCCTTTGGGTTTCAGATTTCGTGAGCTTATTCCTACCTTTCTCTCGAAGGAAGCTCTCATCTTTTTTCTTCACTCAGATCACGTTCCCTGTAAGAGAATCAGATCAAACCCAATTCGAGAATTTGTGTTTTCTTTTTCCTTATAATCTATCTTAGTTTTTCTCTATTTTGTAATGTTACTTTGTGAAGCTTTCTGATTTGGTATTAAAAAGACGAATCTGAGATTTGGGGATTTTAAGCGATCCTGTTTTGTCTGAGTCTATTCGTTTATCTCCCCAATTAGGGTTTGTGGTGGAGCTTTGTTTGATGTTCCGAATTTTTACAAACGATTCAATGGTTGGTGACTTAGCGCAGATGCATCGGTTTGTAATTTGCTAGGTTGAAAAATTCTATCTTATTTTGATTTTCGTTGAAGCTTGTAGGGTTCGTTTTGTCTAATTGACTTCTGTTTGCATGGATCTATTCTGTAATCTTGTGTAGAATTAAGGTCTAGTGTGCCAAAAATTGGAAGACTGGACAAATGAAAGGCCTTTTTAATTTTAATCTTATTGCTGCATTATGATTACTGGCAAGACATAGTCTCAAATTTTCATGTTTTTGTTTGTTTGTTTGTTTGATCTTATTTCTGGTATTATGCAGGGGCTTATTCGCTTGTATCTGTTGCTTTACAAGATGGCATCTGCGACTCTGAGAAGGCGGCTTCATCACGGGGATGTAGATGGGAGGAAGTATGAACGTTATGATGCAACAGACTCTGAAACTTTAAGCGAACCTTTGTTAGGAAGTAGTAGTACTGATAATAGTAGAGATGGGTACAATGAGGTTAGTGCTTCAGTGTGTGTTTTTTAAATAGAGATGAGAAGAACCCTTTTATGTATTATTATCTGTGGTGTGTCTCTTAGGAGCATACTCTGGAGGATATTTGGGAAGAAGAACGGAAGAGACAGCAAGTTCACTGGACGTTGATCTTTTCTCAGTTGATTGCACAATGGGCTCAGTGGATAGGTTTGGTTTTCATTGTCTTGTTACTATCACTCCTTGATTGTTTAAAAGGGGGATTATCCCATGACAATTTGTTTCTTGGTTTTGCAGCCAAAATTGTCTTTGGATCTGGCTCACTTTTTGGGAGGATTCTTTCTCTACCTCCATTTGGTCAAACAGTTACTGGTGGGAGGCTTTTACCACCGCCTCTTAGTATGTTGCAGGTAATTCAAAGGATCTACCTTATCTTTTGAACATTAGATACCAAAAGGATATGTTTAAGAGGAGTATAATTTATCAGCCTATACCATATCTCTTTGAAACTCACCTTTTCACATTAGGTTCTTGATCTTAGCATTGTTGAGGTACCATTAGGAGTTTGTGTAAGACTTCTTGTGTAACTGTATTTGCACTGTCTTGTTTGTAGAAGTTTGCAAGGCTGCAAAATACTTTATTGGCGTGTATTTGGAAGAATAATGGTAACTCTGGAAGACAAATAGATGTAAAAATTAGAAAAATTATCAGAGTGTATTTCTGCTCGGTGCCTCTAAGTCTTACTTTTGTATGTGGTTTATTAGGAAGCCTACTTAGTAAAGTGATGACTTTCTCTTATGGTCTCTCCGTTTCTCAATTGCTTGGTTTTGTTGTTTCTTAAAATTTTACCAGTTTGTTTTGTTTCCAGTTATCCATGGTCAATTTGACTGTCACTGTCAATGTGATCTCCATACTGTATTTTCTTACCTCTTATTAGGAAGAAAGGCTGAGAAACATTAAGCGAAGAATAGAAATCCCATTTGATGGATCTCGAATGGAGCATCAAGTAAGTGTTCTCATGGACTCTCTGTTTGCTTGATTCTCTATATGAATTCCGTATATGCAATGTTTTGTCGAAATTTATGTAATCTCATTATTCACAGGATGCTCTTAGACAACTCTGGAGGCTAGCTTATCCACAGAGGGAAGTACCACCTCTTAAATCTGAACTCTGGAAGGAAATGGGTTGGCAAGGAACAGACCCTTCAACAGATTTTCGGTACACAAGCTTTGGTCATGCAAATCTTCTTATCTCTAGTCATTTTACTGATGATTGGTTTCATAAATTGGTTTTTGTAGAGGTGGAGGATATATATCTCTGGAGAATCTAATCTTCTTTGCGAAGACCTATCCGGTCTGTGATGCATCTCTAATTCACATCTACATCATTGATTTTTATCATGCCCTTTTAATAAAGGAACCATTTTTTGAAGAGAACTAATGACTTTATACAATTCTAAGTATAGGGATTATCTCTGAGTCTCTGTGATCCTAACAAGATTTGTGATTTCATTATGACAGGAATCTTTCCAGAGATTGTTACATAAACAAGATGGAAAGAGAGCCGAATGGGAATATCCTTTCGCGGTGGCTGGCATCAATATCTCATTCATGTTGGCACAAATGTTAGATCTTCAATCAGGTAAAAACTGCTCAAGAAACCAGCTAAAAAAACTGATGAAGCTTCATAAATCGATCGTTTATTTAACCGTCCAAATGTGTTTGTGTTTCTATTCAGGTAAACCATCAACAATAGCCGGGATAAGGTTCTTGGCATTCTTGGAACAAGACGAAATTGCATTTGATCATCTTTACTGTATAGCTTTCCAAATGATGGATGCACAATGGCTTGCCAAACGAGCTTCTTACATGGAATTTAATGTAAATGTCTTTGAACCAAGCTGGAATTCCTGATTGGTTACGAATTTTTCTTCTCGGTTATGTATTAACCGGAATTTTATTTTGGGCAGGACGTCCTGAAATCGACGAGGGCACAATTGGAACGTGAGCTGGCACTGGATGATGTTTCAAGCATCAGAGACTTGCCTGCTTTCAATCTCTTGTACAAATAATATTTATTAACTCTTTTTTATTTTTACTTTCAATTTTTCTATAATTTCTATCTGTATTTAAATAATAATCTGAGAATTTCATAAATCATCAGTTTTTTCTTTTTCTTTTTTTGCTGAAATTGCTTGGCAAAAATATTTCTTTTTTACTCGAGAGTTAAAAAACAATGACAGCAAATAGGAGGTTAATTGCTAAAAGTTACATTCGATTACTTTATTTTCCCTTTCGTTTTCATCACTTATTTACTATTCTAATCTTTAGATCAATTTTTTCTATAGAGAGAACCAAATCACAAATATGATTAATTATCATAAGATTTCCACGCGCTAACTAGATGTTCACGTGATGAATTCAGGGCGGTGGCTGTCACGCGTATACAATGCGCGTAAGATTCTGCATGTCTCTGTGGTCACCGGAAACATCAGTCGGAACGTTGTAGAAGATGGTAAATTTGAACGTTACGGAGCAGTAACTTTTTATCTTTTATTTTTTATCCACCCGAACGGTAACTTTTCTGACCGTTATGATTTTTTTTTTTTTTTTAATTTAAGATAATTACCGCCCGGTAAGTTTTATTTTTCTATTATTTATTTTTTCACCGGAACGGTACCTTATATGACCGTTAGAAAAAATCTCTATATAATAGACTTCCGTCTTCCTTCATTCAGACATCAAAATATTCTTACTCGAAATTCCTAATTCTCAAATGTCCAAAACTCTCTGTTTTTATTTTTTGATCAGTTCTTCTTCTTCTACTACTCAAGCTTATCTCTGTTCTTCTCATTCCCCGAGCGATTAGCATAGAAACATCACCCTACTAGGTAACAACGCCTTTGGTCCTTTTCTTTTTGTTTTATTTCTTTAAACTACAATGTTTCAGACATCTTGCATTTATTTCTGTTGATTTTTTTTTTTTTAATCAAACATTTGAGATATATATTTGGAAGGTCACAAAATACTGATAAGATGTGGGTTAAAATTGTGGTTGTTTTCAATGATTTGCATGTGTTGGGGAATAGTAAAGAAGTTAATGAAATGAAAATCTAAAAAAACTCAGCCTCTGCTTTTTTTTTTAATGGTTTATTGAATCTCTCGTGGTTCGTTGAATTAGTAGATTACTCTTTAAAATCTTGTCTTAAAAAGGAAAGTAAATTATCATTGATTTTATTTGTTTTTCGTGTTGAACTTTCATTTTAATCATGCTCTGTTTCTTCCTAAGAAAACGTAGGTTAAAAGATCATATAAAATGATTATTTAAATGTACATATAAAAAAATTAACATTCCTTGCTCTGTTATCTTAATATATATATATATATATATATATATATATATTTTAAAGAAAGAATTAAGAATACAAGTCTGAAATGTATTTACTTTTTTCATAAGTATATTTGATTTTTGCATAATTAATTTGTACAAAATTTTCTGAAGTTCAGAAAGGGATTGTAATGGATTAGTGATCTGGTTTTGCAGATGTTTATGAAGAACACAAACTCAAATGGAGTGTGTAACGAAAAGGCTATGGGAAAGTGATCCGATCCCTCACATTCATATCATCTGAGAAGGTGCAGACGGAGAAATGATGGAGAATGTTACAGAACAGAGAATCTAAATGCAACCTTGGGAATGTGCCATACTTTGGTTGAGTGTAGGATGTGTGACGAATGCTTGTAAGATATATGTGATGATAAGATGTATGTGTAGGGTGTGTGACGTATGTATGTGTAGAGTGTAACTGACATATGACGGCTGGTAAAAGATGTATTGGTATGGTGTGTGACGTATGCTTGTGTAGATGAGATAAAAAAAATGTGTAGGATGTGGACGTGGATGGTATAGATGAATGTGTAGGATGTGGATGTATGCTTGTATAGACTAGATGAATGTTTAGGATGCCTAAGGTGAATGTGTAGGATGGAGGTGAAATATTTGTGCAGATATTACCTAAATTTGAGCGCATAAAACTTGAACATAAAATTTTATGTCAAAAAAACCGCAAAATATGAAAAAATCTGCAACAAAACGGCATTCTGTCCCCCAAATAGTAAGCTGTATCACAACTTTTCTCCACAGCCCGTATTTTTATAGTTTGTATATAATTAAAAAAATTAAGTGCTAAATTGTTGTAAAATCCAATATGAAATCCGGTCATTTTAAGTGCTAAATTGTTTTCAAAGTTCAATATATATTTTATTTAGATTTGTTTTCACACCGTTAGCTCAATTTTAGAGAGATCTCAAATTTAGAGAAGTAAAATAAAAAATCAAAAAAAAAATCGTTGGAATATTGACCGAAGAATTGACACGTGAATGGTCGGAATCTTGCATGTCAAAAAAACTTTGGTGTATAAACTCAACAGCAGGCAAAACCAAACACCGAATTTTGAAAGGGCATCTAACTTTTTGTAGATAAAAAAATCAAAGCTTATAAACATCGTATTAAAAAGGGGTATCTCATCGAAAACTCTCTCAACTTCTTCTTTTATGGGATTCGGCTCTTCATTCATTAGATGATGGCTTCAGGCTCCACATTTTCAGACGTTCACTTGTCCTTTTAACCTGTAAATAAAAGATTTTTATATAAATTTTTGTTTTGAATGTTTTACTTTTGGTCTTGTGAACAACAAATTTATTGTTTCAAGGAAGAACTAATTCAAGTTGCTTACCTCTAATTCCCAGTCAGTTTTGTAAATGATATAGCACAATATCACGGTTTGGATGGCAATTCCAGCCAACATTCCAGACCATAGTCCCTACAACTCAGACAATGGATGCAATTTAATTATCATCAAGTCTTAAAAATGAATTATTAACATGTAAAAATATAGAAAAACGAATTAGTACCTTAACACCAAGATGGAAAACATAAGTAAGGATGAGACCCAAAGGAATACCAACTGCATAATACGAAGCTAAGTTCACAATTGCCACTATACTCTGCATCCCTGCTCCAACTGCTACCCCTGTTTTATTTCAACCATTTACACAAACTATTAGAATTTGATTCAATTAAAACAACAAAATTCACATCTAAAGTATGTAGGATTCTTCCTAAACCAAACAAATCAAAAATACCGCAAAACAAATACCAACAGTTATATTATTCACATAGATAAGAAGGTATAGAGATGTGTGACCTGATAGTATAGGTTGTATGCTGTTGAGTAAGATTGAAATGGCAAGGATCACCGATAATTCATTCACTGCATCTGAAACCTCAACGCTATTCGAAAACAAATACGATATCTGACCACAAAAAGCTAAGCATAGAGCTGAGAATATCACTCCCATCAATATTGATACTGTGAGTATCACTTTTATTGAAAATCTCACTGCATTTGCATCTCCTTTCCCCAGCTCGTTCGCCACCCGGACGCTACGATTACATTTGCATAGAAGAAACATTATTTGTTATAAGAAGAAACTATGTATGCATATTCCAAGATTGAAACGTTTTATAAATATGAGAGAGCATTACCAAGCCGCACCCAAGAAGCCAAGGCATATGTTGAGTTCCCATGTATATATGTATTGGCTGCAAATTTTCAAGATATGAATTTATTTATTTTCTAGGTAATTTAGCCATTTGAATTGAAATTTAGGCTCACTGTAATATATGCAATGTATAGGAACGTTTTGACTTTTACCATATCGAGAAAGCAGAGATTGCGATTTTCGCATCTTTTGTATACCCAGCCACTAAGACAAGGATGCTCATGTACCAATACTCTAAGCTGAACAAAAATTGTAAGGAAAAAGATTATTAGAGAACAAAAGTATAACATTGTTAAATTTTATGCTAAAAAATAATAGTATTATCCACAAGTTACTATATTAATCTCACTTCAAGCCTTGGAATTATAATATTCAAGTTGTTAAAATAAAATACCAAAAATAGGTAGTTACCAGATCATGAAGCCTGAAGAAATAGAGAGCTTGAGCAGAGGAATTAGGTCAACAAAAGCAGCAATACTAAATCCAGTCCAAGTAAACGGACACCACCCACCAAAAATGTACACAAACTCGGCTAATACCATCGCCCACGAGCTCACATTAAGTCCGAGGAGTGCACCACCAATGCCCATTCCCATAACGCTCACGCAGCACCACGTGACCAGGAGGTCAAGAGCCAAGGACAATGTCGAGAGAACGCCTACAATAGCGTTCCTCATCTGTGCTTGGAGGTACATTTGTATAGTCATAGTGAAAATTAAGCTATAGACGTATGGGATCATCCAAGGATAGATATCATCAATGGTCTTCGTGATCTCACCGTTCTGGCCCAAAAGACGGAGAATGGGACCTGCAAATACAATGAATGGTAGGAATAAAGTGGTCACGGCCATGTCCACGATCCATGAACGTTGTAGATATATCCCCATTGTGTGGTATTGTTCGGCACCGTATGCTTGCCCACATAATGTCTCCGTTGCACTTGACATACCACCCTATATATTAACACCACAAAGACTAAAAGACTATTTCTACTTAACGGACTCATTGTTCCCACACCGAAATTCAAATTAAATTGAGATTTACTGTGTTTTGTACCATTAAACCGTAGAGAAAGCGGATGAATGTGCTTTGGAGGAGGGCGTAAGCGGCTAGACCCAACTCAGAGGAGTGACCGATGAAGGCTTGAGCCACAATGATGCTTCCAAACGAAGTCATTCGGAACAAAGACGAAGGTAATGCTATTCTCCATATTTTATTTACTTCACTCCAAACCTTAGTTCTCAGATAGATACTCTCCCTATTATTGCTCTGACCCTTAGCATCTGATCCAAAACGTAATAGCCTCTCCTCCATTTCTCCTTCAGTACTCATTTCTAATTGTTCTTCCGTTCTTTAACTATAAAAAAGATAATTATAAGCTTTCGAAATGTTTAAAGTTTGTTTAGTTAATCAATGGAGTAATGGAATGTGTATTCTAAGACGGATGAAATAATAATCATTGTAATTCATAAAATCACAAACATATACAGCAGTGGCTTCAAAGTCGCAATTACATAGGACAAAAAATGAAAAACAAAGAACTTTGTATTTTAACTTCCACGAGTTTTAAATCCAACTTATTTTTCTATTTTACAAGGCAACGAGGAACAACTTTGTATAATCCATTTCATTTCATTTCGCAGCTATTTTACTTGAGAACCTAAGTATGAAATTCAAACAGATTTTTTTTTTTTAAAGCCAATTAATTATCGTCTATTTTCTCAATTTTCTCCCAATCCCTTTCTGATTGAAGAAAATTGACTATGTCAGTCAGCCAGGAGAAATTTAAAGATCAAGAAACGGGCTAGTAATGTTTCTTTAAATTAATTTCTTGCTCGAAGATTCATCATATCTACCGAATCTATGAAGTATATAGTGATTAGTTACCTTCGTTCAAGTGAAAAGACTCAAAAGCGAAGAAGACCAGAGAAGAGAGAAACAGAGGTCGGAGAAATCAACAACAGAAAATAGTTCACAGAAGATAAAGAAAACAAAACAAATTGTAAACTGAAAGTTACCTGTTTCCTCTTTTTAGGAAAAGATGTCAGAATGGAACCGAAACGCCTTGATATCTATACATAAATAGAAACACGTATAGGTTAAACGTATTATGTTGAGAAAATTAACCTATGTTTGTAATTTGTTTATATATTCCTGTGTGAAAAGGAGTGAAACTTGCAAAGAAAAGAAAAAATTAATTTGTAGTTCTCTGTATTATCAGATAGACACAAAATTAATGCCAAAAAACTGATATTCTTCTAAATAAAATAAACTATGCTTACATATGCACCGAATCTCTAAACCTCCAAAGAAATATTTTCACTTTAATATTAAAATTCATAATGTTAATTTTTTCTTCTTTCTTGGAGACCAGTTTATTTATTAATCAGTTTTTAAAATTAAATTGATTTTTCTAATCATTTCCCCCCTGGTCCAACCATGTCCATCTCATTTGTTCGTACGGCATGCAATCTGGACCGTTCAAATTATATATTTTTCACCGCTCGATCGTAGTTATTACCTTTTTTATTTTGCTCTGAGTGTAAAAACAGTTAGAAAACGTGAAAATTGATTTTTTTTTTTTTGGGTCTACTAGTCTAGCTAGTAGTTTTCAAACCACCTTTGATCTAAATCCACTTGAGGGTTCGAACATGCGACGTTGCGTGACATGTGAGGATCATGCCAACCTCAAGTCAAACCTGCCTGGTTACCCTCAAACTCTCGTGTACTATTGTTCTAGTTACAATCTTGAAAACGTCTCGTTTACTCAGAATATTATATGCACTGCATGCTGTTTCTACTATACTTTCTACGATTTTGGAGTTCTTGATAATACGGATACAAAGGTGGGGGAGCTACAAAGACGCCACGTTATGCAGACACGGAGATAGTAAGATACACGTCGACACATTTCGATCCAGTTATCTTCCATGTGTAAAAGTCTTGTCCCCTTGGATATGCGCACTAGTGAGTGTCTCACTTTTCTAAAAAATATTCTTTCGTCTCTTTTGAAAACCCTAGAGCTCTCTTTTTTGCCACCAATTCTTTTATGGAAATTTTGAAATGTTATATTTTTTACATATATTTTGACTACTATAATGTTTAGTAAGAGTGGCAATTAATTTCAAACTCATTGTTGTATCTCCCGATTACTTAACTGTTGAACAAATCCAAAGAGAACAAAAAAACTACTATGTTTTTGTTATAATCGAAATCAAAAGTTTTGAATTATACTCTTTTTAACCACCATATATATAACATACTCACCGATCATTTTCGTAGCTCGGTGAGTTTTCCAATCTTGGAGATGTCGATTCAAATCAATTTTAGGGTTTAGATGACTAAACTTTTATTTGTTCAGCCATACACTTCCGTGACAATATGAGTGAGAAGAAGAAGAATAGGGCAACAAGATCTCTAATTTTCTATACATTCACAAAATCTTTGGAAAAAAAACTGTTTGATCTCGGACATGTTTATCTCTCAGTTTACATGTGAGCTCAAACCTCACGGCATTCTCAAAACCTGTAAAGGTGTTGGCTTGTAAGATTACCGCAGCAAGAAGGTGAACTTTTGAGTGAGAAGAAGAGAAGAAAAATGCGATTTTTACCTCTCTTTTCGATATTGCAGAGAGATTTGTTGTTTACAGTCTCCCAAAGGACCAAACTTGAGGGGGTTTTCTAATTGCTGCTACTAATATCTCATCTCTTGGACCTCTTTGTGGATCGAACTAAACAGAGCCGTTGTGATATACCGCTCACCATGGCTCGGAAACAGAACCTGTTTTACCAAATCTATTAGAGCTAAAAAAAAACACTAACTGTGATTACTAGAAAATAAATCTGGTTTTTCCTCACCGTGACAAGTTTCCCCGCATTCTCTGCTCTTTTAGCCAAGCTGATTGCTGCTACTGCTGCGGCTCCAGATGAAATCCCAACCTAATGTGTATAGATTCCGAAAATGTTTAAACTCAATGTTATGTATAAGGAAAGACACGAGATCATAAGAAGAGGTTACTATATATACCAGCAATCCTTCCTCTAAAGCTAGTCTCCTCGCCATCTCAATCGCTTCCCCGTTGCTAACCTATTGTTTTTTTGAAATGATCTTCTTTTATTTTCTTAATAGATGTATCGTTTAAAATGTTGATTATGATGTGAAAGTATTGCTAACCTTAAACACTTCATCAAGTAATTTAACATCCAGGATTCCCGGTAAGTAACCTGAAAAACCGTGTAGTAGTGTTTCTGTAAGTAGGATTCCAAAGCAAGAAAAAGTATCGATTTTGAAGAGATGAAGCCTTAATGCTCGTTACCAGGATTGTCTCCAGAAATCACACTTCTTTCTGATGGTTCAACACCAACTACCTTAATATCCTTGTTCATCATTTTTAAGAAACCTCCAGTACCAGTTACAGTACCACCAGTTCCAATTCCGGCAACGAATATATCGACATTACCCATTGTATCTTCCCAGATTTCTGGTCCTGTAGTTTCAAAGTGGATCTTACCAAACAAACCAAAAGAAAAACACCTTATTAGGCCACACACCCCGAATCTCAAATAAAAGAGTAAAAGCTCGATAACTTCTTACCTTTGTATTTGCCGTATTGTCGAATTGCTGAAACATATATGCGTTCTTTGTCTTAAGAACAATCTCTTTGGCTTTATCCACAGCTCCTTTGAGACCCTTCTCTGGATTCGTTAGCACAATCTCTGCTCCCAGTGCGCGTAAAAGCATCCTTCTTTCAACATTTATAGAAGCTGGCATTGTAACTATAAGTTTGTAGCCTTTAGCTGCAGCCACAAACGCAATCCCGAGACCAGTGTTTCCGGTTGTTGGTTCTACTAACACAGTCTGAGTTGATGATACTATCAAATTAGCAATCTACAATATCGCAACACAGAACAACAAAATATTGAAAGGCAAAAAGTGCAATAACCTTCCTCGGACTTATGGCCCCACTGTCTTCTGCCTCATTTATCATGCTCAGACCGATCCTGCACAAAGGGGAAACTGTTAAGGAGTCAAGTATAAATCAAACTTTAATCTTGACAAATCTAAGAATGTTCAATCCACAAGATTGAATTTAGAGAGGACGAAGAATCATTCTGACCTATCCTTGACACTTCTACAGGGCTCCATTGATTCAAGCTTTGCAGCAATGTCAGCTAAACATCCATCAGTGACTCTATTGAGATACACCATTGGTGTGCTTCCAATCAACTATACAAACAAAATCGAATCCTAAATTATAAAACTTTATCACAAAATATAAGCCTTTTATGAGGAAAAAAACGTATCTTTACTCATAAGCTTAGTAAAATTTGAATCCTTTGAACGTACTTGAGTGACATCTTCGGCAATGTTGACTGTTTCTGACTCGGCAATGTCTAACTCTTTGATTTCAACTGGCGGAGGTGGCGGAGGTGGAGGAGGTGTACGTTTGGTTTTGGATTTCGATTTCGTCCCGGTAGAGGATTTTCCGGAGATAGCGCCGATGACGAAGGAAGATACCGGAGTTCTGACCGTGAGAGATGATGAAGATTCACGGTTAAAGGCAAAGAGTGAGGGTTTTGCAGAACTGAAACGGTGTCGTTTTGAGGTTATTACACCGAACGGACTCTGAGGAAGAAGACGGAGCGAAGGAGACGAGAGTGCCATTTTTTCGTCGCCGGCGAGGTTTAAGGGATTAGGTTTCTGTTGCGTATTAATTTTTTTATCACAAGAAAAAATGAAAAAAACAAAAAACAAAAAAAACATAAAGAAGGTGACGAATTGGATAAAAGAACCTATTATTTTGTTTAAAATACAGAATGGCATGTGACAAATATATCTTAATTTTTATGTCGGTACAACTAACTGTTAATAGAATGCTAGCACATCTATAGATGGAATATATATATTTTTAAATTAACCCTTTCTACATTTGTAGTTGTAAATTAATCCATGTAAAAAGTAAACAAACTCTTTCAAATAAAAGATAGTGAGAAAATTCGAGTGCATCTCCTAGAAAATACAGTTACTAACTAATATTTCCCATGTTCCTAAATATTTAATTTTTTAGATTTTTTTTTTGTTCCACAAAATTTAATTTTCTAGATTTTTTTTACATTTTTATTATTGAATTATACATTTCAAGAAATATTAACTGAAATAATTAAATTATACAAATATTATTGGTTTATAGTTATTAGTAATTGTTAATATTAGAGAATAAATGTAGGCATAACTAAGTAATTATTATTTTAAATGTGTGAAAACTTTAAAAATTCATTTATTTAGAAACATAGAGAGTATATATTACAAGGAAATTTTGTGGTGTAAACTAGGAACCTTAACGTTGTTTTTACTACCAATCAACAAGACAAGACTAAGAAATCGAAATTAAATGTTAGATATCTAAGATAATATTTTTTTTTGTTAGTCATTTGTCAGACACGTCACCTTGCTTTTTAATCTTCGTCTCGAAGTATTGAATTGAATCCCAAAAACAATAATAGTCTTTTCGTTCATCTTTCTGATCTCGACCCTTATAAATAATGGAACACGATAACCACGTTAAGCATTTAAAAACTACCTGGATATGGCATCCAAAGCAATTCTCTTTCTGGGTTTACTTCTCGCCGTGATATCTTCTCCGGCCACCGTCAATGGTGGACCAGTGTGCCCTGAGAGTTCAACGTTTGGTCGAGGAAGCTTTCCTGATGGTTTCTTGTTCGGTGCTGCCACTTCTGCTTTCCAGGTATATCGAATTTGGATTTAGAAGTCTCCGTTGACTGATTTTTTTTTATTCCGGCGAGTTTTGATCGTTCGTTGCCTGATGTGCTCTCTGGTGATTGAACTTTTCCCAGTAAATCAGGATTTTTTTAAATAATCATCTCTAGTAGCTTCGTAAGTACGATTAGCAAAGTTTTAAATCCCAAATCCAGTTTAAAGAAATCAAATTTGATATCTTTAGTGGAAGCTTTATAAGGGAAAACTTGAAAGTTTTATCCTTTATCCATTTAAAGGCAGTTACTTGTCATGAATTTGTCGACTAGAGTTTAAGAAATTGATGCTGAATTTTACCCATTGGTCATTCTCAAGTCTCTTACTTTGATGATTTAGGCCTAAGATTGTTTCTTTGTCAAGGGTATAGTCACATTCACTTTTGAGTCCTCTTGATGCTTCAGTTCCATGATTGACTTATTGTTAATCCTCTTCTAGTGCCAGAGGTTTCTGGATCTGATCAAACTTTGTTTCAAATTTTGCTTGTATAGCATGAAGGTGCACCAGAAGAAGGAGGCCGAGGTTCAAGCATTTGGGACTCGTTTACTCTTAAACATTCAGGTTTTTCCTCTTCTTCTAACTAGTCAGAAGATTATAAACCGAGTCACTGTTATGATTTTAGAATTCAATCTGGTCCTGAGATTAAGTCATGCGCATGTTATTTAAATCTGCAGAAAGGAACAATAACCTTGATGGCAGGCTGGGAGTTGATTTCTATCATCATTACAAGGTATATATTCTACGAGCAATCCTTCTCCCTGAAGATGAGCTTTTTAAGTTTGTAATTAGCAAAGGCTTCATCTAATCTACCTTTTTGAAAATGTTGCAGGAAGATGTTCAACTATTGAAAAAATTGAACATGGATGCCTTTAGGTTCTCTATATCATGGTCAAGAATATTTCCCCGTAAGACAAATCAGTTTCTTTGGTTAATGATCCTTTTGCAATTTACTATGAGATGCACTCTCTAATAACTTTGTTGCTTCTTGAAAACAATCAGATGGGAAAAAGAACAAGGGAGTGAGTGAAACCGGAGTTAAATTCTACAATGATCTTATTAACGAGCTCATTGCAAATGGTTATTACAACTTCTGCCACATTATCGATTCATATCATATCTCCTTTTTTTTTCCTTACCCACGTTGCTTAAAATGGCACTCTTGATTGAGTTTTGCAGGTGTAAAGCCTTTGGTTACATTGTTTCAATGGGATGTACCTCAGGCTCTCGAAGATGAATATGACGGTTTCTTGAGTGACAATATTTTGTAAGTCTTTTAAGCCAAGTATTGATCTGTGTTATATCAGTTCTGTTTCGTATCTTTTTGCGGTTACTTAATATTTTCTGAGACTTTGTATATAGGGAGGACTTCCGGGAATTTGCAAAGTTTGCCTTCAATGAATATGGTGATAGAGTGAAGCATTGGGTTACTATAAACGAGCCTTATGAATTTAGTCGTGGTGGATATGAGACTGGAGAGAAAGCACCAGGAAGATGTTCTAAATATGTCAATGAGAAGTGCGTCGCGGGCAAGTCTGGACATGAAGTTTACACCGTTAGTCACAATTTGCTGTTGGCTCATGCCGAAGCTGTGGAAGAATTCAGGAAATGTGGAAAGGTAGAATCTTTAGAACCGATATATAATATATATATATATATGCGTTTCAATTTAATTTCGATTGATCTAATCCATGGATTTCAATATAAATAGTGCAAAGGTGGGAAGATCGGAATTGTTCAAAGTCCAATGTGGTTTGAGCCTTATGATAAGAAATCCAGCTCGAATCCTCCAGAGGAGATAGTGAAGAGAGCAATGGATTTCACTCTAGGCTGGTGAGTAGTCTTTAAGAAATATTGTTTAAGCCATCTTATATTAGCTTAGCGTTTTGAGTGTGGTATCTTGCTATTTGCTTGCAGGCATATGGAACCAATAACACATGGAGATTACCCTCAGACCATGAAAGATATTGTTGGTGCTCGATTACCATCGTTTACGCCTGAGCAGAAGGACAAACTGAAGGGTTCTTACGATTTTGTTGGTATCAATTACTTCACTTCTGCTTTTGTTGCTCATGTGGACAATGTTGATCCAGAAAAACCGAGTTTGGAAGCTGATTCTCGCTTGCAATTACATTGTATGCTCTAACTTATAACCATTACATTTCTTGCTTATTTCTGTGATACTTACTTATCTTCCTCTCTAATCTTTTTTCGATTACTTGCAGCAAATAACCCAGATGGGTTCAAGATCGGTTCTCAGGTATGGGATATATTTGTCATCGATACAATATTTCTCTTTGTTTTAAACGATTTGAGCTTTTCCTTAGTCTCTTTCTTATGTAATGCTTCAGCCGGCTAGTGCGAAGTATCCAGTTTGCGCAGACGGGTTAAGAAAAGTTTTGAAATACATCAAAGAGAACTACAATGACCCAGAAATCATAGTCACTGGAAACGGTAAGCCATTGGCTTTGTTGCTCTCTGCTTAAAAACTCACTCAGATCTTCATAGCAAGAAATTAAATTCATTGCATTTGCAGGGTATAAGGAGACACTTGGAGAGAAAGATGTACTTCCTGATGCACTCAGCGATAATAATAGGAAGTATTATCATATGAGACATCTCATGGCTTTACACGGAGCAGTCTGGTGAGTTACATTTCACGGTTCCAAAAAGACTCTGTTTCTAATTCTCTAGTTGGTGGATTTAGTGATAGGCTGTTTCTGCTTCATATATATAACTTTTTTGGTTTTTGCAGCGAGGACAAGGTTAATGTTAAAGGTTACTTTGTGTGGTCACTTGTGGATGGACTAGAGTGGGAAGACGGATACAAGACGAGGTCTGGACTGTACTATGTAGACTATGGACACAACTTGGGACGGCATGAGAAACAATCTGCCAAGTGGCTCTCGAAGCTCCTTGAGAAAGTCCCAGACACCATTCAGTCAAAGATGGAGTCGGAATCAAGGAAAGAGTTATGAATGATCGGAGAATCAATAACCTTTTCACGACTCTGCTTAACCGATCATCGGATGTAATGTTTGTTTTTATATTATATCGAGTGTAAGCCAGCGATCTATGTAGTTTATAGGATAAATAAAGAAGGAACTTATGTCACACGTTACCAGTTGTGTTTCGTAAAGATCAAGTCATCCTTCTTTTTTTTTTTTTTAAGGTCATCTATATATCCACATGGCTGATTATAAACATTTGGCATTTCGACGTAAAATTTCGATAAAGCCTTTCACATGGTTGAATTGAAACTATATCCATTACATTTCTGTCTAAATCAGATTCCCAAAATGTCATTAAAAACCCTAAAAAGGATGTGTAAACCTTTGAAACCTATGAACCTTCATCTTCACCAAAGGAGCTTTCCTCGCAACAGCTTTCCAAATCATCTGAACTGCATCATCTCCGTCGTCATCCTTGGACGGGAAACGCAAATCGAAATACTTCTCAACTTCCTTCAACCGTTTCCACATCTTATTATACTCTTCTCTTCCAATGCTCCTCACAAGACCCATAAGAAACCCTTTCTTTAAAGCGTCTGATGATCGGACAAAGAGACAGAACTCGTTGTAGTTGAGAACATCTTCGTAAGGCAACTCAATGTCGTCGCTAATGATCACGGGAATACAGTGACTAGCTATGGCATCGAAGAGGCGGTTGGACGAAGGAGTATCGCCGGCGATGTTGAGGCAAAACTTCGACGATCTCATACCTTCCCCGGCTTTGGTTATGCCGTGATTTCGAACGCTACCAAAAGAAAAATGGACGTCTTTTTCTTCTTTTAGAAGGTAGTATAACTCTTGTCTCACGAATCCACCCTACAAGATTGTGTATGAATTGAGATCAATTTAATAGAAGGTTTTGAACATCGCATCATGGATTATATTAGGAAGAGGAGAATCTGGTTCAAAAGTTTACCCGAAAATACGTACAGTACTTAAGTTGTTGATGAACTAAACATGAACTTTGCAAAGACCAAAAAAAAATTATTAAGAGATTTTCTGCGTGTGACAAAAAAAAAAGAGAGATTTTCTGCAAAAGTGTGTGATTCTCTTCAAAACCACTCATATGAGATGAATTGAACGGAACTTGAACCATGATATATACTTAGCCAAATTGAAATTATCTGAACCAAATTTTCTATAGATCATTCATATATTCGGTTCTACAAATAAGTGAAACCTAATTCAAAAACTTAGTCATATCAAACAAAAACTAAAATATGTTATAATAAGATTTCATCAGCATGATCAAATTGAGAATATTCTCATCACCATCTAAAATCATAGACCTGTAACCGAACTGAAACTAAAGTAAATCAAAATTTCGCCTAGCTGAACCAAACAGAATTTAGTTATAATTCGGTAACAATTAGTCTAAACCAAAAACAAGAATACAATTTCAAACACACCAATATGAAACCCTAAAGAGCGTCGATTTCCACAAAAAAATTATCATATATTTTCGGAGTTTCGAAACAAAACTGTACTATAAAACAACATAACTCACTAATTAACCGGATCTATCCACTTAATGCGATATTGTGAAAAAAAAAACCTATGGGAATTATCTAGAATTTGGAATTCCCGATATAAAATAAAATAGCGTACTAAAAGCAAGCAAAGTACTCACAGCTTTGCGGTAGATGGCTCCTTGGAAGTAGAGCAAGATCGGACGGCCATCAAAGGCCGATGTGTCATTAACGTACGATGGAACAAGGTGTTTGTATGGAGCCACAATGTCTTTTTCAACATTAGCGACACGTGGTGAGTATCTACCAAAGTCAGCGACCACAAACATCGCCGGATATAGCTTATGTCTTGCCGTCGACATACTATTGGGATGGTGCGCCATTATCACATGATCCTTCCCTCCTGAGATCTTCCACTCTTTTTGGGACGTTACGTATCTCACCACATTGTCCTATCAATAAATTAAGATTGGATGTCAAGTTATTTTAAGATTTTTATGACACTCTTGACTTGTTTTCTTTTTGTTGCGTTACAATTGCATTTTTTTCATTTGAGTTTCTGATTACGTTTATATGTTAGAAAAATGTGTATTATACCAAAAGTATTTGATGGGTTTTGTTTTCGTGTTATGAAAATTATATTGTATATAATTTGCAAAATAATCTGAAAATAACAATATATATTCAACTTTTACGCAATCAGTAGGAAAATGTTAAATGAAACTCTTAAGGAAAAAAAAAACAAAAGGTGTAACTATTTGTATTTGGTTACCTGCAACTCTCTGTCTTGGCTCTTCTTCTGCTTTTGGTTAACTTTAGAGAATCGGTTATAGCTTAAGGAAGAGAAGAACGGCACAAACACGACATCAGCTTCGCTCGAGTTCTTCACACGTATCGCAGCACGAGAGCTTCTAGAATCTTCTGGAAGCTCAGAGAACAAAAGATCTAATGTTAGCCAATACTCAACACTGTGCTGCAAGTTAAGACCACCTGGATGGTGAGGAACATTGACTCTAATATCAGGCCACACGACGTCTTTTCTCTCTGGCTTCCAACCCAATAACCCAAAGTGAAACTCTGGACTCATATCATACATGTAGACTTTCAATACCTTCTTCTGGATGCATCGGAGGGTTTTAACTCTGTTTTCATTAATGGGTGACTCTGTTTTTGTTCTTCCTCTGTTTTCATTAATGGATTCCTCTGTTTCTGCACCTTCTCTGTTTTGGAGATTTGGCGATATGGCGTTGTTTTGGGGAGAACTGTTTGAGTTCTTGATGATGATGAGAGGGGCGTCTGTGGATTCTGATCCTGAGATGTAATCGAGAACTCGGTTAGGGTTTGTGGAAGAAAAGATTAAGAACCAAGAGAGGACGGTGAGGATCGAGATCAACAAGAAAATAATCGATTTTCGAGTGATGAGAGAACGTGAGTTTGATCTCTCACCCATCTCTGAGAAACTAAGATAATAGATTGGAGAAAAGGAATCATATATATATATCAAGAATCTGAAATTACGATGAACAGATACATAGAAGAAGAAGAGGAAGAAAGATTGTGTAGATTCAAAAACCCAGGAGAAATTTCTGTGAAAAGAAACTAGGTTTAGGGATTAGGAAAATTTTCCCGAGAAAATAACGTAGTGAGACTTATTGGAGTAATAAGAAAATTTTGAGGTAGATGAGAAACGATGAAAACGCCGAAGAGAGAAGACACAACACAACACGCTCTTTACTCTCTCTCTCTCTCGCTTGTGAAGGAAGAAACTGAGTCGTCGTCTTTGATCTTTAGACGCGGGGCAATTAAAACGATCTTACAATTTGCATACCTTTTTATCATTAACCAAAAACAAAAAATGTTTTTTTTTTAATTGTCATAAAAAACAATACCAAGAAAAAGTGGTAAAATATGTATCAATATTATTATAGTTTTAATTTAGTAAAAATGAGTAATATTTCCGGGACCACTGATTTTGAAGGAAATAGTAAAAAGTTTTTGTGAAATTTAGATAGCTAATGGTAGTCAGAAAATGGTCAAAACGTTATGATTGATTAAATGAAATTTTATCAAATTTTTTGACTCAATATAAGAGTTTAATGATCATATGAAATTTTGACACAAAATTTATAGCATTTTTAGGTGATTATATTTAAAGACTACAAATAATGTGTAATCATTTTCTTAACTATTATATAGCATTTTTAGTAGTATTTAAAAAATTCTTAAAGTGACTCCTTGGTTATTCATAGATAACGTAACGTCTGTAATTACTTATGAATAATTAATCCCTATTGTATATAGATATTTGATTTAATAAAAAAAAAAAGTTACATTTTTTCCCGATGAAAAGGACATAAAATTCTGTAAACTAAATGTGCAAATCACATCGTCGGTTGGTCTGTCAACGTTTACGTGGGATGAAACCTGACAACTCTTTTGAATTTAATTTTTAACAATGTTGCGTGTGACCTAATCAAATCGATCTTGATTTCAAAACTAAAGTACTAAGCAAATATTTCTCCCGTAGGCACAAATTTTTCAGATCCCACGACTTGGGAGTTGGGAAATTTCTTTCATCAAGCACTTCTAAAGTAAACAAATCTCATTAATGACCAAACGTAACAAATTGCAAAACAAATAATTATTTGATGAGTTGCCACGTGTTTTTTATTCGGCCGACAATATAGCGAAGCCCACAATCATTTGGATTACATTACGTTGGGCCAACAGCAAAAGCTCAAAGCTCAAAATTACACATTTCATGTTTTTTCTTTTAACAAAAATTTCCGAAACTAAGCTCATATAACCCCTTTCAATTTTTTATTTTTTTTAGTCTTCTTTTGTAAATTGCAAACTAATTAGTTAAGCGATTGTAAATTACTCACTAAAGTAAACCCGATTAGTTAATTTTGATAATTATCCAACGTATAACCAACAAGGTATTTATAAGTTAGGTTTTCTTTTTTTTTTTTTTACTGAGAATGCATGAGAGGTTTGTAGAAGCAAATTCCTATATATTGGCAAATTATACATACTTTTTCTTCTTATTGAAGAGCATTGATATTTAGTTATAATCCCAAAAAAAGAAGTTTGAAAATTTTAACATATGTTGTGAAGGTTTAACTATTCAATTTGAAATTTAACATATGTTGTGAAAGTTAACTATTCAATTTCATATAGAGTTTTTGAAGAATTTCTCTAATAATCAAGTATGATTAATCTTATTTTAAGAAGGCTTTATGTTTGTAGCTTCAGTCAAATATAATTTACAAGATATTCATAACTTAATGAATGTTGTGTGTGTATGGAATCAGCTACATATATTTATCTTAGTAACCCATTTAATCATAAGCACTTCCACCATTTCATCAAAATGGGCATGGGTCACATTTTGAACCAAAATGTCCACACCGTCGGGGTCATCACCGCTGCGTCTCGTGAAGCTGCTGCTGAATAAAAGATAGCATTTGTGGAGGCCGGAGCCAACGAATGCGTTGAAGAATGCCTTGGCAAAGATACGGTGAAGAGGATAATTGGACGACTCCAGTAATCCACGGTATCAAGACTCAAAAGACTTTTACTTATTTATTTATATACTAGAGATGTCTGAACTCTATTTTGTGATCAGTAGTACTCAAACTCAATTTTTTTTTTCGTGAAAAATATATATATGTGAGTTTGAGTATTACTGATCAACCCTTTATTTGCATATGATTGTTGGCTATATACATAATCATAAGTACATAAATCCAATAACCTTGAAGTGGAATCCGTATGGCTCCGAAGTCAGTAAGTCTTTTGCAGTGAAATGCAAAAATAAGACAAAAGACCGACTGAAGTGAGAGAAGCATCAGCTGATTTTTGTAAACTTCATTAAGCTTTGTGCACACAAAGTGTTAAAGACTGCGAAATCCAGATTAAAAATGATGAAAACAAATTTTAGGTTTTATCACGCTGATTGATGTTATGTGGTTGCATTATTTTTTTTGTATTTTTATTATATTTTGCTTATGTTTTACTTATATTTTGTTTTTTATTTATATTTTTCAATAAATGTAACATATTGATAGAGTTGCACTCAGAAATAGAATTTCAATATATTGATTAGAAAGCTTAATTTAATATTGATGTGATAAAATAATAGCATACAAATTTATACTAAAATTTCAAGTTCGTTTGGTTCGAATTCAAATTGCAGACAAATTTATACTAAAATTAAAAAATCTGTTTAATTTGTTTTTAAAAATCTGTTTAAAATTTATTTAAAGGAATTATCAATGTATATTGAATTAATAAATTTTAGAAATTGGTAAAAAAAAACTTAATTGCTATCTCATTATCTGGATGGAGTGAACGGTGGCAACTGCGCCACAGTTGCAAGTAGCAAAAACCTAATACTAGTTTAGAAAATAACTCAATATATATATATATATATGTTTTTTTGAAAAGGCAAATAGCTCCATATTAATTGACTCGAATTCTCCCCTTATTTACATGTATTTATATTTTCTTTTCTCTCTCTCTCTCTCTCTAAACAAAACTGATCCATGTAATTTTTATTTCTTTATTTAGTAAGGGTTATTCATTTTTGGAACAACTTACAAAAAAGTGAGAAGATAAACAAACGTTAAAAGAAATAGATTACATCGATCTTGAAAACAAAAAGGAACGTTAACCGAACATGTAATTGCCGAAACAATTTGGGTCGAGCAAGACGACATCGTTTTAACGATGCTATGAGAAAGGAAAAACTACGAAACGACGACGTTAGAGTTGGCAGCCTACGTCTCTCGATGCTTTGTAAATTTATCGCTGTATAAATTTTGGACTTTTGAGATCTTATATCTGAATGTGCAGCATTTCTATATCTTCCATCATCATATTTTCTTTTGTTTGAGAGCCGGCCATCTTAGGAAGAACTATAAGTTGAATGCCTATACTGATGATCTTTTGAGTGTCCTCTGTTTTCCCTTTGGTTGAGGCCAGCAATCTGTCTAGGAGGTGGAAGCTCTCTATGTGGAGGAGGAGGGTTTTTTCTTGTGGGGTTCTTTGCTGCATTTAGTCCTGGATAGGCCAGTAATGCTTTGGGAGACCTTGAAGCTCAATCCAGAAGGGGATTTTTGAGGGAAAAGAGGCTGAAATAACTGGTTCCCATCTCATTGGTTAAAGTGGTATGGTCTATTGTCCAGAACTATTTGTAGATCCTCCTCGAAGTCGAATCGAAACTGGAAGCAGGGGATTCTCTTGTCCACTATGGATGATATCTGGGAAGGGCCTGTGGATACGTGTCTGTATAGGAAACAGTTGGTTGAAGGAAGACAAGGAGTCATGCTTCAATATGTGTTCTTGGAGAGTAGATGTAATCTTGCAGATAAGGGCGTACAAAGTTAATCATAGCTCTGTTGATAATATATCGTTTAGGTTCTTACTCATGTATACATGATCTCAGTAGTGTAAATGTATTAAGAGGACTAGACCAGCGACTCATTTTGTGAGATCAAATGTAATTAAATCATCCAAAATCTTCAATCATCCACATCACACTCATTTTAATTATCATTTTTGTTACCAATAAACCGTTTTTGTTATTATAATTTTTTTTTGTTGGTCATATTATTTCCTACCTGAATTTTTTTTTTGTGGGTTAAAACATTTCGTAGCTGTAACTGTGACAAATTTACCAATAAACCATTTTTTCGCCCCCAAATATCTCTTACGGTTAGCGTTTTGTGACTGTTAATATGAAGCCCATATAACGAAATTGGTTTACGTTAACTCTGGGCTGGGCCAACAGAAAAGAGTCTGTGACCATATTTGGTCAATTGATTGTAACTTCATACTTTAGTTAGCCGTGTGGTTGTTTTGTTGATTAGTAAGAAGTTATTTTAGATTATATATAGCCGAATTTATTTGCTGTTAAAAATACGTAGATATCAGTTTTGGGTTCGCCCTATAAAAGAGAACTTCATGGATTCAATAAAAATCTTTTTAACATATATAATCTAAAATAATCCTATGATAGACAAGAAACAGATAAATAATTATCAGCAGACATGAGAGTAAAAATATAGATAAGAAACATAAATTATAATGTTTAATAAAATTAGTCAACAAATCTTGCATACTTTCTAACCAGCTAACGGACAAATATTAAAAAAAAAAAAAAATAGACAGAGAATGTGGGAAGCTACAAATGCTAAAAGGTTGGGTGTCTCCTAACTCCTAAGTAGTAGTACAAAATAATAAACAACAAAAAATTATTCGGAAAAATTAAGTTTATTAATTATCCACACGAAAGCCAATGGGAAAATGTGTGGACTAAGTTTGAAAAGATCCATATGGCAAGTCTCACTCGATATATATATATATATCAATATATGCTTTCTTCTTTGAGTTCGGAAATCAAGAATTAACCAAACATGCGTCTCCTAGTCACTGGTTATAGTGGTCGGTGTTGTCGCCTAGTGGCTTTATTTCATCGCTTAATACGAATTTTATTATCTACATAATCGTCTTCTCTCTCTTTATTATAACATTAATGAATATTTTTGTATAAATATTGGCAATTCAACTCATATTTTTTTTTTAAAATTTTTGAAGATCAAATCCATGCAGACCCTAGATCTCCCGGACGAGAACCAAACTATTTTAAATTCATCTTTTTTGGAAAGAAATCTCTCCCAACAAAAATCGAACTATGGCGCTTCAAGTTCCTAACAAAAACTTTTACTACCGGTCCAATTTCACAGTGGTCAACTCATATTATTTGTTCTAACCTTGTTTATTTCTACCGATCTCTTCACCCAAAATCAGTCAAACTACGATTGAGATTGATAATACTATATAGAATGACGGATTCGTGCAAACTTTTAATTAATGAGATCCAATTACAAAAATTTATGTAAAATACTTCAATTTTTTTTTTTTTTTTGTCGCAAGTAAAATAGTTAAAGGGAAATAGTAAACTGATGATTTTTGTTGTTGTTTATTAAAGATTAGAGAATTAATTGAACATAAATCTAGATTCTGCAAAGTTGACAAAAAATAGATTGTTCAAAACTGTGCGATTTTACATAACTACAAAATAAAAACATGATTACATCATTTCACATATCACTACTAGTAAGGATTTTTATTAATTTAAATTTATGTATGTGTTTTCGATTAATACATGTATATGGTTGTTTACTGTGTTATTATCTAGATTAAAACCTAACATAATATATGTTTGTTGATAAAAAGATATATATATATATATATACACACACATATATATATATATGTGCTCGTGCCACCCTATATTATTACGGAGAGCGATGGCAGATTTTATAAAAAAATATCTTGGATTTGTCTATGCATGATTTCGAATAGTCCTTCAGATTTATTAAGTGAACATTCAATACTTGTAACCTTTCATGTGATGTTTACAAGGTTAGATCTAATGGGCAGAATTTGCGTTACAAAAAAATAAGATTTTTGTCTTAACTATCCGATTAAGATCTTGCTTCGAGTTGTTAATAAAGGTTTGTGTTTCGGAGAGCAGGAATCGACAAGAATACAAAATCTGATGAACCCAGCTGTCTTATGCTCTTCTTTTTTCAATATATATATATATATATATATATTCAATCAAAACTAAAATAATCCAAATTATATGTACTGATATACAAATTTTGAACTCGCTCTAAAATCAGATCACTAATTAAGCGTTTCATTAACTACTTTACGACCAAGCTAATCTTTTACCAATTTTCATAGCCGACATTTATTAAGTACTATATGAGCATTTGCTTTGTAAGATTTGTTAAATTTCTCTTTTATATCGTTTTGTATAGGGTTAATATGCATTTGACCCTACTTGATTGTTTTTGATAGATTTTTTTCTTATTTTTAAAGTTTTTCCCATAATAATAGCATATAAGATATATATTTTTTAATTGCTATATTAAATTTTCAATTATATTTTTCAGAATATACTTCATTGGGTGAATTCATTTTTCAAAATTTAGAGTAGAGATAAGATTTAGAACATATATATACATATATATATATATAGAATTCAATTAATTTTATATAATGAATGAATATCGTGATGTTTTTTATAATAAAAAAAATAATTTATTTTGACGAATTCTTAATTGTTTGAGATATGCATTATCGAGTCAGTTGAGAAATTGTCAAGTGAAAGGAGATGAGGAAGCTTATGACCGCTTTAAGGATTCACTTATTATAATTAAGCAGCTAAGTAGTGGATATACAGTCCATTTTTTTTAACTCCCCACAAGGCCTTCTTTTTGGGCTTAAATAAGTGAGATTAACGATCTATCTTAAAATGCTTATTTAATAAGTTTAAGTATCCTCTCAAAATTAATTGCTTAATTATAGTAAGCGGAGCACTAAATTTTTGAAAATGATTAATTCATGTGACAATTTGTCCTACTATAGTTGTTAACCTGATAAACTCAAAGCATATAATCATATATTTCTTCTTTTTTGCTTCCACTAATCATACAAGTCTATTGATCTTGCACTTTGGGATTAATGTTTTTGTGTTAATTAAATACAGTTAAACTGATTTTTTTATTAGATAGTTTTAAGTAGTTTATGATCCTAGTCTTTAATTAATCGGATTTATGACTGGCGACTTCCACCTAAATAATTTCATATCATACTACCATGGCCATCTATCTGAGAGGTCTCCAACTTTTTTTTTTTTAATATAATTTTAATAATGTTGCTCATTACTCTCTCTGCACACGAACTTGAAGATCCCTAGACACAAATTTTATTGCAAATCAATTATTTATATTTTACAACTAAATAACTACATTGATACAAACTAAATCTCTACATTGATACAAACTAAATCTCTTCGTCTTAGAAGAGCTTTTGACTTCATCTTATATTTTTGAAA
This sequence comes from Boechera divaricarpa, assembly GCA_026770425.1. NCBI lineage: Eukaryota > Viridiplantae > Streptophyta > Magnoliopsida > Brassicales > Brassicaceae > Boechera > Boechera divaricarpa. The sequence goes on from CM049184.1 coordinate 1,277,715, forward strand.
ATAAATTACAGAATGAAAACAGCAGAAGAAACTTTGATTACACGATAGACTCAAAAGGAAAAAGAAAAAAATGAATGGAGCGCTGCAATAAATTCTAAGGTAGAAAAACAAGGCATCTGTTGCATCACCACATAAGAGTAAAGCCAGTTCATGTCTATCTTGGAACCTGTCGATAACAAAACGAAAACAACAGATAACAAAAAGAAGATATTTTATATATACTACAAAAAGAAATAGAAAAAGATAAACAAGAACTAAAAAAGATCGCTTGATAGGATCCCATAAAATCGAATTATTTGAAGGAAGGGGGGGAACCGTAAGGCTGAATCGGATTTTAAAACTCAAATTTGTGAGAGAAATGTTTATGTGATCAAGAGAAGAGAGAGTGTATATTTTCCCAATGTTTCGTTCGCCAAGAAATCCAATAAATCTTTCACCGCGCAACTATAAAATACTACTGTTTAACAAAGAACTATATAGTCTTACTTTCAAAAGAAGGCAAAGAAGACACAACACACATATATATACATGTGATCTTCCATGCATAAGTTATCTATGTAGAGTTTTATTTTCTTCAATAGAAGTAGTAAACAAACATTTACGTTAGAACATGAACGCCGACAACAATCAAAATAGCAGTTTTAGAAGATAATTGTACAAGCGAGTATTAGAAAACAAATTGATCGAAACGGTAATTTTTTTATATTGCGATGACAAAGATACTGTAGTTTGAACAATTGTTTTCTAAAAATACCATTTTTCTTATTGTTTTCGGCATTTTGTTTTCAGCATTAATTTTTTTTTTTTGGTCGGCGTTTTCAGCATTAATTTTATTTTATTTTTTTTTGTAAAGAAAACAATAATAATAAAATAATGCCGAAACAAATAAAGATGTGTTAATTATACTAAGAACATGAATTAAAAACTTATAATATTTGTTTGATTCAAATGTGAGAAACCTCGTCAAATCACAAAACTTCAGTTACAGAAACTAAGTCTTAAAAAGTCATGTTCATTTACTGCACAAACCGACACTCATCAATTAGATTTATATTCGCTTTCTCTTACGAAAGACTTTCTATGATTAAATTATGATGATTAAAATATATTGTAGCAGACAATTTAGGACTTTACCCCAATTGGGTTCCATCTCATATTCCAATTTTCAACACCAAAGTGAGGATCGAGAGAGAGAGAACAAAAAAAAAAAGAGTACGTTTGCTCAAAAACCAAATAATATAACAAATATATTCACGAGGAATTCCATCAGCAATAAAACTAAAACAAATGATATCAAGATTGAATTATTACCAGGAAATAAGCTTCACCATGTTGTAAGGTATGCATCAAAAACCCGAACTCATCAGTAGGAAGAGGAACACCTGAGGAATGCACCAAAACCAAATCTTCTCCAAACGTTGCTTTCATGTCTATTCCTCCTCTCGTCACTTCTGTCGGAACTCCGTTTATAAACACCGTTATAACCCCTGAATTTCAAACATATTTCTAATATTATGTAAGAAAGATTAGATTAGAAAATTAGTTGTCAAGAACAAGGTTAGGCATTATTGGAAGAAGAATTAAGCTACTACTCATAAAAAGTCAGTTCTTTGGTTGAAACTCATCTGAAACTTTTTATTCTTATGTTTTCTTTAAAAACACTTCTATAACTAAAATTGAGATCTAGAGACGTTTCTCTCTTGGAGAAAAATAAATAAAACCTTAACATTTTTTTTTTGGTAGTATATATAAGAATTAAAGAATTTGCTCTCAAGTACAAAATGTTAGGCAATACTGGAAAAGTGATTAACCAAGAAGCAATTATTAACTAAGTCGCCAAAAAAAAAAAAATCGGCTCTTTGGTTGAAACCCACCCAGAATTGGATTTTTTTCCTACCTTTAAAACAACTTTTACAATTAAAAAATTGTTACTTTTAGAGACTTTTTGGGGAAAGAAAGAGGGTTTAGAGGACAAAGCACTTGGGTTTACAAAGAAAAAAGAGTCATGCAAATTATTTATTTTTTCTTTTTTTTTGTGTTTACCTTGTTGGTAGTGAAAATTGGAGTTTTGATCAGATGGGCACAAAATCGATGCGACATTTGAGCTATGATCTTGATAATGATGATGATTAGCTTCATGGTAACCCATTTGGCCAGACATTGTTAAGAGATTATCCATGCCACTATTGCTTTGATTATCACATCCACCACCACCATAAGAAGAGGAAGAGCTAGCTGAAGAAGAAGTGGAATAGGAGCTTGAACAAGAAGGAGGAGAAGAAGAGAGACCAAGGAAAAAGGAAGGAACTTGGGATGACCCACCAAATAAGTAATTGGAAGAAGTGCTACAACCTCCAAACCCCAAATCACTCCCACTATGATGTGGTAAGCTGTTGCTCACCATCATGGTCTGGTCACAAGTGTTGGTGGTTGCGGCCGCGGCTGCAGCTGCAGCCTGGAGCTGTCGCTGCCTCCGGCGGGATCTTGACCGCCGGTTTTGAAACCAATAGAAGACATTTGCATCTCCCACCGCGCCAAATTTCTCGAGCATCTTTCGTATCCTTACCGTCTCTTCTTTGGGAGGGTTAACCATGCCACTGTTGAAGATCGATTCAAGTATGAGTATTTGTTCCGGTTTAGGTGACCATCGTGACCGAACCGGTTCTGCTGAGGTGGAACCGGAGGCGGATGATGGGGGTGAGCGACTATGGCCGGTTGGGCTATGTAGAGTTTGTTCTTGGTCCATTGCTTTCAAGAATATTGATTTTTTTTTTTTTTGTTCTATTTTTCTTCTTTCTGGTTATATATGGAGAATTAAAAAGAAGCCACAAATTGTTTGTGAGTTTGTGAGAGGTGGTGAGTTGAGGGTAATGAATTTATAGGAGAATGATTACTTAAATAATATATTTTTCCTTGTTTATTAAGCTACATGTGGTTTATCTTTATCTTTTTGTGGATTCATTATAATATACTTGAATGATATAAGCATATTTTATATTTTGTTACATATAGTATATAGGTGCCGAAGTGTATAAAGTCTTAACTCGGAGAAATACAAACGAGTGGAAGTTGCTTGGCATTTGAAGATATAGCAACTAAGCAAATCCCCTTTGACCATTGCAATTAGGGATAGTCCAAAAAGTTTACGGTATCCCTTATCCTTGCATGGCAATCAAATTCATTATATGCATTTGCCATGCTTAAAACATAATTTCGCACTAACGGGGACGACAAAAGAAATTAGCTATCGACTATTTGTTTAATCCAACGTTGTTCAAAACTTTATCCAACAAAAAAATTCTAAAACCAAAATTACAATTGCAAACAATATGTTCAATCTAGCTAGTAATTTAAATGCATTTGAGTGTCAGATGGATTAGCCTGGTTCTGCTCAACCGGAGTTCGGTCCAATTTGTTATTACTCGTTGAAGGCCAGTCTTGAGTATAGTAGTTTATTGTTGGCAAAAAACAGAAGTCATAAACATTGGAAATAGAAATCAGACACCACAGTTTGACCTATAGGTGATGTTAAGGTGGTGGTAAATAAAAATTAGTAATCCTTCTGTTTCATTTTGCAGACACGTTTAAATTATATAATTTACTTCTTTTACATAAAAACATCATTAATTACAATTAATAAAAAAAAATTAAACTAGACAATATAAATAGTTATATTTAAATTTTTGCATAGAAATTTAAAAATATTGCTTAAATTGATTAAAGCAACTCTAAAACATCAATTAAAATAATAGGAAATACTATACATCACATAATAACTCAAGTAATATTATAATGGGTCCGAAACAAATATGTAAAAACGTACAATATTATTGAGAAAAAAAGTTAATTTGAAAATGGAGAGGCGCATATTGTACCGTCCACCTGAAAAAAAAAAAAAAAATATGAGTAAGTCGTCGGTTATGATTGTCCCTCTTTCTGCTCTATAAATCATCAAAGATAAATAAATATTAAACTAGTATTCTTTCTTTTTCAAAAGCAATACTTGTATAGCTTAATGATCACACTATCCCGACATATGTGTGTATAATGGTTTTATACTGCAGTGAACAAAATATACCAGCAAATAATAATTAAAACTTAGGAATAGGTAACATAAGCTATACATTTAATTTTTAAAATAAGTTATAGACTTTCTTAGTAAAAACTAGTTATCTGATTCACCAGATCATTCAACAACTACAACTGCAAGTGAACAGCCAAATGAATAAAAAATCATCGTAAAGAACTAATAAATCGTTCGAATAAAATCCAATAATCAGTTAATTGTATTTCTATCAATAACAACAATAACAAAAACATTAATGTATATTGATGGTTTAATATATTTCCACACATCCAATCAACGTCTTATCGTTACCTAGTTTGTATTCTCTTCACTGAAATAGACCATAATTTTGGCGTCATGCGACAGAGGCGCCTAAAAAGATTGTTTTTGTCACTTACATGAAAGAAATCAAAATGTTTTTCTTTGTCACTAAGTTTTGAACACTTATGAAAATGAGGAAAATCCTTGTAGGGGTAGTTTCTTAAGAAATTTTGGAATGGAAGTTAATTTATAAGTTGTAAAATCAATATATTTTGACCATGTAAAATTGTTTATTACAGTACATATTTTGGCATATTAAGTAATTTTATATTTCCGAAGGACGATCGAAACCGAATGTCAAAAAGTAAGGAAACCGTGCAGTTATTTATTATACCTATGACGTTAAGCAAACATGGCTTACAATGGGTAGCCACTCGATTTTTATTTTGTACGTGCAAAATATTATTATACCATATTAATTTGACAGTTAAGATATAGTTGTGCACTTCCTGTAATTTTAAAAAAAAAATTATATTATCTTGTTTGTTTTATTCCTATGGGAACCCTGATTTTTAATTTTATTGTTGGTTTATGTCTAGACTGTTTTGGTAATATCAGAACTCTGGTCAAGACTCCAAAGACGATTATAAAATAGTTTTCTGATCATAGTTGGATCGGAGGTGTTGTAAAATAATAATAAAAATGATGAGAAATAGATATTTAGTTTCTCAAGGGCACCTTGGTTATTGAGTTCTGATAAACATATTAATTTGAATCTTAAAAGATAGTTAGGTCCTAAATGATAACATACGGGACAACTTCGGAAAAAATGCAATATGTATATATAATTTTTTTTGTTATTATTAGAACCATCTCGGACTATACAGGACAGTAACCATTTAAGACTTTACTTTTATTAAGTTATTTCTTCTTTAGAGAGTCTAACCACTCAGAGTTGTCAAACTAACTTAATTAATACAACTAAATGGAACCAAACATCGCATGGTGGTGTATTGGGTCTTGCAGTTTATTAATTACCACTCAAGTGAATGTGTTATTAATCTTGGAGTTATCCATTGCTCGTAAATACGCTGATCTTTCCCGATTAGTAATTATGTCATGCCATAACGATTACGAGAGTAGAGTTACACATATTCATGCATGTTATTAAATGTAAATGTGAAATTTTTAAAAATACAGATATATGATTTAGTGTATATTCAGTGTACAAATGATCCGTGGGAATGGGGTGTATATTCAGTGTACAATGATGTATGATGGATGGATCAAAGTTATTTCTTTGTTTTGTTAGGGAGAATGTATTGAACTTTAAATGGAGAATAAAATAGTCCGTACATAGGTGAGTGTGCGAATACGTATGCAAAAGGTAGAGTGTAGAAAGAAGACACAGTCATAGACAACTTGCTTCTTCAGATGCCCTCTGTTTTTGCCTGTCTCTGTATAATTGTATAGCTGTTTTAGTTTTTTTTTTCCTTTTAATATTTTAATATAATATACTTTAATAACGTAAAATAAAAAATTGTTTCTTTTTGTTTTCTCTTGTGTGTTTTGGTGTTGTTTCCAGAAATGATTATTCAATTGATTCGCATATACATGTATCATGTATGGATAGCTCTATGTAAATATTCATAGGTAATGGATACGAGTATGGGCTCGGCTAGCTATCTGTACCCGAGCCAACATGTTATAAATACTTTTCTATACAATTTCATATTACTATATATAACTTATTTCTTATTCACTTTTCAGTTTCTAAACTTTTATTATTTTGTTAGATATTTTCTTTTCGTATTTTGGATAACAATAAATAAATAAATAATTAAAATTCTATAAATATTATTCCTTGTGTTTCGATTTATATGATGGTTTAAGTAAAACCATTTAAATTAATAATTGACACAAATTATATTATTTTATTTTTACATAAAATATTATTTCTTATCTAACTAACATACTTTATCAGTAATAACAAATAATACAAAATAAAAATGGTTACATGCAAACATCAACTAAAATAAAAATTGACATATCTATAAAAATGAAATACAAACACTTCTAAAACATTTTATAATTGTCCTCCATTTTTTTGTCAAGTTATAGCCATCAAATTTATAGTTCTGAAATCATAGTCTATTTTCAATTTTTCAGTGCTTTTTAACTGTTCTTCTAAATTTTGTTTGAAACTGTTTTTTCCACCAAGATTCTCAGTTTTATTAATTGAGAATACTTTAAACAATAACTAAATTAATTTAAAACCTTTATAAAAATAACTAAATTAATTAATATATTTAGCTAAACGAAATAGCTCTGGAAGTGAAAAATGTGCGTGTAAATAATACAATCTGTCGGGAAGTCATATATATATAAATTAAAAGTTTTAAAAAGTTGAAGACAAACAACACCCAGTTGTATCAAATCAATCTGATCAGTCAGAAAAAACTTTCAGATCTCCAGAATCTCCACTCCTTTATTTTATTCCAGTAATAAAAGGTTTTAACATCGACCAAAGAAATATGGATGAAATAGCCAACATGTTTTTGGGGTAAAAGAAAAGAGAAATTTGGAAACATCATAAATGGGAGAACAATATAACAGCCACAAATATATATATATCTTTTTTTTTTCAACCCTTCAACTATATATCTCTATATTAGAGGTTATATACGCTTCGATCCAGCCGACGATATATTTCTAAATTTCGCCAATAAAACCCACTTCCGTTCAGAGAAATATTACATAACGATACTATCTAAAATCTAAATCAAGCGACCACCAAGGAATTGAGGAAATGACATCATATCTATTTATATATCAAGGGGCGGATCTAGAATTTTGTTTTTGATGACGGAATATACTTTTTTGTTTGAAATATTGGACGCATATGTTCAAAAATTTTGAATATAAACTATAATTAAAAAAAAAATACATAGATAAAAACCAAAAACAAAATTTTGGTAGAGGGCCACTGCCGCCTTAATCGATGTGGCTCCGCCCACAGCAACAATTCCATAAAAATATAGCATACTATATAATGCTAATTTTCTATCAAGTTGATATGAAAAACATATTGTACTTTTTCTAACCTAAAGATATTATATTTGCTGAAAAGGTTTCCTATAAGCTTATATTTATATGAATATATATTCGGATTTCAGGGGGACACCGACCAACATGTGGTTATGCTTTTAGGGCACAAGTGTGAGACTCTTTTGTTTGTTTATCAACGTGTGAATAATAATAATATGTGTTTCACCCGCCCACATCAAATTCACTTTTTTTGGTTAATGTCCACGCACAAAAAAACCTTTGTGGCTAAAGTGAAAAATTGTCTATAGATACTTAATCTTTTGGAAACATGCAATTATTACAGCTGGATGATTAAAACTATACACTAACAGGTCTATTTATCAGATTATTTTACTAGTTTTGTTCCAATTTTATTGGATATCTCCGGGAGACAGTAATTAGCTTTTTGTTTTGCTTTTTTTTTTTTAATGTTAAAATGTGTGAGAGAGTAATTCATCTACTGATATATCGTTTCATTCAATTGCAACAGTTAGAGGAGCACTCTTGTAGAAAAAGGTTTCTATAGAGCTTATTCACATGATTATTAAACATAAACGATAAATTGAACACCTGGTGGTAGTAGAAAATTTTGTATACACGTTGTTATTTGATATGCCATAACGCTATATAATGTACACTGAAAATCTGGAAAATTAAAATAGTGTAAACATTAGATGTTGTAAGATCTCTATTTAGTACTTAAGAATAGAATAGACTCTAGGTTCAGTCTCTAATTATAAAACAATAGAGTCTAGGATTTGGACTAGAAAATTGGACGAGGCTTCTCAAAAAGAGAGGAAGAAAACCCTAGTTTAGCATATAAATGATCTCTGTGGTCCTGAAATTCTCAAATCCTGTAAGACTTCTAGATTTTGTTTCGTCTAAAAAAACATAGATATGTGGTCCTGCTCTGTGACATGTACGGACTATAAATATACTATACTCACGAGTCACGACTGGATACTTACATGATAGATAATGTGTCTGTGTTAGAGATGATAGATTCTGATGATGACGTAGTTAGTAGTATCACTATATATACATCGGGTTTTGGGGATTATAACCTTGGGACTTATGTATTTTCTAGGTCGTCTGAAAGAAAATACTATAGGCCATACATTTAATCTGATCGTCAAAGTAACTTATATGATATACGATGAAAAAAAACTTATACTGTATGTGTGTGTGTATATATGAAGAGTTTATTTTCTTTCTTAAAACTTCCATTTCAGTACTATTTTAAGACTATCTTTAAACCCCTTATTTAAAAAGTGAGTATACATGCCTTATTATATCATTTGTACTATTTTGTAGACTTTCTAATTAACCATATATAAAAAGCAGAATCCAAAAACATTATATGCAGATATGATGATAAATCACAATTACATTTAAAAAAAAAATATTACCTAGAGCCTCAACTTAAAAAAGACATAATTCATCACAATATTATTAATGACGTGATGAAAAAATGGTTTTCTTTTTCCTTAACAAAAATAATCATAACAAAAACATATAAAAATATTATGATCCTTCATTAATAGAGATCTCGAATAGATTCATGATACATTTTTATGATATTTGCATTCTATATACATTGTATTGTTAAAGGCTTAAGTTTTACTAACGTGACATATAGAGTTGAGTTTTGTGGATTTGTCCACTGAACTTGCAGAGCACTTATGAAGATATTAAAAAAAAAAAGATCCCAGGGAAAAAGACAAAAATATAAAGGGGGAAAGAACAAAAAAAACAACAACGACACAGAACATTAACTATTTATTAATAATATATATGCAGCATGCATGAATCCTGACAAGAAACTACAATCATCTCTCTCCTTTTCCATATTTTAAAGATAACAAACAAAACTTTCCCCTCATCTCTAATTTTTTTGAGAAGATAAATTTGTTTGAAGGATTTTCACAATATTTTAGATAATTTTTTCATACAGATAGAGAATATGCACTAAATAGTGAAATAATATTCTTTTATATATTTCAAAAAATAACAGTGGATAATATAACTCATAAATAAGTTGGTTTAATTATCATTTAAATAACACGGATTTCAGACGTCATTTCAACAAGTATCATGTTATTTAATTATATAATTCATTGCCATATGTGTAAAACACATGAAAAAATACAAAACTTTTTACGGTTTTACATCCATGTTTTTTGCCTACTTTGCTTAAAAATTTGTCTATCTAGCAAATAATATCTTCTCACATATCCATAGACGTAGCTCCATAGACGTAGCTGATATTTATTGCAGTTTTTGAGAATACTTGAGATCAATCTAAAATATTTGCCACCAAGAAATTTTCATGATTTTATTTTTCCTATTCCATATTCATCAGTAAGATAAAGTAGCTATATACGGTCTCTTGAGAGTTGAGATTTGAGAAAACGTCGACATAACTTTCCATTAATAATAACAGCATATGGGTTTGGTACAAAACACCTAAACACATACCAAAGATACGGGCCATACGGCGCAAGTGATTTTAAAAATACAAAACTTAGTAGATCTTTCATTTTTTTCTTACAAATAATCCTTAAGTTGTTTCAAGTGATACTGATGTGTCTCGCACTTGAATGCTTTGCCATCACAAAAAGAGCCAAAAGGCTAAAGCTCTAATCTTTTTATTTACTAATAAAGCTATGTAAGCTCTAATCTTTTTATTTACTAATAAAACTATGTAATGATCAAATAATAGGTAGGCAGATTCATGCATTTTTATAATTATATATGTATTACGTGCTAAAGTTATAATTAATCATCATTAGCCGGCACTATGTTTGGCCTTTGTTCAGACAAATGGCAATGTTGTTGTGAAAACGACATGTGAACTAAACAAAGATAATATCTTTCCTAGTGTCACACACGAGCACAAAACATCACTATCCATTTTTAATTGTTACTACTTACTATTATTGTGACTAGAGTCTAAATAAACTCTAGTTAAGTATGCCCATTTTTTTCTACTTCTGTCCGCGTGTGTAAGTGTCTATTAAAGGGAATATTAAAGATACCTTTAGTTTCTTTAATTTTTTTAATGTCCATAAGATACAAGGATGAGAATCGAATTGAAAGTCCTATTGTTCAATTAAAAAATTTGTTGTGTTATGGCCTAAGTAAGACTTATTTGTCCGATCGAAACCACTACAAGAAAACATAATCATTTTCGACCAGCGTTTTCGACTAAATAGATAGTCGAAAACTTTCCGACTACTTTCCAACCGTTTTCCAATCAATTTCCGATGGAACATGAAGTCGTCGAAAACATGTATATTATTTCGGCGAATTTATTTCGTCAAAACTTCTTCAGAAAAATAATCAGAAATTTATCGAAAATTAGTTAGGTCAACAACATGTGGCAAATGAACACAGTTCAGTCAAATTTTCGACCAACATAATCGATAGAATATAGTCGAAAAATCATCAAAAATAAGTAGTCGTTACATGTGGTTTTGGCTGGAGGCATTCCAACGAATTTCTGACACCTGTTATCGAAAATTCGTCGAAAAAATAGCCATTGCATATGTTTGTCAGTTCCGTTTCCGATACCAGTCTTCAGAAACTTTAGTTATATATACGCCACCAATCTTCATTTTCATGATTGTCTAAGATTGATGTTAATAAAAAAATGTCTAGATTGATGTTAACTTGTTTTTTTCCAATAGACTATATTAATAAGTACCCCCTCTAAAAAATACAATCTTATTATAAAATAGCTACCTAGTACCTACTCCAGACTACTCTATTCATATTTTTTAAAATTACATAATTAAGGCCTAGCTAGAGCATTATTGTTTGGAGCTCGTCATTATTCTTTACTACTGTGCTCCAAATTACATTATTGGAATCGACACCGCGCTATAATAATCTTAATTTTAGATTACCAATATATGTAAAATATCCAAACTAGATTGAACCGAAAAAATAAAAATCGAAATCAAAACGAAAACGACAAAAGAACCGAATAGATCTTAAATTTTAAAACTGAAAGAACCAGAACCGAACCGAAAATCGAATGGGTATCCGAAATACCCAAAATATAATTATATACCCAAAATATTAATTATATTGAGACTTGATATAACTCAATTATCCAAAATTACAATTATAAACCCGAAAATATCAGTTATTTTAGATCGAAATAACAAAAATATTCAAAATAATCAATATATATGCAAGTTCTTAGTTATATTTTTCAAAATATAATTAAATATTATTCAAATTAATCATTTTAGATTTTTTTTGATAATACGGATACCCGGAACTGAACCAAAACCGAACTGGAACCAAACCGACTGAACCAAAATTCTAAAATATCCGAATGGATCGTAAACTCTTTTATTTAAAATATCTAGAACTGAATGGATCCTACCTAGAATTAAATCGAATATCTGAATGCCTAGACATAATGAAACCTCTAGATATCTCAAAGTTATTATAAAGATGACAAAAAAAAGACTGCCTATAGATATGGCATCTGCATTAATGCTATGAGTTATACATATGCACATTAGATATTTTGACATTGGCACTTTTCATACTTCAAGAAAATTGTCATTTTTGGGATCCATATGAGATTCGATCAATGTATCAAATCCAATATCGAATTGACGTTTAGTTTTCTTCCTTTGTATTGTTTTTTTAATTAATAATTTATTGTGTTACATTTAATTGAACATTAATACTTTAATAGAATGAGTTCAAAAGGCACTGACATCAATTAAGCACGATAAGGTCTACACTGAAAAACTTTAACAAAAAAAAGGTCTACACTGAAAAAAAGAAGAGAAAAAGAATTAATTGTATGAGTTCTAGACTTCTAGTGTTTACGTACATATTTTTTGGGTCCGTTCTTCCAAAAATATGTATTCATTATAAGATATTTATGTGTATACTATGTTTGTTGACTTGCAATGAGGCCGATTACTGGAGGCAAAAAACAAAGTAACAAGGCCCATTAAAGGCCTGTGTCACGCAGTTTAAAATTTTGTAGTGTTGGAGCCTACAATTTGTATATGAGGTACAACACTTTTTAACATTTATAATTCAACAAAAACCGAATGTTCTTTTTAACACCAAACTATGGAAGAGGCTCAATTTCTTTCGAGTTACTGAGTCACCGGATCGGATTATAGGTCATTTGATAAATTTTAAAGATAAATATATTTACTGAAATATATTTTCAATTTAAATGAAGTCTTCAAGTAAAAATTATATATATATCAATATATATATATATATTATTGATATTTAAATTATTTATTATAAATTAAAATATTATATATTTTATTTCAAAGAAAATCAAAATAGCAACTCAAACACATCACGAGTCACCCAAATCTGAACCAAACAAACAAACAAGAATCAGATTATATGGAAAAAACCAAGTTAATTATCGTTGAATGCCCAACATTTTTTCCTGATATCACCGTTTTCACCGGTCAGGACATTAACGGCTCCCATTTTCACAATCGCGATCGCAAACTGGCGTTTGAATAAGTCGTTGTCGGCTGCGTATTGAGCCACTACACTAGAAGTGGCTTCGTCGGTTGCGAGCCGCTGGTCAAGTTGCAAAACTCCTCTCTTCGCTCGGATTTGCCCAAAGAACGCGTTATCAAAAGTCAACGGTGTTGACCTGTCCAGTCCGGTTGATGGGTTCTCTGAGGCCGCACATATGCTGGTTAAACTGTATAAATAAAGTTTTCAATATTTAATTATTAAGTTCGTGTACTTTAATTTATCGCTTATCATCTCTGGTTCATAGGTTAATTAGCATAGATTCAACTGTCCTAATGGACCTAGTATTATCAAACCAAAAATTAATTTAAAACAAAAAAAATTTGATTTTATTTAAGTAATTTTAATTTTGGATATCCGAGAAAACAAAACCAAATCCCAATTCAAACTGATTCAAATAGAAAAAATCGAAACAATTTTAAAAAAAAAAATATATATATATATATATATATTTGACTAAAATCCAAATTTGAACAAGGGACCAAAAGTAAAAATGGTATTTTACTGAATCGACCCATAATAGATTCGTTATAGCTACTAATATTCTTAAACCAACAAAATAAGATTAAAAACGAAAAAGGTCCCAAATAGGTATAACTTGAACTGAAATCCGGATTTGCAAAAGATATATAAAAGTTCCGGGCTAGCTTACTTTGCAACTAAATCTGAGTCCATTGACGGGTCAGGCAGTCCGGTTCCGTTAAAATTTGTGAGCCGGTCCTGGAATAGAGTACAAGATCCCACGCCAACCGTGTGTGCACCCAAAAGAGCCACCGCATCGAACGTGTTCATCATTTTGTCCCCAAAGAAACTGAGAAAGGCAGCCACGGAGGCGGTGGGTCCAATAAGGTCAAACACGCCGTTTGCATTCGTTTTCAACCCATCACGTCGTCCCGTGGGGATGTTGTAGTTCGGCCCTCCGGCTAAGGCCACAGAGTCACGTGTGGCGATTGCCATTATGTCAGCGCACGAAACGTTTGAGGGACATTGAGCCTCAAGCTCGGTTTTGATCTCGTCGATTAGTTCAAAGCCTCTCACGCTCATGTTTGGACCGACGAATCTTTCGGAATCTGTCGAGTTTATGAGGATAGAACCGTCGCAGCCCTAGGAGATACATGTAAAGTGTTTTAAACAAAATCAATCAATCGATCCAAAAGTTTTTTGACATATGGTTTTATCATTTTTATGCATGTGTTAAAGAATATTTAATTTCTATTCTAAGCACAAACCTATTAAAACGTAAACGTCCCATTTTATGTTTTCAGTTTTTCACAACTCGAAATGAAATTAGTCTCAACATATTAAAATGTCCCTACAGTTTTTGCAATCAGAATAAATTTTCGATGAGACTCATACCCCAACAAAACAGTCGTGAAAATGCATCCGAAGCAAAGCGGCCGTAATCGTGGGGTCACTCTCGAACTCATCTCTCACGAGATTTCGAACGATAGTTTCTGCATTAGGACATGAATTGTTATAAAACCCGACTCTCAATTGAGCAAACGTGACCGGAACAATGAAGAGAATTGAGAGTAGAATAGAAAAGTTTGCAAGCTTCATCTTATTTTGTAGAATTAAGGTTTATATAGTCAAGTGTTAATTTGTTGTGGAATATGTGTTATGAGAACATTGAGATCAACCATTAATTACTATATATACACAAAATTCTACCGTCGATAATATATTTCTATAGATGGAAATTACATACGTGTAAGTCAAATTTATTTAAATTACGAGAGGTGAATTTATAAATGCAAAGGGAAACATTCCGGTGCCTTGTGGAATATTTAATAAACAGTATATGTTGTGAATTGATGGAGCTAAGTAGATAATAATATCAATAACAAAAGTAGATATCAATAGAATTTGTTTATATTTTATTGTCGGTAAGATGTATGTTTCAATTCAACCAAGTAGGTTAAATTTCCTATTTTTATTTGGTCAAATCATTTTCTTTAATTGTATATATTCACTGTAAAATTTATGTGATAAACTATAATTTCGGAAATTGTCAGCAGCTTGCTGGTATAATATTGTAACATATCCATAGTGCATTTTAGTTGGTTTCAATATTGAAGAATGAAAAATCAAGAAATAAAATATGTATTTTATATTGGTAAAGCTAAATTGGACATTGACACTATGATTTGTTTACTCTACAACTATTTATTCTATAACTTTGATACTTTCTTTTGGATACTTCTATAGTGGTAAGACTTTCGCAGTTGGATGAATTCAAGTCTTGGACAGTCTAACTCTTAAGATATTTTAGCCTAACTTTACTCAATTATGAATCAAAACTTAAATACAGTAAATATAAAAAACAATGGTTTATGGATTGAATATTTGAGTTCAATTTAAGATCCAGATATACAATTTGTGTTATCTTTCCAACAGCTTTTAAAATTTAGGTAATATTATGTATTATTAACTAATAATTTTAAATATAAATTATTTTTTGTGCTATTCAATAATTCGTTTTACAATTATTTTATAATTAAAAAAAAGAAGAAAATAAAATTTAGGGTATAGTCCAAAAAATTCGAGAACCATATAAAAATTGATATATAGTTTTAACTTTAAATGTATAATTCAATAAACACTATTGAGCGTTAAGAAAAGAATAAGCGATCTACTATCCGATTAGATATATACCAAGATGGGGTTAAATGCAATGGACTTACTCTTACGTTAGTTTCCTCAAAAGACCCGAAAAAGAAAAAAAAACAAAACAAAACTTTTGTAAGAAAGAAAAATCAGCGATAGAAAAGTCTTGAAGAAATTAACCTTGACGTTTTTTTTGGGTTAAATTAACCTTGATGTTGCTGATATCATTTTATGATGCTTTCAATATATGATCTTAATAATAAAAGCATAAAGTACATTTTTATTAAGCAAAGAGGGTTGACTTTTTGGGGCTCATATGAACATATTGTATTCTAACAACTAGTCCTCGTTAGAGAGACGAGTTTTGAAGTTATGGTTCTAGCTAAATTCAATAAGATAACAAAAATACGACTTTTTGTTTCAGAAAACCCCATATACTTAAGTAGTTACGTTACATTATAAGCACAATATTTTCGGAAATTGTTCTTCTTTTCTGTTACTTCTCGCTCAAGTTAACGAATTTTTCAGTTTTTTGTTCCATGCGTCGCCTCCGATTCAATTTAGAATCCGGTAAACTACGAAAGATCCAATTTCTCAATCTTTATATAATTCAAATTAATTGGATAGAGCCGGAAAAAAATACATATATATCCAAGTGCTTGATCAGCATGGCAAAGATAAAACTCTGAAATTAGTTTGGACTCAGATAAACTCAAATACATCACAATTCACTCAAATCTGGTACCAACTTAACATACTGTTGTTATCAAATCGATTCAACAAACCTTATTTTAAAGATATACATACATATAAATTATAAGCAAACAATCACCATTCACAATTCATCAGAATTAGGGGAAAAAAAAAAACAATCAAGAATCAGATTTAGAAAGAAATTATAAAGCTTTAGTTGAATGCTCTACAATTCCTCCTGATCTCACCGGCTAAACCAGTTAGCACGTCAACGGCTCCCATCTTCACCATCGCGATTGCGAACCGGCCTTTGAATAGTTCGTTGTTGGCGGCGTACTGAGACACAACATCAGAAGTGGCCGGGTCGGTCGCGAGCCGCTGGTCAATTTCCAAAATTCCTTTCCTCGCTCTGATCTGACTAAAGAACAAGTTGTCGAATGAAAACGGCGTTACTGGCATCGACTGGTCCAGTGCCGCGAAGCCGCCTGGAGCCGCACATGTGTCCCTTAGCCTATATGAGAAATATTCAAAATATATTATGTTTTCTTACCAACAAATTCGTAGTTTCAAATCTTGTAAATTAATTTTTTCCTACTATGATTTAATCATTGTTAATCATCGTTATGCTTTGATTTAAATGACAAGAATATCTGACACTCTACACACTAGACGCAAATATTTTTCCCAGGATTATTATCGAATGAAACATCACTAAAGATCTTCTTTTGTAAGAAACTTCATTACTATATAGCCATCTAAAGTTAATAACTTAATTCCAATATAATTACCTGACAACCAAACTGGGGTCCATAGACGGGTCGGGCTGTCCAGTCCCTTGAAAGTTTGTGACCCGGAACGCAAAATTACCACAAGAAGCGACACCAACCGTGTGCGCACCCAAAAGAGCAACCGCATCGGCAACGTCCATCCCTTTGCTGGCGAAAAGACCTAGCATACCTGCGACAGAGATGCCTGGTCCAGGGAGGTTACCCTCTGCGTCTGCTAGGTTCGATACAAAGCCATCACGACGTCCGGTGGGGACAAAGTAGCTCGGTCCTCCGGCTAAGGCCACAGAGTCACGTGCCGCGAGCGTGACTATGTCGGAGCACGAGACCGTGGAGGGACATTGAGCTTCGAGTGCCGTCTTAATCTCGTCGATCAGCTCAAACCCTCTGACGCTGCCGTTTGGGCCGGCGGTTTTTTCCGGTGATGGTTGAGTCGTCGTTGGGTCTATGAGGAGAGAAGCGTCGCAGCCCTATTAGAGATTTCAACGATAAGTTGTTCTTAAGAAAATTACATATATAATAATCAAGTTAACTTTTAATTCTATGTTAATTTTCAGAAAATATATACAATCATGTTTTTGTATTAACGGTAAATTTATAATTAAAAAAAATGACTTATTCAACTTTATTTTAAGAAAATATTTATAGCCAACACATATAACTCGACTGAATAATTATTTCTCTTTGATTGCATCTCTTTTGGTAAACCTAACGATATCAAAATTGAAGATGGATGTTTGATGAGAATCATACCTGGACAAAACAGTCGTGAAAATGCATCCGAGTCAAGGCGGCCGTGATTGAAGGGTCACTACCAAACCGCTGGCGGACCAGGTTTTGTACAATGGTCTCTGCATTAGGGCACGATTGACTGTAAAACCCGACTCTTAGCTGTGCTAATGCCACGGGGAAAATAAATAAAATCAAGAGTAGAACAGAAAAGTTTGCAATCTTCATTTTGTTTAGGTGGAAAGTGTTGCAATGTAATAGTGCTATGTTCTTGTAGAATGAGCTTATGACACCTCTTAGATCAAGCATTACTATATATACGCCAAAATGGACCGTCTATTTAAAAAATTAATACATCTTGTTTATGTCGAATAGGTCAGTCAAATATATATATAAATTAAGAGAGGTAAATCTATATATAAACCCAAAAGGCATACGTATGGTCTACTTTGAAACATTCTGCTGCCTTATGGTATATTTAATTAATTATATGCGATATACATACGTATGCTAGGAAATGAGAATGAATGTAGCTAAGTGATCGCAATTAGAATTCAACATTAAACTAAGATGAAATATATATAGTTATAAAGAGACATGAGTTAACTTATTTATTACCAATCAGTTATTGATTGGAAATTATGAAACATAACATGATAATATTAAAATCCAGTTGATACGATATGTATATTTCTCAATGAAATTTGGTTCAAAGACCGTTTGAGCAATCATCTATATGAGACCTGTTAGGATTTTTTTTATGTGGTGACTACATTAATGTTTTAATATAGTTTTAACTAATTAATTGTAGTTAGTTTGACAAAAAAAAAAAGAAACTAATTGTAGTTTTACAATAAATGATATACATTTGATGCATTTACTTGACTAGTATAAGGTGATTGTAAGTTCGGAAGGAATTAGATGTTAATTCGACTTGGTAATAAGTCATATGAGGCTTAGTTTTCGCGAAAACTACTTGTTCTAGGAATTAGATCTATTGAATTTTTCTTGAGATATACGAGATAGACTGAAGTTTTAGACAATCTTGCCTAATATATGTATGATTTAATAATAGTCAACGACACAAAACAATCAAATTTATCTACAAGTGTACTAAGAAGAAGATATAAACGAGCCATCATACGATTAAATGTAAATCAACATGGAGTTAATTTAATGCGAATGCAAAGACTCGTTCTTAATTTCCTCCATACAAAAAGAATTCTTATTTTTGTGTTTTTTTTTAAAGAGGTTATGAAAAAAAAAAATAGACTCAACGAAAGCAACCTTGGGGTTGAGGATATTATTATTGGTTACTTTCATGACTGTAATTATAAGACCAAAGCATATTTCGTAGAAATTTGTGTAAAGAAGTTGTCTTTGAGAAAGAAAAAAAATTAGGGTGTAATGTGACATGCCTATTCATTACAAATATTAAAGTAGATAGGGTCTACGAAGCCTTACTTTGACTTGATGGATGATGCAGGAGATTAATCGTTATGGTAGTTTTTTTTTTCCTGTATAAAATTTTGATAATTTTTATTGGTTTTCCTTTTTGCATTAGGGTTTTATTTTAATATTTAAACAACTTTGGTTGTAATTTAGAGGAACAATATTAGTATTCTTATCAATAAGTTTATAGAGTTCATCTCTTTATATATTTTTTGTAGATTCCAGACCCTTTTTTTTTTGGTGAATTCCAGAGTTTTATCCTTCGAGTCTGTCGCTTGCAAATTCGAATTCGATTTAGGTTTAGCGCTTGCTTTGCCAAGGGTGTACGCGTCAATAGAAATTGCTTTCTTTTTATTTTCTCTAAAATAGTTGAATTTGGATATGTGTTTACGGAAAACGGACCAAATAGTTTATTAGTTGTTATATATTTACTACAAAAAAATGGCCAAACAACCACCGTTTTAGCAATGGTTAAACTTCCAAATCGGTAGCAAAATTGAAAATCGCCGCCGTTAGCCACCAAAAAATTTGGTTGCGTATCGATGGTAGCTTAATGTATAAGTTAAATTACAAATATTCATACATATGAGATTAAAGGTAGATAACATATTACATACAATAGGTTGAAGCATAGCCCTCGCCCTCGTCCTTGTTTCGGATTAAACCATAGTCTCCGTCCTCGTCATCGGTTCCTTCAACAACTGACCATCGTCAATTATCACATCATCCTCTGTTTTTGTTTCCAGTGCATGTTCTTTTACTTGATCAATACCACTAACTACAATATTTTGATTATGCTCGTCTTTTGATTATAGTTGTCATCTTCTTGCAAATTTGCCACCGTTTAGCCATCACGATATTCGTCGCTATTCAAAATAGCTATAGATTTAGCCACTGTTTTCACTATCGCTATAATAAAAAATAATAAAAATATTAAAAATTCTTGTCTACAACAAAATCAGTAGGTAATTCTTGGCTGATTAACCACGATTTAATTACCAAAATAATCAGTGGCTAATCAACCACCGATTAGCAACCAAAATGTCAAAAATATTTTGGTAGCCGATTGGTGGCTAAACGGTAACTAATCGGTGACTTGTTTTAGCCGCTACCAAAATTTGGTGATTAAGTGGTGACGAATTCGCTGTTTTATTGTAATGTGTACTGCTCAAGTTGATAAAATACTCGGATTTTGATTTTCATGAGTCGCGAGGGCTTTGCATATATATATATATATGGTGGGTATGACCTTACGTACCTTACGTACCTTACGTAATTCCCATCATGATTTTATATATAATATGTAGTTTGATTGGCCTGGTTGGAAGTTGTCCTATGTAAACGCTCAATTCGTGTTTATTCCGTATTAGGCTATTACTATAAGGCGATTCAATTAATTAGGGTCGTCTTCACATTAATAATCTTTAAAATAACGGATTTTGCTGATTAAAATCGTAGCTGACGGCTTAGTATTCTCGAAAATTACTTGTTCCCATCCCCACGGATCCATAAATGAAACGTTTTATATTTTTGTTTAAAATTAATTAAAAAATCAGTTTGATTACAAGGTAAACTTTGTACAACATTAATATAATATTTGAGTAAGTAAACAATATTATATGTTTGTTATTATCTTAAATGATAAGAAAAATAATTTATTTTGGAAACTTTCCGGTTGACCAAGAATCCTTAAACGAATTTGGTTAAAATTGACATTTTCGGATGGTGGTTAACTGGTTATAGTAAATTGGTATAGAAGAAATTGAACCGAGCATATAATCCTGCGCTTGACCCTTCTTACATGAAATTACTGTATAATATAAACAGTATAAGAGAAGGGTTAACCGCTAAGGCTAAGCTGATAACATATAATATGCTGAAATAAGCTGAAATTGAAGTATCAAGTGATTTTAAGATGCTGAGGTGAAGCCCGCTCTTTAAGTACATTGGGCTAAGCCAAGTTTGAATTTATCCTACCGACCCGACCCAACCCGATAAAATCTGACCTGACTGTTCCAGAGAATCTGGTCTCGTTTTTGGTCCAAAAAATCCCAAATTTAAGTAAAAGATATAAAATATCACAACTTGCTTTACTTTTAGTTTGCTTACTTGCCTGCTCTCTGCAGAAATGAACGTTGCTTTGTTTTCGTGCTTCTTGCAGCGACATAAAATAACGAATTTTTCTAAACAAAAAGATATTGAAATAAATACAGGTAAATAAAGATAAAGCCTGTCCTATAACTTTTCTTCAGGAATTTGTTTCTCAAAAATAAAATTATAAAATACTGTTTTCCACATATTGCCTCGCATAGGTCTCTGTCATATATGTTATCTCCAACGGTATTTATTTTGTATAAAACTATTTTTATTTTTGTTTGTTTTCGCTTTTCATCAATTTAAGATAATTATTTTTGGGGAAACAATACATTTATAGATGATCTTTATTTTATTTTCGGTTTTCGAGTTTTATTAATTATTGACAAAGGTACAATATCAATAATTAATAAGGAGACTAAGAAAAAAAAACAATGGGTAATTGGGTATTGTTCATACCAAATCATCAAGATTCTCTGATGTTAATGTTCCGAAGTGTGAATATTAGAACCAAGAAAGTTGAAACCCTTTAGGACTTAGTAGTAAGAAAGATGCAAGTTTTGTTCTTACGACTAAAGGAATCTCTCAATACTCTCACTTGTTCTCTAGTTTGTATAGGAATGAGAATGAAATGTAAAGAATACACTAGATTACGAGTTCGGATCCCAAATCGGGATCCCTACGCCTTGTCGATATATTCTCGGAAATCCACTAAAATACTTGCTCTTATCTTGAGTCTTTAGTGATTTTACAACTGTTTCTCACTCAGTGCTTCTACAACTCTATATAAATGTCTCCTCGTTATTTAGAACTAATTAAGGATTCTGTTAAATCGACTAGAATCCCAAACTATAATAATCTCGAATATAGCTCTGTACTAAAAATATAGCTGCCCTCTCGTGACATCATCACGGCTTGGGGTTTCAGATCTTTGATGCTTTTAGATGTTCTTTTGCAGGACGTCTGACTAAACTCAGCTCACTCACCTTCATAACACCAATGTTTGCTTCAATCTTTGGGTAAGTAAGACCAAAATCAGCGAACAACAAAATCCATATTCTGATCACAAGTTTCTTTACTCATTGGTATTGGGTTTGATTTCAGATACGTTTAGTTCGGACCACCTTGATGAGACTTAGTCCTCAATCCTCATTGCAATTGGTCGGAGCAGCCGTCATGTCACTTCCGGAAGGCAACGACTCTCTCAGTTAGTCCTAAGTTTCATACTCACATAATAAATGAAGTTTCACAATTCTATACTTCCTCCACAGCAGATCAATCATAATTCCCAGTTAACTTGTCTCCCTGTCTTCCGGATTACTTCTCATCCATATCAGTAACTAGTCTCTCCACAGGCAACTAGTCACTTCAGATTTTTTTTACACATTTTTTTCTTGTTGAGCTTAAAGAGATTTTTCTAAGCTACTCATTGTTATGTTTCAGTTCACTTTTCTTTTATCGTCTGTTGGACACCATATTACCTAATGACGTTACCTGCACAATACGTATTGAAAGTACAGTGATTGAATGAGTTGGTTAGCTTTTTTTTCTCTGGCGGTAGGATCTGC
This sequence comes from Boechera divaricarpa, assembly GCA_026770425.1. Classification (NCBI taxonomy): domain Eukaryota; kingdom Viridiplantae; phylum Streptophyta; class Magnoliopsida; order Brassicales; family Brassicaceae; genus Boechera; species Boechera divaricarpa. Next base: position 1,300,598 of record CM049184.1, read on the forward strand.
ACGTGCCAAGTTTTTTTTTGAATGACAAATTAAGTTTGGTGGATAAGTTATTACAAATTAATGAATTTATAACACTGAATTTCGATCTTTAACAACAAAATCTAACCACTAATAACAATATTTTTAACATATCTGACAGAGACCTATGCGAGATGTGGAAAGCAGTATTTTCTAATTTTACTTTTGAGAAATAAATACTTGAAGAAAGTTATAGGACAGGCTTTATATTTATTTACCTGTATTTATTCCAATATCTTTTTGTTTTGAAAAATTCATTATCTTAATGTCGCTGCAAGAAGCACGAAAACAAAGCAACGTTCATTTCTGCAGAGAGCAGGCAAGTGAGCAAACTAAAAGTAAAGCAAGTTGGGATATTTCAGATTTTATTAATAATCGACAAAAGGTACTATCAATAATAGTAAATAGTAAGGAGATAGAAAAACTATATAGTAATGTCATCTTCATGCCAAATCATCAAGATTCTCTGATGTTCTTGTTCCGAAGATCTTTGCTCAAATTTAATAAAATCTCGATCTACTAAAGTTGTTTGCTTAAAAGTTAAAATGAATTCTTCTCCCATTATGGCAATGAGATTTGATTATTGATCTTTTTTACTAGTATTTTTCTTAAAACATATCAAACAGAAAAGGAAAATTTTCAACCAAGCGTAGTTTGCTCTCACCCGGTGAGAGTGAGACATCAAATATTCATTCCTAATTCTTGTTATGCATTATACTTGTATATAAAACACTGTAGATTTCTTATAGATACGTCAGTTGTATTATAAAATGTTGGTCCGAATTTTTAAGAGTATATATTTTGATATGTTCTGAATTTACGTATGGATTTATACCTTTTTTTTTTTTGATAAGATTCGTAAAGGACTGGATACTTCCAAACTTTCACTGAAAATTACAATTAAAGAGTCATTATTTGTAGACTGAAAGATCTGTAAATGATGAATATGTGTGCCGTGCACGTGCGCATATTGGAACAAGAACTAACGGCTTCTGATGTATTGGTGCTATATAGATTATAAATAATATCAGTGCTATAACAAGTACATGGCATCCAGAAATACACATGTGATGTGATTGAAATAAAAAATCATGCAATTAACCATTCGAGTTCGTACAACCGCAAATATTATGCCTTTTTATAAAAATAATTCAATGCGTTTTCCATTTATGAAAAGATTCTCCCTTTCCAAATAGATGAATAATATTTTACCGGCCATGCAAGCAAACATTTCATGTTCGTATGCATTATCCTGAAACATTTTTGGTAAATTTTAATAATTAACATAAGAAACTGGCAGTAAGGAGAATTCTAAATAGAAAATAACGAAATAGGTATTATGGATTGATGAGAATGTATCAGGGAGATATTGCTCACAATGTTAGATATCATGACTTGCATTTGCATCTAAAATTTCGTGACGTATAAGTAGAAATAGAATGTATACATTTCTTTTCCTCTTTGGTTATAAATTTTATAAGTACGATAATTATGTGAAATCTAAATAATTATCATTAAGCAATTCGTAGCATTCATATAGGTCAATAAAGATTCAACGGCCTCTAATTCGTCAATTCGTTACTATCATTAAAAAATAAAAAGTTTAGGAATTACATATTATAACTTTATAAGACCTATGGCTTTTGTAACCTTGTCAAAAAAAAAAAAAAAGATAAAAAAAAAAGGCAACGATAGAGAGTAAGACACAAGCTAGATTATCTCTATTTGTTGTTTTTATCTTCGGTTTTTTTTTGATAGGATACAAAAGCCATAGGTTTTATAATATGTAATTCGTAAACTTTTTATTTTTAATAATATTTACATTCATATCAAGAAAACAAAAAAAACAAAAGATTTAAAGACCGAAAAACAAAAAGAAATTTTTTTTTGGTAAGGTTGCAAAATCATAGGTACCACTTGTAAAGCCTAAATTATTTCATTCCATAATGATATTTACACTTTATCAAAAAAAATAAAAGACCGAAAAGCAGATTTCAACAGAAAAAAAAACACCAAAAACAAAAATGATGTATATGAATATCAGTTCATTTTTTTTGTGCTTGATTTCGATGAGATTACGTACGTTAATTAATGCATAACGTATATTTAAACTTAAGGAATATCAGTTCATTAATTAATTTGTAACGTTATAAAATAATTTGTCACTTTGTTCATGTTTCAAAGTGGAACCCTCTATTCTCGATATATAAATTGTTGAAACGTTTATTAATAATAACAGCAAATAAAAAGTCATGATAAAAAAAAAAAAAGAGTATTTTCTAATTTTCTTCCTTGAACTTAATTAATATGATTCCAAGTTTCCAACACCAGCAGGCAGCAGCACCAAGCACGGTGTTGAGAAAATAAATACCTGAACCAATTCTTTTATGAAAGTCACAAATACAATAAGATTCGTCCTCTGATGTTGTTAATATTACGTGGCAAGTTATCCTACGTGTCAATGCTGACGTGTCGTAACTCTACCTCCAACTCCTTTTTAAACCTTCACTCTCCAGCTTCGAACACAAACAGTGTTTTCTCTCTCTCTCTAGAAAATAAAAATTCAAACTTTATTTCTCTCTCTCTCTCTTTCAAAAAGAAACTGAACAGTCTCTTCAATCGTAAGAGAAAATACTGATCAGCTTCAATTATTTGTGAGACGGAAAAAATGGCGGACAATGTTCTGAGGAAGCTGATAGTGGAGATCTGTAGCGCAAGAAATCTGATGCCTAAAGATGGTCAAGGAACAGCAAGCGCATACGCAATCGTAGATTTCGACGGCCAACGGCGGCGGACGAAGACGAAATTCCGAGATCTGAATCCACAGTGGGACGAGAAGCTCGAGTTCTTCGTCCACGACGCGGCGACTATGGGGGAGGAGATTCTTGAGATTAATCTATGCAACGATAAGAAGACGGGAAAACGGAGTACGTTTCTCGGGAAAGTTAAGATCGCCGGGAGTGCGTTCGCGGCGGCTGGATCTGAAACTCTTGTTTATTATCCCCTTGAGAAGAGGAGCGTTTTCTCTCAAATCAAAGGTGAGATTGGATTAAAGGCTTATTACGTCGATGAGAATCCACCGGCGCCGCCTGCTGCGACGGAGAAGAAACCTGAAGCTGCCCCGGCGGCGGAAGAGAAGGCGCCGGAGAATGTAAAAGCAGAGGAGGGGAAGAAAGAAGCAGAGGCGGTGAAAACAGAGGAGAAGAAGGAAGGAGATAAAAAAGAAGAGGAGAAACCAAAGGAAGAAGCTAAACCAACGGAGGAGAAAAAACCCGATGCGGCAGCTCCACCACCACTGGATACTAATAAGAAGCCGTCTGATGCCGCCGCAACTCCTCCGGCGGAGGTTCAGAATCCGCCTCTACCGCAGAAAACAGAGACAGTGAAGCAGAATGAATTAGGAATTAAACCGGAGAACGTAAACCGGCAAGATCTAATCGGAACCGATCTTGAGCTTCCTTCTCTAAGCAGAGATCAGAATCGTGGTGGTGGATACGATCTCGTGGATCGAATGCCGTTTCTATACATCCGTGTAGCTAAAGCGAAGCGAGCGAAGAACGATGGGAGCAATCCGATTTACGCGAAGCTCGTGATCGGAACAAATGGTGTGAAAACAAGAAGCCAAACCTGTAAAGATTGGGATCAAGTGTTTGCTTTTGAGAAAGAGAGCTTAAACTCAACCTCGCTCGAAGTTTCCGTTTGGAGTGAAGACAAGGTTGAGAACGAAGATAAAACGACGACGACGACTGAGAGTTGTTTGGGAACGGTGTCGTTTGATCTTCAAGAGGTTCCTAAGAGAGTTCTTCCTGATAGTCCTTTAGCTCCTCAATGGTACACATTGGAATCTGAGAAATCGCCGGGGAATGACGTCATGCTCGCCGTTTGGCTCGGGACTCAAGCTGATGAAGCGTTTCAAGAAGCTTGGCAATCTGATTCCGGCGGATTGATTCCGGAGACGAGATCCAAAGTTTACTTATCTCCGAAGCTTTGGTATTTGCGTCTAACGGTCATACAAACCCAAGATTTGCAGCTAGGTTTGGGATCCGAACCTAAGTCAAAGATCCCCACCACTGAGCTTTATGTGAAAGCTCAGCTCGGACCTCAAGTCTTCAAAACGGCTAGGACTTCGATTGGGCCGTCGGCTTCTTCATCCGGATCCGGTAACCCGACTTGGAACGAGGATCTAGTTTTCGTAGCTTCGGAGCCGTTTGAGCCGTTCTTGATAGTGACCGTGGAAGATATAACGAACGGGCAATCAGTTGGTCAGACTAAGATACATATGGGAAGTGTCGAGAGGAGAAATGATGACCGGACTGAACCGAAATCAAGATGGTTTAATCTTGCCGGCGACGAGAATAAACCATATTCCGGGAGAATTCACGTGAAAGTTTGTCTTGAAGGTGGATATCACGTGCTAGACGAGGCAGCTCACGTGACGAGCGATGTCCGGCCGTCGGCTAAACAATTAGCCAAGCCACCTATTGGTTTATTGGAAGTGGGTATCCGTGGAGCTACTAATTTACTTCCTGTGAAAACCAGAGACGGTACACGTGGCACCACCGATGCTTACGTGGTTGCTAAGTATGGACCGAAATGGATTCGGACTCGTACGATCCTAGACCGGTTCAATCCGCGGTGGAACGAGCAGTACACTTGGGATGTCTATGATCCGTGCACGGTTCTTACGATTGGAGTTTTCGACAACGGACGGTACAAGCGGGACGAATCCGGAAAGCAAGGGAGAGATGTTCGGGTTGGGAAAATCCGTGTACGCCTCTCGACTCTCGACATGAACCGCATCTACCTAAATTCCTATACCTTAACCGTGATCTTACCAAGCGGAGCTAAGAAAATGGGAGAAATTGAAATCGCGGTTCGATTCTCTTGTCCATCTTGGCTAAGCATTATTCAAGCCTATGTCACACCAATGCTACCTAGGATGCACTACGTCCGTCCGCTTGGTCCAGCTCAACAAGACATTTTGCGTCACACGGCTATGCGTATTGTGACAGCCCGGCTCGCGCGGTCTGAGCCTCCATTAGGTCAAGAGGTGGTTCAATACATCCTAGACACGGACAATCATGTATGGAGCATGAGGAGAAGCAAAGCTAATTGGTTCCGTGTCATCACATTCTTGTCACGTGCAGCCACTATAGCCCGTTGGGTTCACGGGATTCGAACTTGGGTTCACCCCCCAACCACCGTTCTCGTTCACTTGCTTCTCGTGGCCATCATCTTGTGTCCACATTTAGTCCTCCCAACCGTTTTCATGTACGCGTTCTTGATCCTAGCTCTAAGATTCCGATACCGTGGCAGAGTCAAAGTCAACAGCGTTGACCCACGACTATCTTGCGTTGACTCTGTCGCTCCCGATGAGCTCGACGAGGAGTTCGACGGTTTCCCGGCAACGAGACCACCGGAGATTGTTCGTATAAGGTATGACCGGTTAAGGGCATTGGCCGGTCGGGCACAGACTTTACTAGGTGACGTGGCGGCTCAAGGGGAGCGTATTGAGGCGTTGTTCAACTGGAGAGACCCACGCGCCACGTGTATATTCGTTGTGTTCTGTCTTTTCGCGTCGTTTTTGTTTTACATTGTGCCGTTTAAAATTTTCGTTTTGGGGTCAGGTTTTTACTACATTCGACATCCGAGGTTTAGAGACGATATGCCTTCCGTTCCGGTCAACTTTTTCCGGCGACTTCCTTCGATGTCAGATCAGATCCTGTGATTCGGATAAAGGGTTATAATCGTGTTTTTTTTTTGCTTCTTTTATCTATTTTGGGTCATGTATCTTCTGATATTCAATTATTTTATTTTTCAATATATGTTAAATTACTTTCTTAATTAAAGAAAAGCTTCTTAAATTGAAGAGGTGGGTCCGTGGGTGGACCTTAAAGATATAAACTCACCAATATGTGGAAATTAGACCGTTAGTGCTTTGTGGGGACAAATATTTAATTAAAAACGTAAATAAACTCGCATAAAAAAAAAGAATAGACAAAAAAATTCGTATATGATTCGTGGTTTAGGTAACGAAGTTGGTGTATATGACCGTTGCAGCCTCGCAGGAGCGCTGCTCTAGGAATAAAGGAAAACTCAACGACGAACCGACCAAAAAAAAGGAATTGCGTTAGCAAAAAGCTTTTTTAGGGAGCTCTTAAACAAAATTCTTCAGTTTCTTAGCCCATAGAAAAAGCATCTATTATACGCTTGTAACTGAAATATGCGCTTTTCACTAACATCAAATTGAGACAAAAGTCGAGTATCACAATCTAGCTGAAACACTCCATCCCGAGTACGAAGACAAAAACGCGTGGAAAACCATAAAAAGTCAGTTTTTTTTGTTCTTTTTCAATTTTTGATTCAATTCCCTTAGTATCAACTACTCAAGTACCAAGTAATAACTCATAACCAAAGAGCTCATCACAAGGAAACAAGATCGATCGATCCATATATTGGATCGATCGATCTGGATATGGATCGGTCGATCCTACCGACCCCAAGTCGATCATAACAATGTATGCTGATCTCGACCGATCGATCCAGATATTGGATCGGTCGATCTTGATCCTAACCGATCAATCTACACTGCTCGAATCGATCATGAAACATTACGCAAAACTGGATCGATCGATCTATCCCTGAATCGATCGATCCTGCCTTGTCCTGAAACCAAAAGCCAACAACACTCATGCAATTTCCTTTACCTTGAACTAGACATGCATGACCAAGGTTTCCTCAACAAATTCATGCATCTAAAGTCTCCTAAACATGCCTCAACATTGATAAAATGCTCTTGCAGAAACTTCCTTTACAAAACATTAAACCTCAAAACAATTTCATTTAAATCATACAAATCTAACCACTTAAGCCTTTCCAAAACAACTAAGCATTTCTAACCAAGGCATACCAACAAGTTTCCATATTAACCACAAAGCATAACATTTCCATATCAACAACAAAAGCATAACATCATACGAACAAGAAATTATATAACCCGTATGAATCATCCTTTCTTTTCCGCCTTGGTTCCACGAGCTCCAACCTTAAAACTCCTCTTTACCTCGATTAAGCTTCTTAACGGTGAAACAACCTCGAGACTTTAGAACCTCAAGCTTGATTCTTCTTAGCACACACAACCACCAAGGCAACTACTAAAAGCACAAAAAATTTCAGCTCAAACCGGATTAGTTTGCTACCCCGATCGTCCCTTCTAAATCAGCTCCAAAACTCTGTTTTCTAGGGCTTCTTTCTCCAACACTCAAGATCTCTTCTCCTTCTCTCTCTCTCTATTTCTTCTCTCTCTCTCTAGCTCCCCAAAATATCTCCCAAATGAGATGAGGATGAGAAGAAGAAGCTTTCAGAAGCTTTGAGAAGGGAGAGATATTTTAAATTTTGGTTTAATTTAATTAAACCAAACCGAATTTAATTAAACTAATTCACGTGATTTTTAATTAAATTCTCCGACTCGGTTTAGTATTTTCGCCAAACTTCCTAAAATATTTGAGATATTCCTCCGTCCCAAATTACTCCTTCAACTTCCGTCAACATCCCAAAAGTCACCGATTAATTCCGTTAAAACCGATCAACCCAAAATTGGTTCTGGATAATTAATTTCTCGATTAATTCAACCACCACTATTCTATATAGTCATTTTGAGCTCCACATCGTTTCTACTTCTCTCATGAACAAATAAAACACGGTACAAAACTTATACAACAAGTAACAATAACTTGTTCTGCAAAAAACACTAAAAACTTATACAACAAGGAACAATTTGGGATACAGATGTTACACTAGCTCACAAGACATTTTAAACATTCTAATGACTTTGAAGTCCAAAGCCAAACCAACCCAACATTATATCTAAAATTTTCGTTATTCCCTTGTGAATCACTAAAGAACAAAAACACCAACCCAAAAAAAATCAAGAAAGAATAAGATCAAAAGTATATTTATATGGAGTTGTGTGTAACTCACACTTCCTATCTACACTGTCTATTGACAAAGTTTTTTCTCAACAAAAGCCTCATTAGTAAACGCTTCAACCTTCTAGCACCCGGACCAGGACCGGGATCTGGTTTTGACCCACGTTTCCGTTTCCTTCTCAGAATCTCTCGGTCTATCCTATTAAGAACCGGGTCGTTGCTCTTGAACTTCCTTGCGAATGGTCGGTTGCTCGTTACCATCTTTCTGTAATCCCTTGTCCCTAGAACCTTAGGATGCTGCTTTGGCGGGTTGTCCCACGCGATGTAGTGGAGGTCGTGGTTCACGGTCGTGTTCTTGAACTCATCCGAGTTGCATATAAGTGTCTGGAAATAGCCTTCTGGGGATGAAACGAAATTGGTGTAGTAAAGAAGTAGTGTTCTTGGTAAGTTGTCATAACCTATTATGCAATATTCTGAGAACGGTCTTGATAGCAAAGTCCAAGCCGAACCTGAAAAATGATTTTTTACATGTTATATTATATCATTTTCTACATTTTCTTACTAAAGAAAAAGACATTTCACCTAAGTTTACTTCTAAATATTATCCCCTTTTACCTAAGAAAACTTCTAATTGTTAGACAATCCAAAAAAAAACTTATAAATATTATCTCTTCTTTAGAAAATTAAAGAAGAGTTTTGCTAGTTGTCCACATGCACTATTTAAAGCGAGGGCGTAAATATTGGTACCTGTGAAGAGCTTGAAAGAAGTAGGGAGGCTTCGCTGATTGCTAACCCACCAAATCTCTGACTTGTTGAGGCTGTAAAGCCCTGGATCTATTATTATTGGTTTCCCTCTTTTGTTCCTACACATTTTATTATAGTTTTATACTAATATCAATTACATATTTTTTCCTTACGAAACCAATAAGACTATTTTAACCACTTGTTTTTCAGATAGTTAAATATTTCTGAGCATATTTCACTAGTCTGTAATAGTATAGAATAGTTAATTTCGACGGTAAAATAATTAGAAAAGAAAGAATAAAAAAAAGGAGTAAAACTTACATTTTCCATCCCAATCGGCTTGAGTGCTGTATGAAGTTGAGATCTCTAGGCAACTCAGAAAAAGCATAGATCAGATCTGCATTTATTAAATAATTGAAAAAATTACAAAAGCATACATCACCACATACATATGTAGAGTGTAGACACACCATTTCAATCAAATACAAATAATAACTCGAGTTGACAAATTTAAAAACAGAGTAAGTAAAATAGATAACCCGTTGTTATCACCAACATCAACGTCTAAACCGAGCCTAACCATTGCATTCCTGTATCACACGAACTGATCCTAACCATTGCATTCTTATCATAATTACAAAATCCAAACTAAAATGTAAAACTATGAATCATCATTAAGTCTAGAAGCAAAAAAAAACATAAAACATAAAAACTTAACTTTAAATGGCACCTACCCGGTTCAAACATATATCACACAAACCTAGATAAAATCCTAATCGGCTGATCCAAAAAAATTCTAAACAAAAGAAGTCAAATATATGAACCAACATCAGTCTAAAACCAAATAAGAAACATTGATAATCAACAGATTTAGTTAATTCAGTTAATCACTCACCGTACCGTCTTGTGTTAGGAGAGGATAATCAGAAGCACTAAGATTGATGAACCAATCCCACCGACAACATCTCAAGAGCAAAGCCATTGCGTGAAGCGTCGTCGCGAGCATCGTTGGTCCTCTGTAAGTCACCAGATTCGGTTTTCCGACGATCATTACATTACCTTCCGGCTGAAACAGAGGCTCTCCGGCTACGAACCGTGCCATCTCCAAATGCTCCTCCTCGGGCGCCTCCAAGTCTAGATGGATCAAATAGTGGTTTCTACGGTGGTAGAGAGATCGGAGAAGACGTTTGAGTTTTCCGGCGTCGCCTTTGGAGGCAGAGATTAGGTAAGCAAAACAGGGGAGGGTAGAGTTGTGGTTTTGGTTGGATTCGAGGGGTAAAGTAGGGATTTTTGAGGAAGTAAGTAGAGTTTTGGTTGTGGGGATGATGTAAAGAAGAGAGAAGAGGAGGGAAGTAAGAGAGAAGGAGATCATCAACAGTTTCTTCATCGCCATTCTTGTGTCTCTCTCTGTAAATTTTCTTCGAATCTCTCTTTAGAGAAGAGAAGAGAGAGAGAGAGTTTATGTGGTTTCGTGATGGATAGTTTGTAGAATCACAAAGATGCCCCTTTATTTTTATATTTTCATGGCATTGCCCCAGAATAGTCTGAAATATACATAAACTCCATAACTAATCTTAGTAATCAAATAAACGTGTTAATATGCTATAAGTTCTATAGTGAAATTAAATTCCGTACTCAAAATATTCATAACCAACATATGGTACCAATAGTTTGAGAGATGATTGTCACCAAACTTGACATAAAGATGGATCAACAAACAAATTAAGGGAAATTATAACATTCAAAAAAATAAATTAAGGAAAAAATCATATATTTTTTTTGTGTGTATTGGTATGGAAAAAGTATTAGTATCCACTAAACATATCAAATTTAGCCATTGGGGTCTATATTGCTTCTCGATTTTAACCCGCAAAAGCATTTAAAAAAAAAATAGTTTTCATTTTGATGACATATAAATCTCTTTAAAAGACACATAAGAGAAATTTAATAGTAGAGGTTTTATTATGCGTTTGTGACAAAAATGAAACTGCATTTTAATCCATTACCACAAAAAGGTACATCTGATTTACTGATCATGTAAAAATTGTTTTTGAAAAGAGAGAAATGGAAAAATAGGAATGATTGTAAAGTTCAGACAAATCTAAGATGAGAGTAAGAAAATCTAAAAAAAGGCTGTAAGATTGGGTTCCTTGCTTTCAAGCTAAGTCCTCCATCTGTCCTATCTCTCACATTCTTCCACATGTTTTAGATCTTCAAACTCTCGCACTCACATGTGAAGGCGTGAAGCCAATTTTACGATACTACCCTTATTCTATCGGGTAAGATTTTGGAATTTAGCAGAAGCAGAATACACTTGTAAATGCCAATGAGCTGATTAATTGAAGTAGTTGGCCGAATTGTTGGCTGATGTCAAAATGTGTACGTCCGATGATACAAACATCTTTTTGCTTCTTCGAATTTTAGTAAATACATCTTTATGAGATTGGAACTTACCCAATTTGATTTACTTTTTTTCTTTTTTTTTTCACTTTGTTTTATGATGGATTTATTCGAACTACTTTGGTTAAGCGCATGTTATATATAAACTGGGTTATACATTTCTAGATGTCAATCCAGAACCGAGAATTTTTCACATGTACAGTAATTTGTTTTGTTCGGGTTTGGTCAACCGAAAAAATAGTTTTGAGTTCTGAGTCTCCTGACCAAATAAAATAACTAGTTTCTAGAGCCCGATGGAGGCCCAATAAAGCCTATGTACTTTGTAAATGTTGTTTCCTTAGGGTCGAATAAAAGTTAAATTAGACCTTGTCAAAGATACTAACATAATCAACTATTTTGAGATGCCAAGTCATACTAATTTCTCTAATTCATATTTTATTTTATTAGAGTCGAGAGCCACAGAAAAGATTAACGTGTGGACATAGATTTCCATGTGATAATTTGGTGATAGAGTATAATTTGTGTACTTTGTGTTTATCTTAACTCTACTTATAAGTTTTACGTTTGTACATCTATTTAATATAAGAATATAGTTTTGATATGATATATTTGTCATTTTGAAAAATTAAATTAGTCTCAGATACTATATTTTATATGGCTAAATAAACGTGGACTACAATAACATTTATCAATGAACAATAAGTTACATAATATGAGACCATCTTCATCCAAGTGCCATATATTGCTTTTTGATCGTCCAAAGTTATATATCACTGGTGTTTCCATTGTCTTCTTATCTCTGCATCACCAAAAGATTCTAAGGTGATAAATAGAAAGTATACCAGAGCATAACAATCTCAGTTAATAAAAACATCGTAAGAACAAAAGCATATTAATGATTACTTGTATGTCCAAAAAGAAAGTCATCCGAAAAAATCACGTTCTATCAAAAATTGGTTCATGACGAGAACATCTCTTTGATTGTAACCATCGTGGTACATTTTCGAATCGAAATTATGAGTGAACTTTTTGTTTACCATTTTCGAATCGAAATCTTAGATTTGGTAGATAAAAGTTCACTCATAATTATTGTCAAATCATGTGGAATGTTTGAGTTGGTAACTACTACGAAGTCCACTTTACCTAATTTGTCTTTTTGGTTTAGGTATTGATTTGTATGCTTTCGCGTACAGGAGTAAGCAATCCATCCCGAACCAACCTCACCATCGAAATTTTCTATTTTCTCTAACAATAAATCAATATTTTTAGTTTTTCTTTATTTATTTTTATTTATCCTTCTGTCATTTTATAGAGAGCATAAACACTTTCAGTTATAATTTTTTTTTTTTGATTTTACATTCAATTATAAAATTAACAATGAAACTTCCTTTAAGAAACAAAAAATTGTCAGCAAATTAACAACACAATAACACACTTATATAACTAAAGTTGTCGAATAATTCTAGTTAAAGACAATGTTAAGACCGCATAACCTATACATCTTTTATCTTAATTAACTTTTTTCACAACGGCTACAAATATCTGCAAAATATATGTGTTCCGAAATTTCTTAGTCATAAAGATTGAAAAATAAAAAGAAGACAGAATATAGATTCATAGCAAGCCCGTGGATGATAGTATTAAATTTCGATACTTATCCTCTCACGCCAAAAAGTAACAACAAAAGGCATAAAGGAAAGAACTGAACAAACGTATTTAGTATGTGTACTCGTTTCTCCTTTCTATTTCCTTGAAATATCTTTAAAATTTATAGTTTCTTTGCTACAAATGACTTAAACTATCACTTTTATAATTTTACTCCATAGACCATAAGTATAATCAATTAGAAAAAACGAAGTTGACAAAAAAACTAACATAGGTATAACTTTCTAGTTCAGATGTTGCTGTTTTTTTCTTATCTTCAAAGATTAAATTTATCATTATAAATGTTATTTATGTCTCCATCTCATCAATCATCATTATGCACAAATAAATAAACCAATTGTAAATTCACGAGAAGGTTCAATTCAAAGATACCACCATTTGCCATGTCACCAAACACATCAACAAAATCATACTTGGATTGGAACCAAGAAAGTTGAGAGAGACAATAGTGGAATTCAGAACGTATATTATATATATATATATATATATATATATTTTTTTTTTTTCTTTTTTTTGGGTCAAACTTACCTATATTATATGTAGACATAAAGTTTATAACTATATACTGTACATCAAAATCGGCTTTTCAAAAAATTTATTTATTTTTATAAAATAATATAAATTTTATTCAGATTAACTCATTGAATTTGATTACTCTAAAGTCTAAACCCTTACTTTGATTTCCCTAATAAAATAATTTGAAGTACCTTTGTTACGACGATGATGAGTAGGTAGCCAAGATGAACCTACATGTATCAATACTACCAAAATATAAACCTAACAGAAAGAAAAAAAAACAATTTAATTAGTTTGTAAAACCTATTTCCATAATTTGTGGAGTATGTAGACCAAATGAAAGATTAATAATGTTAATAAATGATGAATTGATTAATTTCCTGGGGGATCAGGAAACGAGGAAACTTTGAACTAAAAAGTCAAAACAACAATAATTGTAGGTTTAGTTTAAAGATGGAGTAAGTCAAAGTAATGGAATAAACTCAATAAAGTATGTATACTAAATATTCGAAATTAATTTAATAAAACATCAACAAAATGAAAGAATTGATTGACTAAGATGTATGTATATACATATACACAGGAGAATGATGATTGATGAAGAAAGGTTAAGTGGAACTTGGGTTTCAAGGAACTCTCCTGGCAAAATACAACGCAGCTATGCCTACACCAACAAGCAACGTCCATGCTTCTCGCGTGCGGATTCAAGAACCAAGAACAATGTCTTCTCTTCCTCCTTCTTCTTCTCCAATCGCCTTCAAGGTATTTTATCTCTTGTATCAAGAATCAGGAAACTCCTTTCTTGATCTCTGTAGTATCTTCTCCATCTCTTTCCCTCTCTGGGTTCTGTTTTGCTTTCTACTTTATGCTCTCTGTTTCTTCTCCTTTCTCGTTGACTTTCATCACTATTTCTTTACTCAAGAACAAATCCCGTTGTCTTGTTGTTTTTCAATGGTGCTTTTTTACTTGCATGTTCATATCGAATTGGACATTAATCAGCCTCGAATAACCCGTTGATGAGATATAACCAATTTTGTTTGTTGTTTGCAGGAACAACAGGGTAGACCACCTCCCGCCGCACATCATCAAACAATAGCCGGAAAACTCTTTAGAAATCTCTTCAAGGGTCTTCTCTTCTCACAACTAACCTTAATCTCGCTTTTGGTGATCGTTCTCACCATTCGCGGTCTCATCTCAGCAAGTTCACACCATTTCCACCCCAAGAAATGGTACCCTCCTTTACTAGCATCTGTTGCTGTCTCAGGAGTTGCATCTTTAGCCTGGAAATGCATCTTTATCTACAATCCATCTAGAGCAGTCAAAGCAACGTTCTGGCTTAGCCCAATACTCACCTGCTCGGTAGGGATCTTGCTTGTTCTTATTGGCTCGGCAGTAGATGCAGGGATCGGTTCAGTTTTTGTTCTTTTCGCCATTACTCAGTCTCTGTATGGTTGTTGGATAACTCCCAGGTTTGAATACACTGATAAGATATTATCTCTTGCCACATCATTTCCACCTGCAAGAACCAGAGAAGTAGTATGTTTATCAATCACTGTTAGCGTTGTTTACTCTGGTTTCTTGGTGACTGGAATAGGAGGAGCAACTTCCACTAGAACAAATCTTGATCTATTGTTCATATCCGTAATCATGATAAGCTTAGCATGGACGATGCAAGTCCTCAAGAATGTACAACAAGTTGCGATATCACGGGCGAGATATGTAAACTTTGCTCATGGAGAAGATATGGACGCTTGGGATGCTTTACGCATCACTATGAAACACTTGATTGGGAGCATCTGCATTGGCTCGACGCTTGTTCCAATCGTTGTATTCATCAGAGGATCGATCAGAAGCGTTAATCTAATGTCAGGGAGCAGCGATGAGGACATGTATTCTGGTGTTGATTGCTTCTCTACCATTGCTAACAAACTCATTACCCTTGGAAACAAATGGGGCTTTGTACATGTGGGAACTTATGATAAAGGATTCGTGGAGGCTTCAAGTGATACCTGGAAGAAGTTCAGAAGTACAAGTGGGTTAGAGAAACTGATTGATTCGGATCTGACTAGCTCCTTCTGCTTCCTCAGTGCGGTTTCTGTTGGAGCTGTCTCTTCATTGACTGCTGGAATATGGATGTTGTTAATCCACAAGGATTATGCCCTGGAAGTGACTCTCTATGCTTTTATAATTGGATATTTCGTGGTAAGATAGCTAATTCTAAGGCCATTAGCCGTAATAGATGAATAAAAAAGAATCAATTGACTTAGACAAAAGTAGCTTATCTAGTGTTCCTGGTTTTGTGTTTTTTTCATTTTTCTTTTCAGGGAAGGGTAGCTTTGGCATGGCTACAGGCCTGTGTCTTGGCTTACTATGTAGCTTATTCTGAAGATCCTCAGAGCGTGAGATTTGACGGTACAATTCCACATCGTATTCAGCGTCTTCAAATGTTAAGTGCTCACCGAGATAACAGGGAGCTTGAGGTGGGTAGAGAGAGAGAAGAAGAGAGTTATAATAATTGTTGACTCTTTGAGGAGACTCGCCACATACATGTAAAGAAAAACAAGTATTACTACTTCTTCTTTCTTTCTTCAATCTTATAGGCAAATATTAGCTTCAGCGTATATGCGAAAACTCCAGCTAAAAAAAAGAATGTACATACTTTTTCTTATTACCTCACGAAAAGTTGTATCTCTTCAATAATGATCCATTTTCAGCTAGAGATTACACCATCACAAAGAGTATTGAGGGAGTGATTAGTTTCTTAGATGACCATGCTCGCTGCCACGATCTGTACAGCTAAAGTTACTCGTTCTACCACAGCCTATAAGAGAGTCCACAGAAGAAAAAGTTCACCACAATTTGTAATTTTGCATAAACATCATAATGTAAGCTTGGTAAGAAGAGGAAAATTTAGATTGAGGCTCACCAAGGCAATGTAATAAATTTACAATGATGCCTTGAATCTCGACATAAAAACCACTGCAGGAGAAAGATGCACAATGCAATGCACCTAAAGCTTCACAACGAGTGCATCTAGAATACACAATCAAGAAAGCTTCTCTGCTTGTGCATATCTCTTTTCAAGCATGACTCATGTATATGGCTAAGTTAAGTCCTTGAAAAGAGATATACACAATCAAGAAAGCTTCTCTGCTTGTGCATATCTCTTTACACAATCCAGGAGTCCTCTCAATTTAGCACTAAGGACTTAGCCATATACATGCCTGCAATTTTCAACACTTAGTAATCTTGAGTTGTATAATACCAATTACATCAAATAGAAGAAGATCATATCTTAATCACTTAATCCTATTAAACTTTCGAAATAAACAAAACAATAAATCTGAAATCGCCGATCAGAAAAGTCTTACGAGCTTTGGTAGAGATCTCGAACCGGAACAAAACCGGTCCAAATGTACTTAATTCTAAAACGATGTCGTTTTCTATAATGGTAGTAACTAGTACAGTCTGTTAATCTGAAACCAAGAGTAATCACCAGTTCTAGCTTTTGGCATAGAGCCGAACCAGTCGGTTTAACTGGCTAGTCTATCTACATGTTCGTATATAAATCTCGTTTTAACATGAAACCAAACTATCTACATGTATTAATCATAAATAATTGTTTTAAGAAATTTGTATTCCAAATTTCCAAGAAATCAAATCAGACCTAATTATTCGGTATGCACTATTGGTTCTGAAAATATCAATTGGGTAATTAAAAACCCGGTTCGATTCCAAAACCGGAAACAGGAATCGCAACGCCTGAAAACTCTCACACAGTCACAGGAGACGCTCCCGCGTCTACAAAGAACGGATAAAGTCTCTCTCTTTCTCACTCTCTCTCGCTGTGTTTTGACGAAGAAGAAGATGCTGACGAGTCCCAGTAACGCACTTCACAGTAGTACTCCACACTTCTGGCCAGTTCTCAGGAGCAGGCTTTGCCGTTCCCGGAATTTCCCTCGTTATCACTCCGGCGAACGCAGCAGCAGCGGCGGAGGAAAATTGTGCTCGCTCTCTCTTCTCTCCGCAAGTGGCGCCAGTAAATTTAGTGTCAGAGCTCTAGTTAGGCCAGATGCTACCGAAGATGCTGACTCTGTTGGCGATGGGACTCTGCCTTTTCCTAACCACGTTTCTGTCAAAATTCCTTTTGGAAATAGAGAGGTAATTTCTTCAAAAAGCTGCAAAATTTTGCTTACCCTTTTGCTTTTGACATTTGATTCATCTGTTGGAGTTTGATTCGGAGATGATTGGTTTTGTACAGTGATACAATTGGTAGGATTCGTGTAGTTAATGAGCATGTTTTGCTCGGATTTGAGGCCCTTAACGTTTATAGTAGAGAAGCCGAAAGCACGCTGCTTTAGATGTATTTGCTGAGCTTTGTTAGTTTCTTTTTGGTTATAACTTAAGATTTTGTTTCTTTCTTTTTTTTCTTTACTATCTAGATTTTAGTAGAGACTGGTCTTATGGGGAGACAAGCAAGCTCTGCTGTAACGGTGACAGATGGAGAAACTGTAAGTGTGCATCATCCTTCAAATTTAGCGTCTATTTGCTTGTTTATCTCTAACCCACTTTCACATCTAATTTTTATTATGTCTACTTTTCATTGTAGATTGTCTACACAACCGTTTGTCTAGCTGATGTTCCGAGTGAGCCATCAGATTTTCTTCCCCTTTATGTTCACTATCAGGAGCGATTCTCAGCTGTAGGTCGAACTAGGTACGCGTTTTTTTCCCAATCCTTTGCTATTTTGGAGCCTCTTGCTACAAGAAAACTAGATCATAGCCTAAATGATGATCTAAATGGAACTTCTGATGGTACAGTGGTGGCTTTTTCAAGCGAGAAGGGAGAACCAAAGATCACGAGGTATTTACTCATGCTAAACAATGTTTGGCTACTTTTATTTCTCCATCCTTCTTAAAATGTTTCTACATTTGATGTTTATGCAGGTTCTGATATGTAGGTTGATCGATAGACCTCTACGCCCCACTATGCCCAAAGGTTTCTACAATGAAACTCAGATATTATCCTGGGTAAGGTCTTTCTCCATGGATTTCTTTATGGTCCGATAGGCCTTCTTTTCTAAACTATTTAAGTAGTTTTTGGATGGAGGTATTGGGGAAGTAAGGATTGTTTTCATTCGATGCCTTCCCCATCTGTTGGTCTTACTCATGATTAATATGATTTTTTTTTTCTGTTTTGCCTCTCTTTGGTTGAAACAGAATACCTTTTGACATGCGCTTTCTTTTGTCTCTGTAAGATGGCATTTCTTGTGTTGTGTGCCTTTACTTTTTTCAAGAAATGACTTATATTTTTATAATTACTTAAACATGTATGTGATGATTGTATTCGTTTCCTTGATTTGGGTCTCATTAGTAATTGGACTGTTGCTTGTTTGTGTTTTCAGGTTTTGAGCTACGATGGATTACACGCACCTGATGCTTTAGCTGTTACATCTGCTGGAATAGCTGTGTATGTAGGGTCATCTAGTTTCCGTTTTATATGAGTGAAGTTTTTTATCTTGGCGACATTGACATGGCTTTGTAATGAATGAATACCGCAGAGCTCTTTCAGAAGTACCAAATGCGAAAGCAATTGCAGGAGTTCGGGTTGGTCTTATTGGGGGCGAATTCATCGTCAATCCAACCGTGAAGGAGATGGAAGAATCACAACTAGATTTGTTTCTAGCTGGAACAGATACTGCAATTTTAACAATAGAGGTCAACTCTAATCTTTACCTGATTTTGCAAGATTTGCACATTTCCTCTGGTTATGTTTTATCTTGACTCAGCCCTTGCTCATTGCAAAATCTGGGATTGCAGGGATACAGTAATTTTCTTCCTGAGGAGATGCTGCTCCAAGCTGTTAAAGTTGGACAGGTATTTCGATTTTTTAATTGGGGTTATTTCAATTTTGAAAGATCTGGATTAGGTACTAATTGTGAGACTTTTTCAATTTTTACCAGGATGCTGTACAGGCTACATGCATTGCTATTGAAGCTTTAGCAAAGAAATATGGAAAGCCCAAAATGCTTGACGCTATTAGATTACCACCTCCTGATCTATACAAGCATGTGAAAGTATGTTGTTTATTTTGGTTTGCCAGAATGGAATTGCAGTGATATTATCTTATAAATCATGTGTCAAATGAATTGTTTTCTGTATACAGGAACTTGCTGGTGAGGAATTGACTAAAGCGCTACAAATTAAGAGCAAAATATCGAGAAGGAAAGCCATATCGTCCCTGGAAGAAAAGGTCTTAACAATACTGACAGAGAAGGGATATGTTATTGATGAGGTAGCATTTGGAACCATAGAAGCACAACCGGATCTATTGGAGGATGAAGACGAGGATGAGGAAGTTGTTCCTGAAGGTGAGGTGGACCAAGGTGACGTTCACATTAGGCCCATCCCTCGTAAACCAATTCCTTTAGTGAGTCTCTTAACCCTTTCTACATGGTAACTTGAAATTGACCTTTTCTCCTCCTAATTTTTTTAATGCAATGTTAACAAACTAGTCATTGCCTTTTACTAGCTATTTTCTGAAGTAGATGTCAAGCTGGTCTTCAAAGAAGTATCGTCAAAGCTCCTACGGAGGCGAATTGTTGAGGTACAACATCTGATTTCCTGGTTTTTCTACCATATACGTGTATGTTGATAGGATTTTTTTCTCATTGAAACATTTATTAACTACACTACGGTAAAGAATCATACTTAACATGCTAAAAGTCGACACATATTTTACAGTGTCTTTCCTAAATTTTCAATTTTGTTTTCACTTTTTCGGAATGAGTTTTATTGATTCCATATTACATATTTCTCCATCCATAGGGAGGTAAAAGAAGTGATGGTCGGACTCTGGATGAGATTCGTCCAATTAATTCAAGATGTGGACTGCTTCCAAGGGCACATGGAAGTACTCTGTTCACACGTGGTGAAACACAGGTAACAGAGGAATGCTGTCTTCTGGGGAAATCATGCGTGGCTATTTCATATGTCAATCCTTTGTCTTATCTCCTTAGATGTATGTTAAGGAAATTGGTTCGATAAGGAACATTATTGTATGATTTTTTCAGGCACTGGCAGTTGTTACTCTTGGTGATAAACAAATGGCGCAGAGAATTGACAACCTTGAGGGTTCTGATGAATACAAGAGGTTCTATCTTCAGGTCTCTTCAATATTTGTTCTTCTTCTCACTCTATTATTATTATTAGATAGAGTTAAATTTTTTGCTGTGGTTAGTTGCACGTTTACATTTAATGACTATTTCAAGAAATTTCAATTCTTAGTGTCATCTTTCATTTTTCTTGTTGAGCTTTAAGAGATTTTCTAAGCTACTCAATGTGATGTTTCAGTACACTTTTCCTCCATCGTCTGTTGGTGAAGTTGGACGAATTGGTGCACCCAGTAGAAGAGAAATAGGTCATGGGACACTAGCAGAGCGAGCATTGGAGACCATTCTACCTAGTGATGATGACTTTCCTTACACAATACGTGTTGAAAGTACAGTAATTGAAAGCAATGGTTCTTCAAGGTCAGCTTTTTTTTCTGGCTGTATGATCTTATGTGCCAAGTTTGTTTGAATGACAAATTTTGTAATTGCTTCTTATGTTGATCTGAAAATGTGACAGCATGGCATCCGTTTGCGGCGGTTGCTTGGCTTTGCAAGATGCCGGAGTTCCAGTCAAATGTTCTGTTGCTGGCATAGCAATGGGAATGGTTTGGGATATTGAAGAATCTGGCGGTGATGGATCTCCCCTTATCCTTTCTGACATCACTGGAGCTGAAGATGCATCCGGTGATATGGACTTTAAGGTCAGAAAATATAAGGGTTCCTTTGAAAGTCCTTGCATCGACTTGAATGCTGACTTTTTGATTTGTTTATCAAATAGGTTGCTGGGAATGAAGATGGCGTTACCGCCTTTCAGATGGACATTAAGGTCATCATCCATTTCTTAATATACACTGCCAAAATGGTTTTAAATGGCAATTGTTAAATAAATCTGTTGGTAACATCTTTATTTTCTTCTTCTTCTCTTTTATCATGAACTAGGTAGGAGGAATCACTTTAGAGATAATGGAAAAGGCTCTGATACAGGCAAAATCTGGGCGTCGCCATATTCTAGGTAAGGAATTCTGGGATATTCATGAATTATTCGTCTCGGACAGTAGACTTTGGGAGAATTAGTTTCTAGACAGTGGAACTAGTTTATCCTTGAAAAATGTAACCATTAAAGATGTCATTTACTATTTTTCTCCTTTTTGTGCAGCTGAAATGGCAAAGTGCTCACCGCCTCCTACGTTAAGCCTCTCAAAATACGCTCCATTGATACATATTATGAAGGTTTGGCTTCAACTAATTTTTCCAGGATTGCTCAGTCTAATCCCTTACTGCCTTGAACTAAATATTGTTGGTGTTTCATGTGCTGCAGGTTCATCCAAGCAAAGTATACTTTCTTATTGGTTCTGGTGGTAAGAAAGTAAAGAGCATCATCGAAGAATCTGGAGTTGAGGCCATTGATATGCAAGATGATGGAACTGTGAGATATACAGAATGTTTTCATTCTTCTTAATGTTTTTGTATATTTATGGGTTTTCTTCATCGTAACCTCTTAACATTTATCTTTGTCAAGGTCAAAATTATGGCAAATGATGTGTCGAGTCTGGAAAGGGCGAAAGCGATTATTAGTGGATTGACAATGGTTCCCGCTATTGGTGATATCTACAGGTATGTATTCTGCATATACCTTCTTTGACTAGGAATCGTAAATGGATTTGGATTCTGATCTTTATTTTTGTATCAGAAATTGTGAAATCAAATCAATGGCTCCTTATGGTGCCTTTGTAGAGATTGCGCCTGGGCGTGAAGGACTTTGCCATATCAGTGAGCTGAGTGCTGAATGGCTTGCAAAACCAGAGGATGTGAGCTTTACCCATTGATTACCCTTTATAGAAATTGTTTCATCTTTTATTCAGGTTCACATACGCTCATCAATATTACTGTTGTCCTTTCAGGCATTTAAAGTAGGAGACCGCGTTGACGTCAAACTAATAGAGGTCAGCGAGTTCTTATGTCTTTATAACTCATTATAACTAATTGGAAATGATAATTAGATGAGTTGTTGAACAAAGAAACCTGGATAATGCAGGTGAATGAAAAGGGTCAGCTTCGGCTTAGTGTACGGGCTTTACTTCCCGAGTCAGAGACAGACAAAGACAGTCAGAAACAACAGCCGACGGGTGATTCTACCAAAGACAAGGGTTCTCCAAGGAAATATGTAAATACTTCGTTGAAGGATCGTGCATCAAAGGTTGCATCTGGGGATGACCTTGTCCTGAAGAAGAAAGATGTCAGGAGAGCAACTGGTGGTAGTAGTGACAAGACAATGAAAAGCAATAGCAGTAGCAACGAAGAAGAGAGAAGCAGTTTAGTCAACGGTGAAGCTACAATCAGCTAGTGAATGCAAACAGGATCACTGTTCATATCTGTTTCTGGTGAAGACTCATTACGAAAGGAGGAGAGTTTCTTCCAACGGAACCACAGGTGCGACTAGAGAAATCTTTTAAACTTGAGACAAGACAAGTTGCAGATGTCTTTTCTTGAATTTTCTCTAATGTTTTTTTTTTTTTTTGTCACTCTTTCTCTAATGTTTATAGTTAATTTTCTTGGCAGTTTCTTGAAGCTGTGCATATATATATGTTGACAAGTCTGGTGTGAAGGAGGATAACATTTTTGAAGACAACATATGTTGGGAGATTCTCAGACATTTCATCCTTTCTTTCTGTTGCCTTCTTTTGCAAATTCTACAGCCCGTTTAGGTTATTTTATATTTTAATATTATTGACTAAATCATATTTAGATAATTTTTGTTCAAATTTATGTGTATGTCTGCATCTTACACTCTTTATCTGCAGATTCTCAAGAGTTTCTCGATTTTTGTTGATGTTTTGAGAAAGTATATGAACTTGGCATTTTCCAGAATTCTAAGATCGTTTAGCTGATACTGGCAAACTACGTAGTTGTAAATGGAAAAGTAAAAAAATGAAATTGGCATTAAAGAGATATTAGATATACATTAAGAATGAATGACTAACAATGTACATGAAATGTTGTTCTAGTATGTATTGGCCTGTGTTTACTCTTGTGCCATCTGTTTAATTCTCTTTAGATGCTACTTCAGCAACAACAAAGCTTGAGCTCGAGTCCCTTCAGCTGCTGCAATGAACTACCAATCTCAGGCAAGATGATCTGTTGTTTTTCTGATAGAAGTCGACGCTGGATTGTAAACTGCATTATTCAATAAGCTGTGAGATCGGCCATAGAAGAGATAGATCATGCTTCCAATAAGTAGCCATATCAAGACCCTGATCCATGTCCCAGCTCTGCCAGTACAAATTACCAAAAAGGGTTTAGAAACATCCCAATATATGTTGATTCATTCATGAGTCTATCAGACTCACCCAATGTTGATGATCAAGTAGGTGTTGATCAAAATGCAAAGAACTGGAAGGTATGGGACGAATGGGCAGAGAAACCCTGAAATCAAACCAAATATAAAATGCCAGTAAGAAAACGCAGCTCAAGTGTAAATCTAAGTATAAGGTTGTTGCCAAGACCTCAATTAAATCTTCCTAACCAGATAACCAACTCAGCACATGTATAGAAACTCTTAAGTAAGCAGCACTTTTGAAGATAGTGAGGTAACCAACCAATGATGGCTTGCAGAATCTTATATTCAATTTAATTTCTCATTTCTGTTTGAATATGCAAAAAAAGGCATAAATAAGCTTCAGGCCTTACCTCCTTTGTGTCCAAAGTTGTGCCTTTCTTCATCCTCGTCAATGTAGCCAAGAGTAATCAAACTGCCAAGCAAGATGGCTGCACTGACAGCGCATATAGTGAACCGAGGAAAACTGCCACAATCAAGAAGAAAACCTATTAGAGATTATAACCATATTACAAAGATAAAAACATGCAAATCTTTCAACACAGCAGTTGCAAAATGGTTCACAAAATTCCGAATCAGGCATGCATTTTCTAATCGAGCATACTTAAATCTCTTTGACATGCAAGTAGCAGTATGTCGTTCAAAGCTAATCAACCACTTCAACCAAATAAAACAGATTTGTTTAGATTTATTAAGACTTAACTAAACATGCGGAAATATATGCAGGGCGATTAGTACAGACATAAGATATCAGATGATGAAATGACCTTGGAAGACGCTCAGCTGAAGCTGCTGAAGCAAGACCTAGGACACCTATGCACACAAGAACTATACTCCAGGCAGCAATGTTTCTTCTCTTTCCAAAATACTTCTCATCTATACAATGAAAAAAAGAAGTAAAAAAATTAAATTCCTTAAATACAGATGAAAGGCAGTAAAGATTGAGCACATTTTAGTACAGAGTCATCTTCATAACTTATACAAATGGCAACTACGTGATTGAGCACATTTAGTACCTCGAGCTGTTTCATTCCCAAGTAGAGGGGAATCAGAAGATTGTACAGCATCCACAAGAAAATTTTCAGTTTCGGCTCTACTATCATCGGTATCAGTCCAAGTTTGAGAGGAAGATGGTAGGGGAACTACATCTGGTGGTACATATCTAAGAACTAGCACACAGGCTGCAACGGCAGTGAATGCCATTAGAGTGCCTACACTAACCTGATGGATGAATTACCGACGTGAGCTACTCAGAGAAGGATCTGTTACCGTAATAGAAGTGTGTATCGACCTGTCTCAGCTCAATTATATAATGCTAATTGCCTCAACAATATCAATATTATACTACTGATCAGTAAACCTCTTCAATTTTCTGTTTGCTGCTAATTGTAGGTGAAAATCCTTCCTTAAGACATTGAGACATGTTATGTAGGCAAAGATCAGCTTACCATCTCGGACAACTGTGCAACATCCATGAAAAATGCGAGGGCAGCGGCCAGCACACCAATAGCTATTGTGCTTTTCACTGGTACTTGAGTCCGTGGGCTAATTTCTGAAAAGAAAGCCGGCAACAATCCATCTCTTGCCATTGCCATGAAAATTCGTGGCTAATAAAAAAATCACAAAGCACTGTCAAAATGACATGTATGCATTTCCACAACCCACACAGAACCTGTGTGTTACATTTACAACTAATAAATCTTAATTAATTTTCAGAACAATAAGAATTGGTGAGTACCTGTGCCAGAAGTGAACCCAACAAACTCGCGCATAGAGCAGTTATTGCCCCAGTGGTTAAGATGTACCTGGAATATATAGGAATAATTAGTAAAAACAAAGCAAAGACAAAAGGACGTATGTGTTTATATGTATTCACTAAAGAATGCGAGAGAATCTGAGTCTCAAGAGATGTATCATGCTTACGCTGCCCATTGCATCCCACTGTCTCCGAATGCAGAGGAGATAGGAGTATCAGGATTCAATGAATAGTATGGGACTAATCCAACAATAACTACTGATAAAAGCATATACAGAATGCAGCATATCAGTAATGCAATCCCGATTCCCAGTGGAAGATCCCGTTGAGGATTTTTCACCTGTTGTGGCAATACCAAAAGTTTAAGGGTTAACTGAGAAAATTGGCATAATTATGGAAGAAAGAGTTCACAATACTAGGACCAAACATCATCTTCTCTAATTAGTTAGTTCTATATAGAATTATCAAAGTGAGTCCTTTGTGGATAAAAAAACAAGGATAATAATTCGAAAAGTATGAGCCTACAATTCAATAAATTGTGTACCTCCTCAGCTGTACTAGTTACAGTATCAAATCCAATGTATGAGAAGAATACTACAGCAGATCCAGCGAGTATCCCATTTAATCCAAAAGGAAAATAACTGTAAGACAAGAATTAAACATTGACCTTGAGAAATATTTTTTGACGAAAACTAAGCTCAATGGAAGAAGGCGCATAAGCTAATTACCCACTCGGAAGATCATATCCAACCCATCCAGTCTTGCAAGCTAAATATCCACCAACTACTATGATGAAAACCAAGGTGCAAACATTCACTGAGGTTACAATTGCTTGTACTAATGAACTCTGTGAAGACAAAATAAACCGGTACTAACATTATTAGACGATCTGATTATCCTGAAATGAATTTCATTTTAAAATGTTTTCAATGAAGTACCTCCTTTATCCCAAAACATAGTAGTATCGTGACAATCATAATCAACAGTGCTGCACATGGATCAACCACAATACCAAGTCCAGGTATGGCTTGTCGAGCTAAGAACACAGGAAGTTTGTCTAAACCACCAAAAAAAGATGCCTAAAACAAAAGAAAACACCAGTCAGAATAAAATCGACAAGAGACCATGAATACATATAACTCAAAGGGAAATACCAGATTTGGAGTTATGCCACGGGCAATGGCCGATCCACCAATTGTATAATCCAACACCAGTGCCCAACCAACCAACCAAGCAATCCTATGAAATATTGAGAGTATCAGCTTTAAGACAAACAATAAGTACACGTTCAGGCAATGTTTCAGTAATTCTGACATAAAATCAATCTATATACCCTTCTCCAAGACATATGTATGTATAATGATAAGCACTCCCAGCAGATGGACAGCGAGATGCAAGCTCAGCATAACAACACGCCGAGAGAGCAGCAGCTACTCCAGCAATGAAAAATGATACAGCAAGAGCAGGTCCTGTGTGCTCTCTAGCTACAGTTCCCACAAGAATATACACTCCTGCTCCAATTGTTGTCCCAACTCCTGAAAAATTAACAGAGAAAGGAACACAATCAACATCAATACGGGGAAAAGGTAGAACTTTAATCGATATTATTATCAAAATTCGCCAAAGTTTGAATCTTTCCCATACCAATAGCGACAAGATCAACCACGGATAGTTTCTTGGCAAGCTGATGATGTCCATCGTTTTTGATCAGATGAACAGAATCAACTTGTTTCCTTCTAACAAGACTGTTCATATCAACCAACTTGCAGATAATAAAAAGACTCTGCACCGGTTTGATATTCCAATCGATTCAGAGCGAACCCATCCGAGTTTTCTCAGAAAATCCAACAAAGCTTGAAACTTTTTCTCCTACAGAATCCAGATATGGAGTATCGGAGCCGGAGATATTTCGAGAGGCGTGCACGATTCCAACTTTTGTGAGATGTGGAATCAAGATTCTCGTTGGTAAAATTCTTGAAAGGTTAGACGACTTTTTGTGATTTTGTAAGTTTTTTTATTCACAATTGGGCTTAATAATTGTTATGGCAACTCCTGATTTATGAATATTATATCCTAAGAAATTTATCTACACCTCTTATTAAAAAACATTAACAGAATGTCTTATAGTTAAATTAGTGACCATTTTGAGGAAACATATCATATATCATCTTTATCTTTAGTTCTTTAAAAATTTCACCATTTGATAGTAATAATTTATCAAAATGTAGACATGTGGATCTCACACAATTTCTCTTCATTCTTCATAGTAAATTCTAGGAAGAATATTTATTTCTACATCAAAATATTTAAAGAGGAATAAAAAGTAACATTAATTTCAATTCATATTATTATTAAAATATTTATCATGATAAGAATTACAGATTTTAAATATTTTTATAATTATATATTTAAAGGGAAAAATATTTTTGATAATTTGATATTTCATACATTTCCTGTGCTATAAAAATTATTTATCCTATAGTATCTTTCCAAAAGAAAAAAAAAAAGTCTAAAAACTTCACTTCTTTTGTAAGAGATGCTATGAGAATGTATCAAGACTCCAAATGTGTTATTACAAGAGTTTCACATAATCAAGTTCCAAATCCAGACCATAGTATAATGTACTTCTTAATTGCAATGTGTTTGTTTATACTGTAAAAATGTTGATTGCAATGTGTTTGTTTATGCTGTAAAAAGTTGTCTAAATCGTGATGTAAACTTTTATTCTCTTTAACAAAGAAAACAATAGTATGTATATCCCTATATATTAATTAAAAATTATTTTAACAAAATAATATTATATTTATGTGGAATATTACAACATTACCAATGCTAACGTGTCAACAATTCATTAAGTTTCAAAATATATATATAAAATTTTGTTTACTAGATAAACTACATTGTATTGTTAATTATTGGGTCGACGATTTTTTCTCCCTATACATGTTCAACTAAAACTATTTCCACCCGATCTTTGAACCTCATCACTTTAGTACCCAAATTAAACTATTAAAACTAATTCCACCCGAACTAATTGATTCGATTTATTTCCCCATTTCTAATCAATTTCTTATTCTCGCTTAATAAAACTGATTTGTCGATAATAAACCGGTTTAGAAGCTAATGAAACCCGGAAAAAAAAACTGGGTTATACCCAAACACCTAACCCAGACCCGAAATTCAGACATTTGCATACCTAAGTTCAAATTGCGAAGAGATCAATCGTTCTCCTTTAATCCACACAAGAGATTGCATTTAGAGGTCTCAAGCAATTGCATCATCTTTTTCGTTTCAATTTCTTTCATCTGAATAACAAAAAAAAAAAGACGAAAGAAGAAGAAAAAGAAAGAATAATAAGAAGAAGAAACGAATAAGAATAAGAGGAAAAGAAGAAGAAGAAATGAGTTCTGATTTTAGGTTTCCCCAATTCGATTTTAAAAGGGTTTATAAGCGGGTATGGATTTCGGGTCTGGGTTAGATGTTTGGGTATAACCCAGTTTTTTTCCCGGGTTTCATTAGCTTCTAAACCGGTTTATTATCGACAAATCGGTTTTATTAAGTGAGAATAAGAAATTGATTATAAAGGGAGAAATAAATCGAATCAATTAGTTCAGGTGAAATTAGTTTTAAAAGTTTAATTTGGGTATTAAAGTGATGAGGTTCAAAGATCGGGTGGAAATAGTTTTAGTCGAGTATGTATAGGGGGGAAAAAATCGTCGACCCTTAATTATTTGACATACTTATTACTCAATTTTTTAGTAAATCTATTACATTTTTAGGTAACATATATATATACATATATATATATAGTATAACTAAAAATATTATTATTACTAATTTTAAAAAAGAGGTTTACAATAAAAAAAAATATACATAATCGTTAAATTTTATAATATATCTAATTAAAAAAGCAGATTTATATTTAATAACATATTTTAAAGCTAGATCAAACCACTCAATTAGAAACACACACTCACTCGTCTAATCTTCAATTCAGAACGATGTTTGATTTTGGAAATATAAAAATATATTCTATAAATCTGATAGATATTTGAGTATGGTTTTCAATCCTTTTTGAATCCAAACACTTGAATATAAAAAGAAAACTTGCAACACTCTTGTTCCACAATATAAAAGAAAATAATCAACCTTAAACAAAGACAAAACTTTTTTTTTTTTAAAGGGAAACATACGTTTTTCACATGGCGGGGACAAGCCCATGTTGTACTCCTCCGGAGAGAATATCTCCCCTCCCACGGCCATTCGAACCAGCCACCTCATGGGCCGGCTATTTTTTTATACGGTGGCCACGAGGTGATACCACTAGCCCAACCACTACTTGATGTAGGTTTGAAGCAACCATTTAAGAACCAACGAGCAGACTTGCAAGATATTGGATATGAAGCGGCAAGAAATTGTTTTATTCGGACCGCTTTCCTGGTTTCAATATGGTAGACGTCGAAGTAAATAACACCATAGTATGATCCATAACCAATACTAAAATATATGCAATTCTTCATAACTCCATCTTTTGCTGCAACCGTTATTCCTAGATCCAAAAGCAATGCTTCATCCCCTATAGAATTGATTATGATCCATTCTAATGATTTAGGATCCATCTTGTAGACGTCGACCAAGTATATGAGATATGGTTTGTAATTGCTGGTAACGATTAAAACTTCTCCAGACAAAGTCACAACAAGATTCTTGTCGTGAAATGAATAACGATAAGACGGAGATTTGAAACTTGCACATTCCATGGGAGAATCACCACCGGAGAAATCAAGAACAGTGACTCGAGTATCACTAAGCACGTAAAGCTTGCTTTCATTACACACCATATCGACGCATCGTTGATTCTTTAAAGGTTCAAGCAGTTTCCAGCTATTGTTGTCATCTCCTTTCTTGTGATATGCAAAAAAGCCCTCATAATTCCAAACAACTAAGTAATCTCTGGTTTCTTCATCTACCCACAAAACCGCTTTGCCTATTCTAAGACCCATGACCATAATATGAAGTTTTTTTCTAGAAGCGTTGTTTTCGTGATTGAGAGTCACCCAACCATCATCATCATTGATTCTCACAAATTCCATCGGACAACCATCGGTTGATTCGAGAGGCGGAAGAGGAATCCTCTCTCGAGTAAACAGATTCAAAAGGTGAAATTCTACTCTATGGTCGGACATAAGGAACCAGCTGCCGGAACTCGCCAAACAACGACCCCTAGTCATATCGAACCCGAGATCTCTTACTGTGTAGTAACTACAGTCACGAGGGTCGAACAACTTACATGAATTGTTGTTTTCCAGATCATGTACGTCTGGAAAGAGGATGATCCATGGACTTGTTACTCTAATGCACGATTTCGAAGCGTAATACCATTCTCTAGAAATGCAGCTGGCTCGATGAAAATCAGCAAAGCTCAAGCGTTCCAAGATCGATATAACCAGGTCCTGAACAAGTGTCGGCTGCTTTGAATCCTCTTTGCATGTCTTTTCCTCGGAATCGCTCATCTAGGGTTTATTATAAAGGTCCACTTCTTCTAATAATCTGAGTTATTTATAGGAGGAGAGGGTTTTCGAGGTTGAAAAAAAGTTAACCGGTTAATATAGCTGTAATTTGTTTTGTAATAATTGGTGATGAGAACATAACCGGAGTAAACCGGTGTCGACTAGGTCAAAGATATAAAAAATATGTGGTCTTGTTATTGCTCCTAAATTAATGGGATTGTATTCCCCCACCTCTTCACGTTTGTTGGGAGTAGTTAGTTTCTTTATTTATTGTGTTGTGTGTATATAAAGACATAGGTAGCGAATAATCATCCCTTATCGAAAGACAAAACTTGATATAGATTTAGAGAAACTACTTTCCACCAAATTAAAAGTGGGTAAAAACCAACGAAATTTTGGAAGTTTAATAATTAGTGGATTTAAATTTATTTAAAAATCTAACAAAAATCTATGTTATTAAATCATTCGTTTAAAATTTTCTGTCAAAATCTTGTATTATTGCTTTAATTTATTACAAACTAGTATAATTTTCCTCGTGCTATAGCACCAGAAGATAATATGATAAATAAGAAAAATTATACTTAATAACAAAAACATTTAATTTTTGTCCAATTGATCTAGGGTAAGAAGAACTCATGGATTTATTTTTCTGATTTAATATGATGAATAACAAAAATTAAAAGATAAATGAGAACATGATTTGTTAAAAATCTATACTCTGGTGTTTATAACCAAACTAATATAATATTAATTTGGAAAATTAACATAATTGTGATGCAAAATATCTTAATTGATTATCTATTCTACATTTTTATATAGAAAATTATCATTAACATAAAGTTAAAAATTATCAAATTTTTTGCTATTGACATTTTGCTTAAACTGATAAAAAAACTTAATTAATTAATTACTTTATATTTTATATAAAAAATTACCATTAACGGAAAGGTACACGTGTCACAATCTAAATTAGCGATGACATGTGTCAAAATTTAATGAGTTATCCCTTTGACATGTGTCACACTCACATTCGACATATTCAACTTTATATAATAAGATACTAGTTAAAATTTAGTGTGATTCAATAAATTTCTATATTGAATTCATAATGATCTAATTTTCCTCTTGAGTTTTAACATATTCGAAAGGGTTTAAAAATAAAAAATACAAAGGCTCAAGTATAGGAAACCTTGTTATTTTGAAATCAAAATACATTTGTTCAATTCTCAAATCAGTCCAAATCGTATATGGATTATCAATAAATCAATTTTAATATTGCAAGTTAGGTTAGAAAATAATGCATTATTTCTTGATTGCTTTCAAGAATCGTCTTTCGGTAAATTTATCTAGCTAGTTGCTTGTTATTGCATTTGTATAAACATGATATATATATATATGGTTTTTAAGCTTTCTGATCAACACTTAAAAGTTAAAACCATGGAAGAGATGTGTGATGGGGAGCCAAAACTGACTCAATCTGCATCCGCTGTTTCTCGTCCAACTTGGTCAATATAATTTCTTTAAGCAAACCTAAATCACTGTAATATTTTTAAGGATAAACCATGAGAAAAATAGCTTAGTCGATCTAAGAAAAAAAGAACTCAAAATCAAATACTGCCCATATATATGGACTCGTTAATCTCCTGATCAAGACTTTAAAACATGGACGATCTGTCGATCATTATGATGGAAACCAAAAGCCAAATTGATCAACAAATTCAAAAAATAAGAAAAGGACGATTTCTTTGTTGAAAGACATTATTCTAGCCTTGTTTATTAATCGATGAGGAAATTCTTACAAGGCATATTGGCAAACTTAAAAGATTGAGGAGAAAATAAAAGAGAGAGTAAAAAAAAAGAAAAGAAGGAGAGAAAAATTGATCTCTTGGTTTTTTTGAGCCAGTTAGAAGGATAAGAGAAAGAGTAAGGAGGAATATGGTCTTTTTAGAAAGAAAAAAGAAAGGAAAGTGGCTTTTTCCGAAAGATTTCAAGTTTTGATGGCATTTTTCAAAAATTTCTCAAAGAAAAAGAAGTCTAAAAACTTTACTTTTTTTTTTTTAAATGAAATGTGATATTTGTAAAATGAAATAGGATATGTACAATGAGTTTGAAGAGTTACAACCCATAACAGTTATTGTAAGGAAAATTTCGGTAAAAGATTGGTCAAGAAGAGCCAACCCGAAGTAGAATGCGCTGTTAGGTTGCCTCATTAAAATGTCAATTCGAAAACTCGATTGAGACAAAACCAAAAGAGTAAAAATAGTACAGTTCTTAACAGCGACTTTATTTCAATCGTGCGTTGCACACGATTGATCAGACAAAGAAGATAAGGTACAGTGATGGAGTTAAGATAGCACACATCACAAAGCTCAGGAGTGATAGCAATCCAGGAGAGAGACGCCGTGCTGGTCCACTGTTGGTGTAACGATGGCCAGCTCTGGTCGTGAATTTTGTTGAAACTGCTGTGAATTGTGAAAATCAGCCATGCCGTCCAGCTGCGACTTCTGCCAGTCTGTCCACTTCGGACGCCGTGGTCTCCAGCGTCGGAAAGTCTCTCCACATCTCCGCGTATGTAGCCTAGCGGCTTTACGCCTGCAAAAAAACAGAGAAAAAACGCAGCAAGGTAAATCCTGTAATGGTCACAAAGAGAGTCTTACCTGCAGAAGAGGTCAGCGATGCGTCCACAGATGCTATGAGAATGTATCGTGTCCTAATGTGTTATTACAAGAGTTTCACTTAATCAAGGTCCAAATCCAGGCCATATTAATAATGTACTTCTTAATTGCAATGTGTGTGTTTATACTGTAAAAAAGTTGTCTAAATCGTGATGTTAACTTTTCTTCTCTTTACCAAATAACAATGGTGATGTATATTATACATAAATAAAGTTTACGCCCAAATGTTATAGATAATCATGTCATTTCATTTTAAATGGAGCTAGTTCAAACCACTGAAGTAGAAACATACAATCACTCGTCTAATCTCCAATTCAAAACGATGTTTGATTTTGGAAATATAAAAAATATATTCTAAAAATATGATAGATATCTGAGTATGGTTTTCAATCCTTTTTGACTCCAAACACTTGAATATAAAAAGAAAACTTGCAACACTCTTGTTCCACAATATAAAAGAAAATAATCAACCCTTAACAAAAGACAAAACTTGATGTAGGTTTGAAGCAACCATTTAAGAACCAACGAGCAGACTTGAAACATATTTGAGACGAAGTGGCAATAATTTGTTCCATTTCGACAATTTCCCTGGTTTCAGTATGGTAGACGAGACTACCACCATTGCATCTAAAAGGCCGGTCAATATGAAAATATATGCCATTCTTTACAACTCCATCTTTTGCTGCCACCGTTATTCCTAGACCCAAAAACAATGCTTCATCCCCTATAGAATTGATTATGCTCCATTCTAATGATTTAGGATCCATCTTGTAGACGTCGAACAAGCGTCCCATGACATATCTTCTCCCATTGCTTGTAACGATCAAAACTTCTCCACACAAAGTCACAACAAGATTCTTTTCGTGAAATGAAGAATTACGATAAGACGGAGATTTGAAACTTGCACATTCCATGGGAGAATCACCACCGGAGAAATCAAGAACAGTGACTCGAGTATCACTAAGCACGTAAAGCTTGCTTTCATTACACACCATATCGACGCATCGTTGATTCTGTAAAGGTTCAAGCACTTTCCAGCTATTGTTGTCATCTCCTTTCTTGTGATATGCAAAAAAGCCGCCCTCATAATTCCAAACAACTAAGTAATCTCTGGTTTCTTCATCTACCCATAAAACCGCTTTGCTTATTCTAAGACCCATGACCGTATAATATGAAATTTTTTTCCTAGAAGCTTTGTTTTCGTGATTGAGAGTCACCCAAACATTATCATCTTTGATTCTCAAAAATTCAATCGGACATCCATCCGTTGATTCGAGAGGCGGAAGAGGAATCCTCTCTCGAGTAAACAGATTCAAAAGGTGAAATTCTACTCTATGGTCTGAAATAAGGAACCAGCTGCCGGAACTCGCCAAACAACGACCCCTAGCCATATCGAACCCGAGATCTCTCACTGTGTAGTAACTACAGTCACGAGGGTTGAGCAACTTACATGAATTGTTGTTTTCCGCATCATCTTCGTCGTCGTCATCTTCGTCGTCGTATGGAAAGATGATGAGCCATGGAGTTGTTTCTCTGATGCACGATTTCGAAGCGTAATACCAATCTCTAGAAATGCATCTGGCTCGATGAAAATCAGCAAAGCTCAAGCGTTCCAAGATCGATATAACCAGGTCCTGACCAAGTGTCGGCTGCTTTGAATCCTCTTTGCATGTCTTTTCCTCTGAATCACTCATCTAGGGTTTTATTATAAATGTCCACTTCTTCTAATAATCTGAGAGTTATTTATAGGAGGAGGGTTTTCGTGGTTGGAAACAAAAGTTAACCGGTTAAGATAGCTGTAATTTGTTTTGGAATAATTGAATTCTTGAATTTGATGGTGATGAGAACATAACCGGAGTAAACCGGTGTCGACTAGGTCAAAGATAGAAAAGATATGTGGTCTTGTTATTGCTCCTAAATTAATGGGATTGTAACCGATCCCCCACCTCTTCACGTTTCTTCGTTGTAGATTTAGTAGTTAGTTTCTTTATTTTATTTTATTTTAACATAGTTAGACAAAGTTAGTTTCTTTATTTTATTTTATTTTAACATAGTTAGACAAAGTTAGTTTCTTTAGTTTCGCAAATACCGTTATTGTTATCACAGCATAGACTAATCCCACTGTATTTATGAAAATAATCATTACTAAAATATATATGCCATTAATTTTTCATAACTCCATCTTTGGCTGCAACCGTTATTCCTAGATCCAAAATCAATGCTTCGTCTCTTATGCACTCGATTATTCTCCATTCTGATGATTTAGGATCCATATTGCATGTAGACGGTAAAGTATATCTCGGTTGGTCTCGCATTGCCTGAGATGATCAAAATTTCTCCAGACAAACTCACAGCAAGATAGGTGAAGTACGACGTACCCTCGATAATAATGTAGCTAGTTCAAACCAGTGAAGTAGAAACACACAATCCTTTTTGACTCCAAACACTTGAATATAAAAAGAAAACTTAAAAACTCTCTTGTTCCACAATATAAAATAAAATAATCAACCCTAAACAAAAGACAAAACTTGATGTAGGTTTGAAGCAACCATTTAAGAACCAACGAGCAGACTTAAAAAAAAATTGAAAACCAAGGTCGATATTCTTGGACCACGCTTCATCCCCTATAGAAATGATTATGCTCCATTCTAATAATTCATCATCCACCATCTTCCAGACGTCGAACAAGTATATGTGAAAAAACTTGATGTAGGTTTGAAGCAAACATTTAAGAACCAACGAGCAGACAAAGATATTGGAGACGCGTCAAGAGGATCATACTCATCGAGCACTTCCCTGGTTTCAGTATGGTAGACGCCACTATTGTATCTATAAGGCTGGTTAACAATAAAATATATGCAATTCTTCATAACTCCATTTTTTTCTGCAACCGTTAATCCTAGATCCAAAAACAATGCTTCATCCCCTATAGAATTGATTATGCTCCATTCTAATGATTTAGGATCCATCTTGTAGACGTCGAACAAGCGTCCCATGAGATATCTTCTCCCATTGCTTGTAACGATCAAAACTTCTCCAGACAAAGTCACAGCAAGATTCTTTTCGTGAAATGAAGAATCACGATAAGACGGAGATTTGAAACTTGCACATTCCATTGGAGAATCACCACGGGAGAAATCAAGAACAGTGACTCGAGTATCACTAAGCACGTAAAGCTTGCTTTCATTATACACCATATCGACGCATTGTTGATTCTTTAAAGGTTCAAGCACTTTCCAGCCATAGTTGTCATCTCCTTTCTTGTGATAAGCAAAAAAGCCCTCATAATTCCAAACAACTAAGTAATCTCTGGTTTCTTCATCTACCCACAAAACCGCTTTGCCTATTCTAAGACCCATGACCGTATTATTATCATTGATTCTCACAAATTCCATTGGACAACCATCG
This sequence comes from Boechera divaricarpa, assembly GCA_026770425.1. Lineage (NCBI taxonomy): Eukaryota > Viridiplantae > Streptophyta > Magnoliopsida > Brassicales > Brassicaceae > Boechera > Boechera divaricarpa. The sequence continues at coordinate 1,337,663 of CM049184.1, forward strand.
TTTGATTCGAGAGGCGGAAGAGGAATCCTCTCTCGAGTAAACAGATTCAAAAGGTGAAATTCTACTCTATGGTCTAACATAAGGAACCAGCAGCCGGAACTCGCCAAACAACGACCCCTAGCCATATCGAAACCGAGATCTTTTACTGTGTAGCAACTATTGTCACGAGGGTCGAACAACTTACATGAATTCTTGTTTTCCGCATCATCTTCGTCGTCGTATGGAAAGATGATGAGCCATGGACTTGGTACTCTGATGCACGATTTCGAAGCGTAATACCATTCTCTAGAAATGCATCTGGCTCGATGAAAATCAGCAAAGCTCAAGCGTTCCAAGATCGATATAACCAGTTCCTGACCAAGTGTCGGCTGCTTTGAATCCTCTTTGCATCTCTTTTCCTCGGAATCGCTCATCTAGGTTTTTTTTTTTTTTAATAAATGTCAACTTCTTCTAATAATCTGAGTTATTTATAGGAGGAGACTAGGGTTTCGTGGTTGAAACAAAAGTTAACCGGTTAATATAGCTGTAATTTGTTTTGTAATAATTGAATTCTTGAATTCGATGGTGATGAGAACATAACCGGAGTAAACCGGTGTCGACTAGGTCAAAGAAAGAAATGATATGTGGTCTTGTTATTGCTCCTAAATTAATGGGATTGTAACCGATCCCCCACCTCTTCACGTTTCTTCGTTGTAGATTTAGTAGTTAGTTTCTTTATTTTGTTGTATTGTGTGTATATATAAAGACATAGTTAGACAAAGTTAATTTCTTTAGTTTCGCAAATACCGTTATTGTTATCACAGCATAGACTAATTCCTAGATCCAAAATCAATGCTTCGTTCCTATGCACTCGATTATTCTCCATTCTGATGATTTAGGATCCATATTGCATCTAGACGGTAAAGTATACCTCGGTTGGTTTCGCATTGCCTGAGATGATCAAAATTTCTCCAGACAAACTCACAGCAAGATAGGTGAAGTACGAAGTATCCTCGATAATAACAAACAATACGTCAGATTTGAAAAAACAAAATAAGTTTTCAAAGTGAAAAATACATCATCGTTTCATGAAAAAGAACTAAAGCATATAATTAATATATGAAACACGGTTTTTCATATATAATCCAATCCAAAAAATACGAATCAAGAGTCACTACTATTGATTAATATCTAATTACTTGAATGTTTTGTTTGAAATTGGCACCAAATCAGATAACAACAATAAAATTATTAACTATTAGATGACAAACAAAACTTATAATGTATAGCTTTATCATGTGGCCGGTTTATAAATGCTGAAAATTAAAAAAAAACATTTAGTTTTTTATACAAAAACTTTTCTGACTGTTTGAACTAAGACAAACTAAGACCATCATTAATAGGAATTTTTAAAGGAGTTCTTAATAGGAGTTCTTAGATATTTTATTATTAAATTAAAGAGAGAAGAATAGTTTTGTTAAGAAACGACCTAAGAAACAGTTCTTTTGACTTTTAATATTAAAGAAATAATAAGAAACCTTTTTGAGTTTCAGCATTAATCATGCTCTAAGAAGACGCAGTTTAAACCAGAGGAAAAAAAAAATTTACCAAAGATTTTTGAATCTTCTTGTTCGTGGTTGTTGGGACGAAGATGAAACGAAAAACTACTTTTTGGGAATTAATTTATTCGTCTCACAATTACAGTACCAGTTTTGTTTAGATTTTCGTAACGTGATGTTACTTGGAAGGTCATTTTGCATTTTCGTAACGTGATGTTGAGGGTAATTTTTAGCAATTTTACCCAACCTATTAAAATGCTACATTTAAACCCCTAAATGGTAACAGTGTTTACCTATAAGTGTCAAACGACTGTGTGTTTGCTGTTTAGATTTGGGATCAAATGGACCAATTGCTAACATACCCTTAGAATCAAAAAGTCATTCGAACATATCCTTAGAAAAAATTCAATTTTTTTGCAATTATTTTTTAATCCCAAATCGGTTAAAAGACATAAGTATCCATACCTTTAATAGTTATTTACGACCCAACCGCAAATCGAATCGGGTTAAACCATCAAATCGGGTCACCCAGATCTTAATCGGGTAAAAAAAAAAAAAAACAATTTTTTTCGAAAACCCTTAACTCCCACGACCCCATTCCCTTCTTCTTCTTCCTTCTTGTTCGCCCGATTTCAAACCCTCAAACCCCACAACCGTTACACACGATTTCGAAAACAAAATCGAAACCGCCAAATTCTTTCTTAAATTCGTATGCTCCTTCTCCTTATTTAACTCAAACTCAGCTATTTCTCAATTTCTTCATCCTCAACCCAAACCCTAGAACCTAAAATCGGAGTAATGCCGCCGCGAACTCGGAACCCGACATTGACGGCGAGTGAAAGTGGAAGGGGAAAGAGGAAGAAGGAAGCTCGAACAGAGAAAGAACCCACGCCAGCGAGTGGAAGTGGAAAGAAGAAGAAGGCGCGAACGGAGAAAGAACCTACGCCGCCTCCGGTTGATGAACAGAACCCTTCTCCACCGGCTGTACAAGAGACGAATTCTGATTATCCTCCTCCTCCACATATAACAGAGGTAATTGGTTGCCTAAGTAGTTGATTTTGGTAGTTGAATTACGAATTTAAAGCCAAAATAAAATGTACAACTAGGTTTCAATAGAAATAACTATGTATGCGATTTTTTAGATCTAGGTATAACTAAGCGATGAAAGGAGAACTGGGTATAAGTAGGAAAAACTAAGCGTATAAAGGAAAAACTGGGTAACACTATGTCGTGTGGTACCACTAGATATCACTAGGTATAAATAAGCGTTCTGGTACAACTCTGTATCATTAGATACAACTGTTATTAATATATTTGTTTGTTTTACAAGATAATGAGGAGTCTACGGAGCCTCTTCAACCTGAGATGTTCTTCCCACATACCGAGTTTTGCAAGACCATAAAGATATCCTCTAAGTGTGAGGTTAGATCAATAATCAAAGACTTAGACATACTTAAGGGAGACGAAATCCAATGGTTTGTAGAGCACTCTCAATTCAAGCACATTATGCACATGCCTAGACAGAAAAACCACAAATTGATGGGAATGTGGTTGACCCTTCTTCAGACCGTGCGTATGGACGTGAACGATGCCAACATGGCGTTCCAATTAGGTATTTTCTGTGGGAGCATGGCCTAATTAGTGGTTTATCTTGCCGGGGGTATCCACGATACAATGATAATTTAGGGAGTACACGGTTTGTAATGCGTATGTTTGGGAGAGAGGGAGACATTTCTGTGGGTGATGTAAGAAAGAAAATGAAAGAGATGAACTGAGAAAGAGAAAGAGATAGGATCAAGATGGCGTTACTTTTGTTCTTAAGCACGGTAATTGGAGGACATCATAAGTATGGCACCATTGATCCTTTCTTCTTGAAAATTGTGGATGATCTTGGCGTGTGTAAAACCTATCCGTGGGGGAGATGGACGTTTGAGAAGTGTATGAAAGAGATATTTCATACGGTGGATCATTTTAAGGGGGTGTGAATCCTGGATGCACATGGTGCATTCCGGGTTTTATAATTCCTTTTGAGGTAAAATTGATATCCTTTTTGTAATTTCTATCTGTGTATTCATGAAAATGTGAGAGATATCTAATGTAAGTATTTTTTTTTGTAGCTTTTGGCGACGGAGTGCATTCCGAATTTACGGAAAAAAATTCGAGAAGATATTTTAACCGCGGATAGAGGCTGTCCTCGAATGTGCAAGCGTCAATAGAAGGTTGGTTATATGAAAAGCTTTCCATTGGAAGATATTAACGATGCGCTTGGAGAAGACAAGGTACCAAAAATCTGTTTAATTAGTTCAGTGATACTTAGTTGTACTACTGATACTTAGTTGTACTAGTGTTACTTAGTTGTATCTGTTTAATTAGTTGTACCAGTGATATTTAGTTGTACCAGTGATATTTAGTTGTACCAGTGATACTTAGTTGTACTAGTGATACTTAGTTGTACTAGTGATACTTAGTTGTATCTGTTTATTGACTATTTTTTTGATCATAAATGCGCAGGAGAAGGATATCCAGGGCATCCAGAGCATCCTGGAACCTGAGGATGCAGAGTTACCTCTAATTGATGACATCCCTGAGTATGAAGATGCTGAGATGGATGGTGAATTCAAGAACTGGAAAAAGTGTCTAACTACGGGGATGAAGAGGATATGGTGGGAAGAGTTGTTCAAACTAGATGTGGCTGATCGATCGATGGTTGTTAAGAAGGAGGTAAAAGCTCCTCCGAACATAGATATAGCAACGAAACTCTAAGAGATATCTGATAAAATGGAAGAGGGGTTTAAGAAAATAGAGACAAGGATGGATTCCTTAGAGGTAAGGATGACCGCTTGTGAGGCTGGGGTGAATGATGCTCCGAACAGTTGTGGTGGTGGTGGTGGTGGAGATGTAGGAGGAGATAGTGGAGGAGATGGTAGTAGTGGTGGAGACGGTGGAGATGGTGGAGATGGTGGAGGAGATGGAGGTGGAGGAGTTGGTGGAGGTGGAGGTGGTGGTAGTGGTGGAGGTGGAGGCAGTGGTGGAGATGTTGATTCCAGAGTGGCCTCATTGCGTGCGGAGATAAGGAGGCTGAAGGAGATGATGATGGCAAAAGACGATTTTCTGTATAGCGCATATGGTGAAGAAACCATTAATGCGGCTATGAAAAGAGCAGAGGAGAGGGCTGCTACTGAGGTGGAAGCGAAAGCAGCAGAGGAGAAGGCTGCCACTGAGGCGGAAGAGGAGAAAGAAAAGGAGGCAGAGGAGGCTGAGGAGGCTGAGGAGGCTGAGGAGGCAGAGGAGGCAGAGGAGGCTGAGGAGGCAGAGGAGGCAGAGGAGGCTGAGGAGGCAGAGGAGGCTGAGGAGGCTGAGGAGGCTGAGGAGGCTGAGGAGGCTGAGGAGGCTGAGGAGGCTGAGGAGGCAGATGAGGTAGAGGAGGCAGAGGAGGCTGCTACTACTGAGGAGGAAGAGGAGGCTGCTACTACTAAGGAGGAAGAGGAGGCTGCTACTACTGAGGAGAAAAAAAAAGAAAGAACGCTTGCATCCATCCTTCAAGATTGCAGTGCAAAACGTAAGGCCAAGATGAGTGCAAGAAAAGGCCAGCCTTAGATTTGAACTTTGTTTGATGTTTAATGTTTAATGTTTTATGTTGGATTTGAACTTTGTTTCTGTTTTATGTTGGATTTGAACTCTGGTTAATTTGTTGTTGGGTTTTTGCACTTTGGGATCATTCAGTTTAGTATGGATTTAAACCTTTTCTGACTTTTTACAGCTATGTACAACTATGTACCACTATTAACAGCTATGTACTACTAGATACAACTATATAATAGACCCTATACCCTAAACCCTAAACCCTAAACCTATACCTTAAACCTCTAAACACTTAATAATAAAAAATATAATTTATTAAAACAAGTGAGAACACTTGTGGGAAATTAATATAAGAATAAATAATTATTAAAACAAGTGTGAACACATGTGTTCACACTTGTTCACACTACAAATATAATAGTGTTCACACTTGTTCACACTACAAATATAATAAAATATTATTCAGTTAGTTATACTAAGTAATCTAGTAATACCCATTTACCCTTAGTTGTATTTTTGTTTTTTTCAGGTTTAACTAGTTATACTACGTTTTTTTATTAACTTTTTTTAGTTGTATTCATTACAATATCATATACATTTACATTTAGTAAACTTTGATAGAAAAATATTTGTAAAATTACGATTTTTGTATGGTCAACATCATTATGGCCTATGTGTTTAGGAAAGACTCATATATGTCTAATTTTTTTTTTGTAAACTTGATATAAGAATTATATGTTAGTATTAGTAACAATATATATATATATATAAGCAACTTTGATAATCTAAAATAATCATATATATATGTAGCAATATATATATAGTTGTATCAATAATACCTAGTTGTACTTTCTTATATAGTTATATTAGTAATACCTAGTTGTACTTTCTTATATAGTTGTATCAGCAATACCTAGTTGTACTTTCTTATATAGTTGTATTAGTAATACCTAGTTATACTACGAAATATCTAATAATACCTAAGAATCCATAATACAAAGTTTTAAAAACAAAACACAAACCAGATAAATTATCACTCTTCTTGGCTACCATTACACTCTTCTTGGTTACCACTACACTCAAACCACGAATACAAACCTCCAGTCTTGGTTCTCCTCCTACGCCCGTATTCTCCAACTGATGGAATCCTTGTTGTTTGGTGTCTTCCTCTTCTGCTGACATACTGCGGAGGAAAGGCAACCTTATCACGTACATGATCAGGAACAGTCCACTGAGACATATGAGGAACCGGATATATCGTTCTGCAGTAAGTCAATGCCCAGTAAGACATCCAATAATACTTAGAACACAAATCATGTATTTGTAGTTCGGTGACTTTGTATTTCCTTGCTTCCATAAGGGCGGCTATTGCATGCTCACACGGATACTTGTCAATATCAAAACGCTTGCATGCACAGGTCATCATCTTCAGATCAACCAAATAACCACATTCATCTCGTCCATGCACGTTATAGAGAAGAAAGTAAGTGTTTAACACAGTCACCTCCAATAACTTCGCTTTGGCGCATAAAGGATGCAACTTGGCCTCAATAAAAGGGACCAACATCTGTTCTTCGGTAGAAGCCTTACGATGCTTGTTAAACCAATAAGATAGCTTCGCAATAATCAAATCGATCATCGGTAAAAGAGAGTATCTCCTTGCCTTCTTGAAAACACCGTTAATACACTCAACAGTATTTGTGGTAAATATGTCGTACCGCTCTGCCGGAAAATAACATCTCGCCCATTTCCAAGTTTCTGGACAACTAGCATCAAGATACGTCCTTGCCTTAGGATACCTTTTCTTAAAGGCACCGTACACTCTTTCGAACTCACTCTCTGTGTACTGTTCGGCACATTCTTTGAACCTACTCGCTAAGGTTTCTTTGTTCACGTTGGAAACGTTGGTCTTCAAATTCTGACCCATATGAAAGATACAATACCCATGTCGAGATAACGGGTACACCTCATCTATTGAATTTTTCAAACTAACGTTTCTATCCGTCATGAATACTAGATCACCACTATCCGGTATCAATGTTTTCAACTTAGTGAAGAACCAAGTAAGATTCAAATCTTTCTCACCATCAACAACAGCAAAATCAATCGGATAGTGGTGATGATCAGGATCTTGCGCGCTTGCTACTATCAAGACTCCACCAATAACATGCTTAAGGTGAGTTCCATCCACAATGATCACTTTTCTCATTGCTGCAAAGCCTTCAATGCATGCTCCCAACACGAAGAATAAGTATTTGAACCTCTGATCTTAATCCAATTCCACATACATAACGGTACCCGGATTCACCTTCTCCAACATGTACATATAAGAAAACAACATCTTATAACTTTCTTCTGGACTACCGCGTACATCGTCACACGCTTTCTTTTTCCCTCTCCACGCGGTAGAGTATGATACTTTACAACCATATTTTCCTTGAACCAAACCCATTATAATCTTCGGAGTTGGGGCTTCAAAAACCCCTGGAAAATCTTCATGCAAAAGAGATGAAACTAACCGTGGTGTTCCTCTTCTTTTCCTTCTACCACCTGTACTTGTACTTGCAGATGCACGAGAACATGTATGAATCTTGGTGTAGGTTCTAATAGAGAAGATTTCTGAATTCTTAATCTTCCCAGCTCGTAAAGTCCACTTGCAATCTTTTTTTGATTCACTACATTTTACCACGTACCGTGTTGTATCAGACTTGTCAATATGAAACTCAAAACAGTTCACATGTCCGGCTTTTTCTACTAATTCTTGCACTTCTTTCTTGGTTGAAAACTCTTGCCCGATATAGACATTCATACCATCTTCCCATTCAAGATTCGCAGCCTCTCCTCCTTCTACAGAATGTGTGACCTCAATATCTTCATTCATAAACAAGTTATCCAAGTCTCTTTCCTCACATGCAATATTATCCAACTCTCTTCCTTCGCATGGAATATTATCCAACTCTTCTCCTTCGCATGGAATATTATCCAACTCTTCTCTTTCTTCACCGTGGACAACCATAGCATGATGTTCGGACGGTTCACTTGCAGATTCATTCATGATGCCATAATCAACTCGACAATTTCCTCTAGCACTAGAAATCATGTCTTCCATACTCGCACCAACTTGACTTCCTATACCTTCACTTGGAAGCATATCACACCTCAGATTTTTCCCACGCTTATTGACAATCTCCACATGCAACACACTTTGCTCTTCGTATAATTCCAAATAACACAAAACATCATCATCATCGGAGATATATACCGGTTTCTTTGGCTCCACTTTACCTAGAATGTAACTAAATTTCACTTCAGCACTATCTTCATCTAACCCCATCTTTCTGCATATTTGTTCCACCAATAAAGTATAAGTGACCTCCTCACTAGATGTTTTTAACAAAAGAGTGTGATGCACATCTTCTCTCGAAATCCATTCTACTCCATCTCTCATCCTCACATAATGTCCCCCATAATCAAAATGTATGAGAGTGAGCTGCTTTTTATTCATCGTAGCCTGAAAATAATAACAACAATCAGTAATAGAAATATTCTTAGTAATACCAGTTATATACAGTTATATAAATATACTTAGTAATACCAGTTATATTTAGTTATACAAATATTCTTAGTAATACCAGTTATATATAGTTATATAAATATACTTAGTGATACCAGTTATACTAAGTTATACTCATATGCTTAGTAATACCAGTTGTACCAGTAATACATTTTTCCTAAGTAAAACACAAAATCGAGCTTCGATTCCGCATACCCGTCACTCACCCACTACAATATCTCCAAATTTATGATTTACATTACCTTAAACGAGCTTCAATCAACGAAAACGAGTTTCACACAAGCTCCAACCTCCAAGCTCCAATGGCGGACGGTGATGGTTCAGAAGCTTCAAAAACAGCGGCCAATGGAAGAAATAAAAGGTCCTTTGGACTTCCAATGGCGGACGGAAGGTGTAGACCCAAATCGCCACTTTTTTCCTCTTCAAAAACGATTCAAAGAAGCCACAAATGGGAGTAAATGGGGATGGTTGAAGGGAAGGTGAAGAAGGAGAAGAATCGTAAATAGGAGAGAGAGATTATGTGTGTCCGTACGAGGTTGTTGGTGAGAAGTAGGGTCCATTTTTTGGTTTATTAAATTGTAAAAGGATTATTAATATTTTAATCAAGGGTAGTTTGTGGTATTTGTAAAAAAGTGAAGGGATAAGGGGTATTGAAATTAAGTGAGGGTGAAATAGGTTTATGTTTGATTTGTAAGGGCATGTTAGCATTTGATCCGGGATCAAATGCTCAAATGCCCTTAAAGTCTAAACTCTAAACAATTTTGCCCCTCTCTATTCACTATACCCCTCATCTCATTGAAAAGATGAAAATACCAACTGATACTGGATACAACTGATATCAATCGTACACAGTTGTACCAGCTGCACATAGTTATACCCGTTAAAATACCCAGTTGTACCACAACTCTGAGTTTCGAACCTCGGGCGCTCAGGTTGCGCGAGACGAGTTTAACCATCTACGCTATTGTGTTTCGATTGATATTATTTACGTTTGCAGATATATAACTTGATTTAGGGGTAAAATAGTCATTTAACCCATAAGGGGCAAAGGAGAATAACAATTAGACTTTTTAGGGCATTTGATCCTTAGATCTGTTGGTTAGACAAAACAAACATGAAAGTTTAAAAGCCAGGGACCCGGGAAAGATCTTCAGCGAGAGGGAGAGGAAGAAGATTCGTGAAAAACCCTAGCTCCACCGCTAGATCAGTCTCTGTTAACCTTCTGAAGACTAAAACCTTCCTCAAACTTCTTCACTGGCTCAGACTTCGTTAGAATGTCCACTGGATTCTCCGATGTGTTTACTTTCACCACTTCAACTGACCCGAATGAAGTGCAATCGAACATATTGGTGGAACACCTTCACCGATAACTCAGGAAACCCTAGCTTGCCATAGATGCCTCTCAGCCACAATGCCTCGCCTCCTTAACCGCTTCGGTTAAGACCATGTATACGACAGAGCAACTACATGTTGAATCCCTTACCTCCAGAAAACAGAACAATTTTACTGAATTTATATATTGATGATGAGTGTTAGTTTATCATAGTGACTCCAATTATTACACAAAAAACGTAATACAACAACACTAAACCGTCTCCTATGATCCACAGCATTCCACCGTGGAAACACTTAGTTACAAGATCTCAGCATCATAATTTCTGATCCTACTTCAGCTTACTCAGATTCTCCCCTGGCTTATTATTACCCTTATTTGCTCAATCTTCTGCCATTGGGTCATCACTGTTATTGTTGTCAATATTGTTTCTACTGCTTCCATTAGCGTTCACAACCTGAACCCAAACACTCTGGCTTCTCTCTGCTCCTCCATTGATATCTCCCCAAGTCTGTGGTTGTCTTCCGTTTCTCTCACTTGTGTCAGCTCCACCGTCTGAGAATTGGCCCCATACGCTTCTTGTCTTCCCTCCTCCGCTTAACTCCTCTTCGCATCCCGCAACTGTTTTCAGAAGTTCTGATTGAAGTGATGGGCAGTGCTCCCTTAGATAATCAAACCCATCTGACCTCATAACAGCTGCATCAAAACAAATGTTTATGCAATATAAGTTTGGTGTGAAATCATTTTCAGTGATGAGCCGTAAAGAAGATCGTTACCGATGAGATTTTCTGCTGCAAATTTCAGACAAACGGATTTCAAGGCGGAAGCATTGTAGCGGTCAGCAAGCGCCAAAATATTTGCAACGGAATCTACTGATATATCCTTGCAGAGCACTGACTCGCACATTAAACTTAGTCTAGGCAACTTGTATTTATCAGCGGCTCCTAATAGCTTTGCAGCTAATGTGTCTGATGCAGATGGACCAACAGATGAACCGGACGATGATGATGACTCTGCATCTTCAATGAGAGCATCCTTGTATATGTAGTGGAGCAAAGCCTTCACCAGAAATGCATAAAGAATTAGAGAGAAATGTGATGCGTTTACAGTGTGTGATATTACACACTTAGTGTCAAAAAGTTAAGAGAGAGTTTACCTTGAAAACCTTAGGCTCCATGTCAGTAACTTCGATATCACGATCTTCTTCTCCAGGAACATCAAGGAACTCGCTTTCAAAGACAGGAGATCTAGCAGCCAATACTAACCTGTGAGCACGGAACTTTTCACCTGAGACATTAAAAGTTATATCTGAACCGTCCTCATTCTCCAGAAGCATCCCAAAATGAGACCCAATATCAGATGCAGGGACATGAATAGAATGTAACCGTGGGCAATCTATTTCTGAGACCACAACTCCCACGGTGCAATTAATTTTCAAACAATCATCCTTCAGAAAATCAGATGTTTCCAGCATAGCTCTTCTAAAAAAGCGCTTGTAGCCCCTGTAACCAAATAAAATCAAATAAGAATCTGTTGAGCGAAACAGGGAAGTACAAAACTCAATGATGGAATGATTCCTCTGCATTAACAAGCAGCTAACAATTTAATGTCTTTCTAATGCAGAGTCAAATCAAAGGCAAAGGAATCACCTCCAAGAAGAAGAAACCAGCAGACAGTGGTTGATTAATTCATAAAAACCTAACAACAGATGCTTAAAAGCAGGAAAACCAAAGGTACCACATTCATATTGAGTGCACAAGCTATGTTCACTCATACAAGAGGAGCGGCGTAAAACCTAACATGAACAGATCCATAAAAGCTCTCGCAAAGAAAAGAATTTTGCTTTTATCTTTCCACATCTGAAAGCTCTCACCAACCATCTTTCGAATTCATATACAGATCACACCGAAAAAAAAAAAAAAATCAAACAGATTGAGAAATCCACAGCCAATGTATCTCAGTTTTCTCAATCTCTTTCATCTTTTTATTGTTGTGAGCTCACACCATCTTGTCTTCAACAATCTACATAATATTCCTATCCAAATATTCCAGGTTCCGTTCACAAATTAAACTCTTGACCACTAATAATTTCCGTAACCTCTTATAAACCCCAAGAAAAGAGCAAAATTTGTCCAGAAAGTAATGAGCTTTCACTAGAAATCAGAGAACCTAAGCCAGTTCTTCACGAAACCCTAGGAAAAAGAGATAAAAAAAAAATCAAGAATTTAAAAAGAAAATAGGAGACAAACCACATGCTGCCACGATACTTGAGTGTATAAGGACCGCTCTCAAGAGCACGATCGAAGTGGCTATGAACCTTATGCTTTCCTTTGCCACTCTGATCAAGCAACGAAAGCTCAAAGAGAGCCCTAACATCGGTACCATCACTAGCTAAAGCAATGAAAACGGAAACATAAGCCGAATTATCTTCGGGATTCTTGCCGTCGGGATAGAAATAGATTGCCCATTGATAACCTCCGACGGTGAAAGTATCGCTGGCGATGTGTTTTCCGATCCCGATTCCTTTGGCCAAAGAGTAGCCTTTGATTGTGAAGCTGTGTGATCCGTTTATCGTTTGTGTGACGGAGAGAGAAGTCGTCGTCGGTGGCGATGGCATTTCGATATTTCGTCGTCGTTCTCTTTGATTTTTTCTTGAGATGGATTTTATTATTTTGTCTTCTGAGTTTTTTTTTTTTTTTTTTTTTTTTTTGCTGGGAAAATGACTCCAACGCGGTTTTTAGTTAAAAAGCATATTTTGCTTAATACTGGTAAAATCATACAAATGTGAGTAATCATACAATACTAACACAAACCATTAGATTAAATTATATCTATTTTTAAGAAACTAATCTAAATTTTTGGGTTAAAATATGTTAATACTTAATGGAATAGAATAACAATATGCTTTTGGTACACACAAATACACGATTTTTCTTTTTTTTTTAAGCTTTTACTAAAGTAGTCAAGTTAAACTAATAGTAGAATTTAAGGATATAAAATTTTTTTAAGGGAAAAATGTTTAATTTGTGATGAATATTAACAGAACGATGTCGTTTGGTTATATTGCTGAAGTGTTATTATTGTTTTTTTTTACTTCCATGTTGATGAAAATGGAGCAACAGTCACCACCGAAGAAGCGTCGTCTCGGAGAAGCTTCAGACATTATCCCGGCCACCGATCTATTCCTCCGATGTGCCAACTTGATTCTTCCATGGCTAAACCCTCAAGAACTCGCCGCCGTCTCTCAAACCTGCAAAACCTTATCCCTAATTTCCAAATCACTCACCTTTCACCGATCCCTTGACGCTGCACGATCCTTGGAAAACCTCTCAATCCCGTTTCACAACTCCTTCGATTCCCAAAGTTACGCGTATTTCATCTACACACCTTTCCAGATTCCCGCTTCATCTCCTCAGCCGCGACAGTGGTGGGGAGCTGCTGCTACTGGATGCGGATCCGAGTCGACGAGAGCTAATCTTGACTCGGTGAGTGAACGCGTACGGTTTAGGGTGAGTTTAGTGGACGAGTCAGGAGAGGGTATGTTTGGATGTGAGTGCGAGATATGCGAGGAAGGATACTGCAAGTGCTTAGCAGTCGCGGGGATGGAGGAGATTGCTAACGAATGTGGGTCGGGTTGTGGGTGCGGGTTCGATTGTTCGAACCGGGTTACACAAAAGGGTATTTCAGTTAGTTTGAAGGTTGTAAGAGATGAGAAGAAAGGTTGGTGCTTGTACGCTGATCAGCTCATTAAGCAAGGCCAATTCATCTGCGAATATGCAGGTTACAATTACATTTCGATTTCATAATAGTTCAGTGATCTATTTAGCTTCCAAAGTTGATTGATTTTGGATGATTTATCTTTGGATGTTGAATATTAAGCTCAAGATAACATCATTTGAGGAACATTAGCGATTGTCTGATTGCGAAAATTGATTGATTTTGGATAATTTATCTTGGAACTTGGAAGTTGAGCACAAGATTACATGATTAGAAGGACATAGCTTTAGATAACGTTACCCTAAAACTCCCAAAATGCTGGAACCATTTTGGTTTCAGAATAGTTTTTAATGATTCGTTTTATTGCAATACTTAATTGACTTTTGGAAGATTTATCCTGGAAGTTGCATATTAAGTTCAGGAGTACATGATTAGACGAACATTAGCATTAGTTATTAGGCATTAAGTTCAAAAGCATATGAGTTTGAAGATTTAGCTCGGTGCATTGGTATGAGATTCTAGCATTGTATTATAGTGATCTCCATCAGTGAAAGGTTTGTTCTTTTGATGTGTTCATGTCTCAATCGTTTAGAGGGTAACACAATGCTGAGCTTGGAGATTAAACATAACAGCAAATCTTTTTTTTCTTGAATGTGTTTTTATGATCTGTTCTAATGACCATTTATACATCACCTGAGAGCGCCTTCAGCGTAGAGGTTTAGACCAATTTATCCAAAATTCAGAATCTGGTTTTATGTTTTGTCTTCTTACAGGTGAGCTATTAACAACAGATGAAGCACGTAAACGTCAAAATATCTACGACAAACTCAGGTCAACACAATCCTTCACTTCGGCACTTTTGGTCATACGTGAGCACCTCCCTTCAGGACAAGCTTGTTTAAGAATAAACATCGACGCCACGAGAATTGGGAACATTGCTAGATTCATCAACCATTCTTGTGACGGCGGAAATCTCTCCACCGTTCTGTTGAGAAGCTCGGGGGCGTTGCTTCCTCGGCTCTGTTTCTTTGCAGCAAGGGACATATTTGCAGAGGAAGAGTTAAGTTTCAGTTATGGAGATGTCCGGGTCACCGGAGAGAACAGAGACAACAAGTTAAAGTGCTATTGTGGTAGTTCCTGCTGTTTTGGAACGTTGCCTTGTGAGAATACCTGATTTCATCATCACCTCTATACTAATGTCTAAAACTCTTAATTATTTGAAAATTTCGAGTTTATGTATCTAGCAAAATACAACCAACCACTTTGTCATTCCGAAGTTATAAATTTTTTCTTCTTCTTATTAATAGCGATTTTATCGTCAATAATGATCAAATTTTACCATTTCCCACTTTGATCAAGTAACAAAAGCTCGAAGAGAGCATTAACATCGGTGTCATAGCTTGCCAAAGCAATGAAAACGGAGACGAAATCTGAATCCTGACGGGAAGCCGTATTATAAGTAATGAAATATACTCTGAAATTCGTGAAAAAACTATTTTCAAAAAAGAAAAAGAAAAGGGAGGAATGTTGTGAAGAAAAGGAGCACGATAGACATGAAGGTTGGTTAGCTTACAAAGAACTCCACACGAAACGGTCAACACGATTCTCGTGCCTCTTCTCTCTCAGACATTAACATATACTTATCTAGCTATGTATCCATACGACATTACGAATACGATACTTTTATGGTGCTACTATATACTATTTGTTATTAATCATTGTAATCGTACGTTTGTTTAACCTTTTGAGACAACGAAGTTATCTTTCTTTGTTCTGATTTATCTTCTTTTTTAATAGATAAATAAAATTAATGTGAATTTTCGTTATAACACATGCATGAATCACTGATTTTGAAACCGTGGCTGATAAGACAAGAAAACATGCTATTTCCCTAAGAATTCAGTACGACACTTTTTCCGACGAATTCCTCACGCATTATGTCGTTGGGACATATCTGTCGGAAATTTGTTGGAAATTTTTTTCCGAAGAATTTCCGATGGACGGTTCTCGACGACCGATGTCGTGGAGAATTCGTCGGAACATCCCGACGAATGAATAATTATACCGAAAGATGAAGAAAACTTACATTTTTGGAAGGGAATTCTATAGATAAGGCGGATAATTTTCGGTTTTAGAGAGAGAATTTTATTTTGTGAATGAAAATCCGTCTGGGATATTTATAAAAAAAAAAAATCCAACGACCATATCGGTAGAAAATCCGTTTGAAAAACTTAAATCCATCGAAAATTGAATTAATTGGAATTTATTTTTGACGGTTTCCAAAAAAATTGGAAATTTGCGCGGGTGAAAATTCCAAACTGACGGACTTAAATGCATTCCAAAAGTTGATGGACCTAGATTCGCAAGGATGTTTCGATGGATTTCTGATGAAAACAGACTGTGTTTTCTTTTAGTAGTTATGTAAGCGAAAAAGTATATATATAATAAATTTTACCTAATAATATAATATATTGCGTCATCAATTTTCTTTTCTTGGATAATTTTTTATGTGTGTATATATAACCATTAGTTGACAAATATATATATAACCATTCAAACAGGATATTTAACCCGGAACTGCTTTATTGGTTGATCCCCGACTCCTGAAGAATATGGGCCTACGCCCAATATTTCTTGGTTACTCCCGAATTAAAAAAAAAAAAAAAACAGTTGATTTAAATTGCATATTTTTTTAGACAAACTTCAAATTGATGTATGATTTGAGTTTTCAAAAACGAAATCGTGTACTTCATAAATTGTCGATGGCCCTGAAGTTTATTTCTCTACTTTTTTTTATTTTCCTTCCAATTGAGTATACTTCTGGGTGATATCACAATAATTTAACTTAATTATATACTTTCCCATCTATATCTCATTTCAACAACTTCCGAATGTTTCCCCCTTTTGGAAACGTTTATAAGTGTTCGTCTTTTATAAGCAAAAGTAGTGTAGATATTTTATAATTTAAAATATTATATGTATTCCTCATTGTTTGAGACGTAATGTACGCATTTCAATAAGTTTGTTGGACTAGTTCTAACCATAACTAATATATTTAAATTTTAATAAGACCTAAGGAAATAACTATATACATATAACGAAATTAAGTAATAAATACTTATTAGTTAATCAAACACTCTCTTTGCACGTGCGTCTTCAATACGCTCTTTCTTGCACCTAACAATATCAACAACATACGATATACTGTATAACCTAACTAATTACATCTTAATCCATTAATAATTCATGCTGCGAAATTTTCTTCTCTTATTGGGTTACAAGATATATCGAAACTCATAAGTTTATACCATATTTCTAGCTTTTCAAAAGTAGTAAACAAGGCTATATAATTTTAGTACCTTTTCCATCATTTCACTATTTTATAAATACGCCAACAACAATTAACATCTACGTGATTTTTTTTCACCTATAGATAGATAAACAGTGTTACACTTATAATATAAGCAATAATTACTTCATTTCTAACATTTAATTTAGTCAACAATGTTTCTCACGTTTTCTTGCATCTGACTAATTTAAACGTTATAAGCTATCCTTTTTTATCATCTATAAGCTTTAGTTATGATTTATGAGTAACATATTAATTAGTAAAAATAGAATTGTGAAGAAGAAAAAAAAAAGTAATTAAACAACTTAAATATAAATAACTTTTAAAGCTGTCAAATGCAAAAAAAAAAAAAAAAATCATTGACCAAATTAAAATTTTGGAAATGAAATAACGGGTAGAAAATCTTTGACCAAATTCAATTTTGGAAATGAATTATACAATTATCGTTTAGTTAAACGAAATTCAATTATAAGAAAACAATATAGCTATTGTTATGTTATTAATTAATGACGGTATTCCAAACAAATAATTTTAAAATAAATAAAAGAACAAAAAAAAGATTACCACATTCACCTCGCGACCTCGTTCATGAAACAAACGTGGCCTCCTCCGTTTTTTTTCTTTTACTTATATATCCACATTCACACATGTACATAACAGACTCATATAAATTATATATAAATAGAGATATCATTTATCTCGCAAGAAACTCTCATCAACTAAACCTAATTAATTAATGTTTGTTTGGTGATATGGCTGATCAGCAGCGAGCCCACAACACCTCAGATTCTCGCCGGAAATCACTAGCCGGAAAACGAACCTCACAACAAACTCCGACGTCATCACTAAGTTCCGGCGGAGGAGCCATGGCGGTCGCGACGACGGGGACAGGAACGGCGTCTCCTTGTGGGGCTTGCAAGTTCTTAAGAAGGAAGTGTGTGAGTGGATGCATATTCGCTCCACATTTCGGGTCGGACCAAGGAGCGGCTAGGTTCGCGGCGGTCCATAAGGTTTTTGGAGCGAGCAACGTGTCGAAGCTGTTGCATCATATCCCGGTGAACCGTCGTCACGATGCGGTGGTTACGATCTCATATGAGGCTCAGGCTCGACTCTCTGATCCTGTCTATGGCTGCGTCTCAACCATCCTTGCTCTTCAACAACAGGTAAATAAAATAATTACATACCCTTTTTTTCTTACTGTCCAATATTTGATTAGCTTTTTTTTCTTAATAAGATGTACTTAATTATCAGGTGTCGGAATTTTGTTATTTAGTAAAGTTTGTAACGGTTAAAATCGACGATGGACATACTTGAAAGTTTCAGATAAAAATAACAATAAAGATGATATATAGAAGTTTGGTATTGTTTCAATACTAGCTAGAGATAATCTATATCCGAAATTAATGAAATTACCACTTTCATTAAAAAGGAATAATGTTATTTAATTGTTTTGAATTTTTAAAACCTAACCTCTTCAGAAAGGAGAATTCGCCTATTAGTCGACGACGATATAAGTACGGTAATTAAAAAAATTTACTACTCAAACTTTTGTTGGTTGCAATAAAGAAAACATGTACTTAATTCTAAATATTTACAAAAATTTCTTAAGTTCTTTTGTTAAGTGCAAATTCATTTCCTATGCTATTTTAAGACTGTAATAATAATTGATGATCAAAATTAAATAAATATACTTTTATAACCATATATATATATATATATATTAGGTGGCCTCGCTACAGGCGGAGTTATCGGTGGTGCAGTCACAACTAATAAACAGTAGAGTCGCAATGGCCAACGTTATGCAACAACAAACTCATCACCAACAACAACAACAACTAGTCGTTATGCAACAACCAGAATACTCCAACAACTCCTCCGCCTCCACCACTCTCGCCGGAGCCGCCATGAACAGCTTCACCGTTGCGGCGGAGGGAGCAGCCATCAGCTATGACGTCATGGCTCCGGCTAACTTAGAACATAATTCGTTGCAGCCGCAAATGCCACCACATCAGCAAAGTAGAGGAGATCAACATGAGGATGAGGAAGAGAGCGGTGTTGATTTTTCGGTGGCTGTTGGATCTACGGCGGTTGCTTCGGATGTTATATTTCCGGCGGAGGGTTTTCACCGGAGATGAATATATTTACCTAAGGTTGTCTTTAATTTATTTATATCCTTTTTCAATAATGTTAAAAGAAAGCGAAGAGAATAATAGTATTCAACATAGGTATACAATACATGTAGAGTTGTCGTCGTGAAATATTTGAATGAGATAACTAGTTAATTATCATAGAGACTACTAATTAATTTTACAATGCGTGCGCTAATTACAAAAGGATACTATTTTTCACCTGGGTTAACCAGGCGGTCGAATTGGCCAGACCGTGAACCAGATAGGTTAAACCCGGTTCGTACTCAATTATTGATTATTGACTGACTAACACTAAAAAAGAGGCTAGCGGATCTTTTCGATGGGAGATTCATAATGGTGAAATTCTTGTGGGATGAGTGGTTGCCACAAGGCCGGCTTTATAACTATGTCAAAAAGAAGAAGTTTGAAAGTGATAGTGGAGCTTCCTGTACTAATCGGCTGGCCCCACATGAAATTAACCATCTCGTTTTTGAGGTTAGAATTATATAAAATGCAAAATTTCTGTCATATTAGTTATTTAATATTATGCCAATCTAACATCCTTTTATCCCCTGGAAACTTCGGTTTCGAAGAAGGGCCGTGTATTCGGGTTAGACAGAGTTCTTGAATTGCAGTACTCAGCTACAATGCCTTCCGATGTCTATCGCGTTCCCGAGCTGGTTGAACGAGTCGAAGTGATGAACGAGAAAAAAGATGGAAGAACTGAAATCAACTGTGGAGTACTTGCGAAATATCGTAACGCAATATTTTCCCCTCCTCCCGCATTAATGATTGTGCTTATTCCTTGAACATTAAGCTTTCTTATTGCGATTTCCTAGAACTTCGAACGTAATTTATGTTTTGTGATTGTAATTTATATTTTTTGTTTGGTTTATAATTTTTTTATTATAATTATTGGTCTATATGTTTTACTGAAGTAATTAATTCATAAGAAATATTTGGAAAATTAAATAAAAGATTAAATCAATAATTATGCAAAATATAAAATGCATTTTGCGATGATTTTTCTAGAACATTTCAAAAATAATTATTTATCAAAGGTTGTCGCTATGACGTCGCAAATAAGATATAGTCTCTAAGTCGTCGCCAAAATGTCATCGATAAGTTGTCGCTGTACACATTCTCGCAATTTCTTCGGAATATTTGTGTTCTGTAATTTCTCGCAAGCAGATATTATGTCGGAAACGTTCTGTCGCACCAGCGTCGCAAGATTTCGTCGGTATGTCCTCGCAGATAAGCCGAAGCAAAGTCCTCACAATTTCCTCGCAAAATTGTTGTCGATAAAGCCTCGCATATTAGGAGGCTTTAGCGACCACTACTACAGTAACGACCGCTCAAACCGACGCCATCAAAGTCATCGTTAATTCTTCGATATGTCTCGTTTTTGACAATCTAGCGACGGTTTCTCTTCCCGCAAATTGAGCTTATTCTTGTAGTGTGTGGGTGCAACAGGGCCTCGTACAGTCGTACTAACGGAGTGTCTCTAGAAAGTATGGTTTCTGAGGCAGTAAATGATACGAGCTGGGTAATTAGAAGATGCCATGATCCTTGGTTGCGGGATATTATAATTATGACCAATAATTAATTGTTTCTACCTCTGCCATTTTAAATCGGGGACATGAACATCGATTGATTTGAAGTATATATGTATTTTCTTCATCATTATTTATATATCTTTTTTGAAAAGAGACTTTACTAATATTAAATACTAGTACAAAGGAGAATAAGATAAATATGATAAGGGATAACGATGAGCATGCATGCAAATGCAAACTACGAAGGAGGTAGCGTGGAAAATTGTTAACGGTCATTGACTTTTCCTATTTAGTGTCAACGATTACCAATACCACCAGCACCTTGTCCAACACCACCTCCGGCAGCACAACTTCAAACAACACCATCATCAGCACCGATATCACCTCCATCTCCACCAGCACCACTATTACCACCCGTACCACCAACACCACTATAACCACCCGCACCACCAGCACCACTAGGACCACCGGCACCACTAGGACCACCGGCACCAGTAGCACCACCAGCACCACTTGGACCACCGGCACCACTGGCACCACCATCACGACTAGCACCACCAGCACCACCAGCATCAGCACCAGTGGCACCACCAGCGCCACTAGCACCACCAGCACCACTAGCACCACCAGCACCACTAGCGGCACCAGCACCAGTGGCACCACCAGCGCCACTAGCACCCCCAGCCCCACTAGCACCGCCGGCACCACCAGCACCGCTGGCGGCACCAGCACCACCAGCACCACTAACATCACCAGCACCACCCGCACCGCTAACATCACTAGTAGCAAAAGTTATAACAATAAGACCACCTGCATCTCCTCTGATACCACTATTGACACCACCTATAGCAGTGCCATCGGCACCACCTATAACAATGCCAACAGCACCTCCTTTGGCACCACTTTTAACAGCACCACTGACACCACCTCCACCAGTACCACGTCTTCCTCCACCAGCACTACCAACACCACTTCCCCCTCCACCTCCACTACTACCTTCACCACCATGTCCACCGCGTCTAATGCTACGACCTCCTCCACCACCAACAGCAGTGTCACCTCCCCTTTCGGCTCCAATATCACCACCTGCAGCTCCACCAACACTACCACCACCGCCTATTCCTCCTCCTCCGCCAACTCTGCCTCCGGCTCCATTGCCACTGCTAGCACCACCTCCAATTCCTATAGCACCCCCGGCACCAGCATCAACACCGCCTCCTCCATGTTTATAACGTCGGCTTTTTATACTTCTTCGACCACCTGTACTAGATAAATTTCCGAACACTTGAGTTGACATCAGTAACACCATCACACATGCCATTACCCAACCCCTTCTCACAAAAATCCCCATACTCTCTCTCTCTCTCTATCGCTCTATATCTCTCTTAATATACGTACACACACAAACTCACTCTGATCAAGATAGATTCCCAAACAATATAAGCTCAATCAGTAGCTTTATAATTACAGACTTCGGCGAGAAACTCTATTTATAGCCAAAACTCCATCAACAAGCACACACGTACGTGTGTCCTCTAATCACTGGTACACGAAAAAATGAAAACCCACTCAACACTTAAATCTTGAAAACGCGTCCCAGACTCGTTGGTCGACATGGATACGCATTATAGTCTTCTATAAGCATTACATAATCCGTACAGCTGATAATGATGATCACTTATAACAACACTCATGCATTCGTGCTTTATTCATGTAACGTCAACATATTAAATAAAGCTAATAAAGATATGATCACTTATAAGAAAACACATACATTGCTGTTTACAGCAATTTTTCTTAGTGGAATATTAAAAGGATGTCAGCGAGGGAAATTTAGACCTCCACATGTTAACCACACTCAAGTTGCATTCAAAAAAGAGTCGTCACTATTTTCGATAGCTTGGCTATACAAGAAGCAGTCCGCTGGAACATTTAGACCTCAACTTCTTAGACGGTCTATTATTGGTAATATGTTATAACCCGTGATCCAATAAATATATGAGTGCTTAAGAATATAACCTGTGAACAAAACTGCCTCATACCATTTAACGGAACTTGGTGACGAATGAAAGGAGACCCAAGTTCGTGATGACAAAAAATACTTAAGTATGTTTGGATCACAGCGAGATGGAAAACAACGTGATAAATTGGGAATAAACAATATAATTGATATATATAAATGACTCAAATATGTATCAACCAGAATTTTCCCGCTAGATTGTGTAGATCAGAACCAAGATTGTTAACAGTGAAGGATCTTCTCTACTCTCTTCCTCAACATTTGGACTGAAAAAAGAAATGAAAAAACTTAAAATGATGAAGATTGTTTCTGAATTATTGCATTTCTACATAAGAAACTTGGTTACAAGCTACAATCTTATAAAGGCGTATTAATGATAAGATTACAACGGTAACAAGTAGCTTTTTGACTAATCGGATAAGCTTTGAAAATGGTGACTCATCATTAGCCTGCAATGCATCAAACCGATTATATGTCTTGATCCCATAAGCTGTGTCATCTTTAGGAATCTTGTACGGTTTTGATATTTTGCAGGTTGTAGAGGGAAGTTGCCGCGTTGCTTCCTCAGTTTGATTCTCGATACTAGGCTTCTTCTTTTGCTGGTTCATAGGCTAAGACTTGTCAACGGGCTGTGTTTTGGATTTGTTTTGGTACATAAGCAAAACGTTGCCGTCTTTAGAAGAGACTTGAGCTTCAGATGAGAGTGTGTTCTGTTTCTTGTTCTGTTTTGGTCCATCTGCTTCTATATGGACTCTCCCAAAAGATAATTTTCTTATGATTTATTACTTTGGTCGTAATTAAGTAGACATTTCCAAAAAAAAAAAAAAAAAAGTCTCTGCAGTTGCATCGTAACACCCAAAAAAAAAAAAGGAGAAGTGATTTACAAAGAGAAAATAGTAAAATCAAAAACAATGGAAGCTAGGTTAATAGAAGCATGGACAGAGCAAAGTAGCAAAGGCTTGTGTGATAAATCTTTTACGGTGGCCGAGTGTCAAACCATCTACGAAGAAGCATACCTTCGAGCTTGTGAGAGCCTTGGTACCGTAGAGATGCAATCCTATTTCGAATGGACTTATGTCACTAATCTATAATGCGCACCATCTGTGAGAGCCTAATTACATTTAGACCATCTTTAACGGATGGGTTTCTTAAAGTAATATTTAAGTAATATATGAATAAGATACGTTTCTTCAGTATCTAAATTAGGAAACGTTTCTTAGATAGTATATAATATATGCAATTAAATATATTAAACCAAAACTTTAGAAACCCAGCTAAAACCCAGCTAAGAGACCCCAATAAAGATGGTCTTAGATTGGTTATCTTATAATTTTTTGGTTAAGGATTAATTTTATGCATTTAATACTTTAAAATATAACGAAATGAAAATATATTTTGATTGTTCAAAACAAAAGTTATTACATATTAAATGAATTAATACAAATATAAAAAAAAAATCTGAAAAATTGTGGTGATGTCGTGATGATACATCAGCCGATATACTCTCTTTTAATATAAAAAAAGATATTATCTGGTTAATTCTAAAGTCAATCTATATTGACTATTTTATTATAATTATGACCAATAATTAATTGTTTCTACCTCTGCCATTTTAAATCGGGGACATGAACATCGATTGATTTGAAGTATATACTGTCTGTATTTTCTTCATCATTATTTATATATCTTTTTTGAAAAGAGATTTTATTAATATTAAATACTAGTACAAAGGAGAATAAGATAAACTTGATAAGGGATAACGATGAGCATGCATGCAATTATGCAAATGCAAACTACGAAGGAGGTAGCGTGGAAAATTGTTAACGGTCATTGAATTTGCCTATTTAGTGTCAACGATTACCAAAACCACCAGCACCTTGTCCAACACCACCTATGGTGAACAACCTCAAACAACACCATCATCAGCACCGATACCACCTCCACCTTTAACGGGACTACCTCTGCTAACATCGACAGTACTACTAGCACTCCCAGCACTACTATTACCACCCGCACCACCAGCACCACTATAACCACCCGCACCACCAGCACCACTAGCGCCACCCGCACCACTAGCACCACCAGCCCCACTAGCACCACCAGCACCACTAGGACCACCAGCACCACTAGCACCACCATCGCCACTAACACCACCAGCACCAGTGGCACTACCAACACCACTGGCACCACCAGCGCCACTAGCACCAGTTGCACCACCAGCGCCACTAGCACCACCGGCTCCACTGGCACCACCAGCGCCACTAGCACCACCAGCACCAGTTGCACCACCAGCGCCACTAGCACCACCGGCACCACTGGCAGCACCAGCACCACCGGCACCACTGGCACCACCAGCTCCACCGGCACCACTAACATCACTAGTAGCAACGGCTATAACAACATCTATACTAATGGTATCACCTCCACAAACATTGGCACCACCTCCACCTACACCATTGGCACCACATCGAACTGCACTACCAACAACTCGTCTGTGACCACCTCCAACAACACCATCAACATCTCCGTTAACACCACGGCTTCCAATAGAACCACCACCACCACTATTGACACCACCTATAACAGTGCCATCGGCATCTCCTCTAACAATGCCACCAGCACCTCCTTTGGCACCACTTTTAACAGCACCACCGACACCACCTCCACCAGTGCGATATCCTCCTCCACCAGCACTACCAACTCCACTTCCCCCTCCACCTCCACTACTACCTCCACCACCATGTCCACCGCGTCTAATGCTACGACCTCCTCCACCACCAACAGCAGTGTCACCTCCACTTTCGGCTCCAATATCACCACCTGCAGCTCCGCCAACACTACCACCACCGCCTATTCCTCTTCCTCCGCCAACTCTGCCTCCGGCTCCAATGCCACTGCTAGCACCACCTCCAACTCCTATAGCACCCCCGGCACCAGCACCAACACCGCCTCCTCCATGTTTATAACGGCGGCTTTTGCCACTACCTCGACCACCCCTACTAGATAAGTTTCCAAACACTTGAGTTGACATCAGTAACACCATCACACATGCCATTACCCAACCCCTTCTCACGAAAATCCCCATATTCTCTCTCTCTCTCTCTCTCTTAATATACGTACACACACAAACTCACTCTTATCAAGGTAGATCAGTAGCTTTATGATTACAAACTTTGGCGAGAAACCCTATTTATAGCCAAAACTCCATCAACAAGCACACACACGTGTCCTCTAATCAGTGGTTCATCAAAAAATATGAAAACCCACTCAACACTTAAATCTTGAAAACGCGTCCCAGACTCGCTGGTCGACATGGATACGCATGCAATATAGTCTTCTATGAGCATAACATAATCCGTACGGGCTGATAACGATGATCACTTACAACAACACATGCATTCGTGCTTTATTCATGTAACGTCAACATATTAAATAAAGCTAATGAAGATATGATCACTTATAGGAAAACACATACATTGCTGTTAACAGCAATTTTTCTTAGTGGAATATTTAAAGGATATCATCGAGGGAAATTTAGACCAATGCACTTGCCCCCAGAGCCCACGCTGCACTCAAGTAGAGCCGGCGCTGCAAGTGTTAACCACACTTTGGTAATGTAGAAACTCCAGATCTATGCACTCAAGTTGCATTCAAAAAAGAGTCGTCACGATTTTCGATAGCTTGGCTATATATACAAGAAGCAGTCCCCGCTGGAACATTTAGACCTCAACTTATTAGACGGTCTATTATTGGTAATATGTTGTAACCTGTGACCCAATAAATAAATGAGTGCTTAAGATTATAACCTGTGAACAAAATTGCCTCATACCATTCAACGGAACTTGGCGATGAATGAAAGGAGACCCAAGTTCGAGATGACAAAAAATACTCAAGTATGTTTGGATCACAGCGAGATGGATAACAACGTGATAAATTGGGAATAATCAATATAATTGGTATATATAAATTACTCAAATCTGTGTCAACCAGAATTTTCCCGCTAGATTGTGTAAATCAGAACCAAGATTGTTAACAGTGAAGCTGGGGCTGACTGCTCTTCCTCAACATTTGGACTCTAGCTCCCTAAAGATATTTTCCTTGGGATTTATTATTTTGGTAGTTATTAAGTAGACATTTCCAAAACAAAAGTCTTTGCAGTTGCATACCACAATATAAATTATAAAAGAAAAAAAACGTAAAACACAAAAAAAAAAAGGAGAAACAAAACACATGTTTCTGCTGCTTTTGTTTTTCCCAGTTTTCATTTGATAGATATAAATTAATTATCTCTTTTCAACTTTTGTTTTCATTTTATAAGATTATAAATTAATTAACAATAATCACATTTTTAATAATACTCGTGTTTTTTAAATTATCAATCTATAGAAAATTCAAAGAGGTTGAAAATTAGAATTTTAAAAATTTATATATATTAAAAAGAAATATACATTTCTATTGAAAATAATATAAAATGATATTAAAGAAATTTTATATTTGATTATATATAGTAGCTTTTTTGAAAAACAATTCTCCAAAACGTTAAGGTTATACTTAAAAAAAAAAAGTATTTCTTAATTAATATATAGAAGATGTCAATTTTGTAAAGAAAGTTTTATTCATTATCACCATTATATAATATATACTGCTACAATAAGATAACTGATAACAATCGATAACCATGCATGCAAACTACAAAGGAGGTAACGTGAATGCTAAACTGTCACTGCCGTTTCCGATTTAGTGTCGTCGGTTTCCAACGCCACCGCCACCACCAACTCCTCCTCCTGCACCGCCTCCGGCTCCAACTCCTCCGCCTGCACCACCTCCGGCTCCAACTCCTACGCCTGCACCACCTCCGGCTCCAACGCCTACACCAACATTTGCTCCGCCTCCAACACCACCGCCGATTCCTCCACCGCCTCCAAAACCACCACCAAGTCCTCCTCCGCCACCGCCACCAACACCACCACCAAGTCCTCCTCCTCCACCGCCTCCAACACCACCACCAAGACCGCCACCACCACCTATACCACCTCCCCCTCCAACAGCGCCACCAGCCCCTCCTCCGGCACCACCTCCAACAGCGCCACCAACGCCTCCTCCAGCACCAATTCCACCGCCTACTCCACCTCCAACTCCACCTCTGGCACCACCACCTGCACCTCCTCCACCACCAGCTCTTCCTCCAGCTCCTCCTCCACCTCCGCCACTACCACGTCCTCTTCCACCAACACTACCACCTCCACTTCCACCAACTCTTCCTCCGACTCCTACGCTACCACCAGCTCCTCCTCCGGCACCACCTCCAACAGCGCCACCAGCCCCTCCTCCAGCACCACCTCCAACACCGCCACCAACACCTCCTCCAGCACCAATTCCACCGCCTACTCCACCTCCAACTCCACCTCCGGCACCACCACCGGCACCTCCACCACCTACACCTCCACCACCACCTCTTCCTCCACCTCCTCCTCCACCTCCTCCTCCACCTCTGCCACTACCACGTCCTCCACCTCCTCCAACACCGCCACCACCACCTACACCTCCACCTCCACCAGCACCACCGCCACCACGTCCACCGCCACCTCGTCCACCGCCTCTACCGCCACGACCCCCTCCACCGCCATTGCCTCCACCTCCTCCCGCACTACCTCCAATGCCACCGCCTGCTCCACCACCAACTCCTCCTCCAGCTCCAATACCACCACCTGCGCCTATACCTCCTCCTCCGCCACCACCACCGCCTATACCTCCACCCCCGCCAATTCCACCTCCGACTCCAATGCCACCGCTAGCACCACCTCCGGCTCCTATACTACCCCCGGCACCTCCACCTCCACCGGCACCAACACCAACACCGTGTTCTCCTTGCTTAAGACGTCGGCTTTTGCCACTGCCTCGACCACCTGTACCGGATAATCTTCCTAAAACTTGAGTAGACATAAGTAACACCATCACACACGCCACTACCCAGTCCCTTCTCACGAACTTCCCCATATTTACTCGTTCTCTCTCTCTCTCTTTCTTAATATACACACACAAGCTTACTCAAGTCAAAAGATAGAGATCTCAAACAATATAAGCTCGATCAGTACTTGCTATTTGATTATATATACCTTGGCGAGAAACCCTATTTATAGCCAAAACCCCATCAAATAGCGCACACGCACACGTGTCCTCTAATCACAGGTACATAAAAAAAAGACGAAAACCCACTCAACGCTATCTTAAATCTCAAAGACGCGTCCAGACTCCCTGGTCGACATGAATACGCAACATAGTCTTCTATAAGCACTAACATATTTATTAAAGCTGAAAATGGTTATCAAGACAACTCATGCACTCTTACTATATTCATAATTCATGGTTTTGATTAGTGGAATTATACGTGCCTCTTCACACCTCTCGCCAATACGCACTCGGCACTTCCATAACCATTATGCTATTTTTAGTGCCGTCTTATGGATTTTTTTTGCTTTTACATAGGTCAAAAGTGTTTTACTATTAATCACAAACGCGTGGCACACAAGGTTTCACATTTTACTATTAATCACAAACGCGTGGCACACAAGGTTTCACATTACAAATAAATAAGACGGTTTGGGATGCAATTGATTTCCGTCACAAAGTACTGTTTTAAAATTATTTATTTTTACCAGATTTTAAAAAATAATTATCATTGGAAGCTTATTTTATATTTAGAATGAATTTTTTGAGAAGAGTTTAAGACGACGAAAACGATATTTTATAACGGATTTGTTACAGTAATTTTTTCTTAATTTGAGACGAAAGTATGGTCGCAAATTTGAGACATTTGGACTTGCGACGGATTTGGTTTCAAATTAGTCAGACCAAACTATGATTTCTTCGTCTGAAGGAACTGATGATCCAACACCAGCCATTCTCAATTTTGATTATTCTTAGACAGGAAGAATCAAGCAAAATATTTTATAAACCCTAGAAACCGGATCCTAGCTCAATCTATGTATATTTTATTTCTTTTTCGCTGAACAAAAAAAAAAAAAAAAAAAAAAAATATAAGGGAAAAAAATGATTTGATTTTCCCAAAATTATCTTCACCAAATGGGCTCACCATTGTTGGGCTTGAATTCCTTTTAAATAATAGTTAAAAAAAAAAAAAAAGTAAATTGACCGACCCTGTTTTATAATGGGATTAAGGTTTGGAGAATTATCAATTATCATCCTACTGTAGCGAATTAGGAATCTGCTAGGCGTTTTCTCTATACTTAGGACTTATATTTCTAAAATGATGATCGTCATGAATTCTAACTATTATTAACTGTTTTGATCGTTTCCAACAAATAAAAGACAATAACAACAACATAAAATTACAAAGAAAAGGTTATGATTCCAAAGGGTAGTGATTAGTGAACACTGAACAACACAACGGACCAAACAAAAACTATCGTCTCTTTACCTCTCATGTTCTTCACATCCTGCAATTTACAGCCACAAAAACACCATATAAGTCAATCCTTTACAATCAAATTATATTCCCTGAATCGAATACTTTAACTCAATATTTGATCATAAAAGGCGGTGCGACATCGTTTTCAAAATACCTGAAACTCGGGGAGATTCGAGTGTTGTTACGTGTAAACGAGAGGGATGAGGAAGAGAGGAAGCAGCAGGAGAAGGCGAGCCGCGAATGCTCGGAGGATTGCTGGTTTGTAGCCAACCTTCTTGAACTTGTGAAGCAAACTGAAGATTCCATAGGACATCTTCAATGGAAGGACGTTCTAAAGGGTCTTTAAGGAGACACCTTACACATATCTCCATCATTGTCTTCAGTGATTGGTCTGAACAAGCTCTATGGACCGTTGGATCCACCATGCTCCTACGCGCTCCATCATCCGCTGAAATGCTTGCTTGTAACTACAAAATAAAAACACAGTTCTTAAAGTCGATGATCATGGTTGCGTTTCTAGCTATATATATTACCTGCTCTTTTAGAACATCGACTTGACCCTTTGCTCTCAGTGGTCTTCCCACTATAAGCTCAAGCAAGATCACTCCAAAGTCATAGATATCGATTTTATCTTCGTCTCTGATGCTGATGAGAAACAGAGGATAAAACCATATAAAACGGTTAAGAAAAAAACCGATTATATTTGTACAAGCTGATGAGAAACAGAGTAATGAAGATTTTACACACCTTGGTGTGCCTTTGGGTCCGCTTCGAGATCCTACTTGCCCCACCTTATAAAGGAAAGCAAAAGAGATTCAAGACTCAAGAAACAAAAAGATTCAAAATTTGTGACATCATGTACCTTTCCAAGACCTTCCACAAGTAATGGAAGGTTATAGCTACTGATTTTGGCCGCGAGGTTATTGTCAAGCAAAATGTCTGTTATTTTAAGGTTGTTATCATAAACACCAGGCACAATACCAGTATGCAAGAACTGGATCCCTTTTGCTACACCTATCGCTACGCTTATGCGTTGTTCCCAAGTAAGCAATCTTCCCATATCCCCATCTAACATAGCAAGACAAGATAATATCAGGCGAAATTAACAAATGCATATTGTGTATGTTTGCTTTTGGGACAAGTTTCAATGTAATACCAGATATCCAGCTCCTGAGTTCTCCATTTGGGACATACTCAAAGACAAAAAACATTCTGCTGACCGTTGAATCATCTAAGTAGCACTCGAAGCAGTGCCCGAGCACACTAACCAAGTGACGGTGCCTTAGTTTTGCGATGAGCTCAATGTGATGCGTCAAGTTTTGGGTGCTGCAACTTTTCTTCATTTTCAAACATCTAATTGCCACAAAGGATCCATCTTTCAACCTCCCTCTATAAATCTGGAAAGAATGATGAAAACAAAAAATAAGAAGCACAAAGATCTTGTTTTTCAACTGTACAAAACATGGAAGCAAAAAGAAAGCTTATAGATTCACTGCCTTACCTGTCCTTGAGAACCTTCACCCATGAAAGCAGAGGATTCAAAGTTATTTGTCGCATACTCGAGCTCTTCCAGTGAGAATGTCCTGTAAGCTGGAAGACCGAGCGCTCCTAGCTTCATTGTTTGAGATATATACCCTTCAAAGTGTTGCAGCACACCACAAGTAATTTATAAAACTCAAGTTCTATGTAAAATGTGTGACAATATATGAGAGATTTTTGATCCTCTTACTTGCATCTGATAGTAGTTTTGATGTGTACCCCATTGAAGCATTCTCTCTGATCAATCTTGGGGAAGCTTTCGTCACTGTTCTCTTAGCCTTTAATCTCTTAAGAATCACAAATAAGGCACCGGCGAGGACAATTACCCCGAGAATGCTTGCGGTTACGCCTAAAGCAATACCCACTTTGGAAACTTTATTCCTCCTCTGTGGTAGGATTCCAACAGCAAGAGCTTCATTGCTACAAAATGAAACTGGACGTTGATCTTCATTCGTAGTAGCCAAACAGTTGCCTGCATAGACAACATCTCTGCTAGTGCCGGAACTCGGTTTAAGGCAAGTAGGCAAACTTCCAGTAAGAAGATTTGATGACATATCGACAAACATCAGCTGTGAGTTGCAAGAAAGATTTGCTGAAAGCCGCCCTGTGAGTTTGTTGTGTGAAATGTTCAAGTAAGTTATCGCGGGAAGAGACATCAAGGAAGTTGGTAATGGACCGACGAATGTATTGAAGGAAAGATCCAAATGTTGAAGCTGATACAGAGAGCTCACTTCTTCAGCTGAAACTGCAGATCTAAACTTGTTCTTGCTGAGTATAAGAGTAACCAACTTGTTACTTAACCGAGGAAACAATGGTCCAAAAGAGTTTCCTTCAAGATCAAGCACTTGAAGGTTTGTCAAATGGCTTAAATCGGGTAAAGCTCCATTGAAGCGGTTAATAGCTAAAGAAAGAACTCTAAGACCTGACAAGCTACTTAGTGAAGAAGGCAATGACCCATTAAACACGTTCTTTCTCAAGCTCAACACAGCTAAACTCGGCAAAGAACCAATCCAATCTGGTAACTGACCAGAAAACATATTCTCATCGAGTATAAGCGTCTGAAGACTAGCAAGCGACGAGAGTTGATGAGGGATTGGTCCAAAGAGGAAATTAGAACTCACATTGAGAATCTCCAATGAGGGTAAACGGTTGATTTTCTGAGGTAACCAACCCCATATCCCGAGGGACACAAGCGTGAGAACTTTAACATCAGGGAGCTTAACAAGAGTAGTAACAAATGAGTTTATTGAGAAACTCTTTGGTAACATATGAGTTCCTTTGTTTCCTATAATGTGAAGCTGCGTTACACTATCTTCATAACACACAACGGTTAGCGAAGGGCTTGGCTCAGAATTGCAGAAATCTGTAAAGTTGTTCCAGCTGCTTAACACTTTGGGATAGTAGAGAAGCTGTTGTAGCCTCAAGAGGGTTTGAGATTGAGATGATTGAAGCTGTGTAGAGCCATCAATGGATGCTAAAAGCAGAACCAGAAGCAGTAATGGCATGCCACAAAAGAGTTTCTCCATACCCACACAAGACCATAAAACACATGCAACTACTCAAGTAATAAAAATCACATTAAGCATCATCATCATCAGCACCTGCAAAGAGAGACACATTAAATTCAAGAATCACATTTAAATATAATGTACTTACAAAAACTTGAAGTCTGAATTCAGAACAGGGTCCACTCACAAGATCTGATCTTTAACTCTATTCTCGTTAATGCATTAAACAAAAGAGAATTTTAGAAACTAATCTTCAGATTTTAAGGCTAAGTGAAGAGGTAACTTATTAAGTGATTAAAAAAAAAAACATTTTTGCATGTGAATTCCAGCAAAACAGGACGAACTCACCACCTGGGTTACAGAATCTCCTCTTTAAGACACCTTGCAAGAAGAAAAAATGCAGGAAACTTTTGAGCACATGAGATTAGATTTTATTTTCCTGGAAAAAAAAAATTAGTTTCATCAGAAAAAAGGAAGAATGAGAAATGAGAAGACAAATCGTTTTCTTTGAGATGAAGAGATTAGATACCTCTGCAAACTTATGAAGGAACTGTGAAAGGAATATTGATTTTATTATAAGAAAAAAGTAGCAACTTGATTTAAAGAAGAAAGTGTGAAAAATTCCCAAGAAAATCTCCTGTAACACAAGAAAATTCCTCAAGGAGCTTTTTAATAAAAAAAAACATTCAAGATTCCTTCACGAGTGATTATTATAGTTTATAAGGATAAAACAGAGGATACTCTGGGAACAATATTAACCCAACAAAATAAAAGTTTTTTTTTAGCAGACAACAAACAAAAAAATTTGCAAAATCAATGTAAATTTTTTTAGCAACCATACGATTTAGTAAACTGTCAGTGGCTAACGACAGAGAGTTTGGTCCTCCTCTCTATCACGAGAGGAAGACAATGATACAATTATTTTAACAAAAAGAAAGAAACAAAATAGAATTAGAATTTTTGTTCAAAAATACTCTTGAAAGTGTTCACAGGCATTATTTACAAAAAAAAAAAAAAAAAAAAAAAAAAAAAAAAAAAAAAAAAAAAAAAAAAAAAAGGAATCCCACCGGGTCTGGCCGACATTTTTTTCTTTATCTTTTTATTTTGGTTGTCTCACTATTTATACAGTACACAAAATAAATTATTTTCTCAGCACAACGTCCAAAAAAATGAAAAACCTCAGTATTAAATAGGTACATAATATAGTATCACTTTCAAAAGAATAGGGACCAAAGAGAAACGCACTCGAGCCGAAGGCTGTGGCCAAGAAAAGTTAAAAAGACCCCAAAAAAGATAAAAAAGCAAGAATAAGAGGAACTGTTCTTTAGGGCTTAGGGGGATGGTCTACAAATGCTACTAGTCGAGGCAAACAAGTCTTTATTATTAAAAATTTAATATTGATATATTTGTAATGTTTCTCATATGAATATTAATTTTATTGAGAAATGTCTGTATATCAGTTAATGGGCTATGCTAAGTTAAACAAGAATCAAGAATAAGTAAGATAATTGAAATCAAAGAAATCAAACTACTCTTAAAAGTACAACAACTTACACAGGGATTTTATCAAAACTAGGCTTAAAACAAGACCAAAATAAACAAAGATCCATCCAAAAACTTAAATCTGAAAGGTAATTATTTAAGGTGAAAATAAAAGGAAAGTAAAGTTGTGGCACACACAGTAATGTAATCTTTCGCACGATGGCATCTCCATCAGAAAGGTCACATCAGACTTTTAAAGTGGCACATGTGGGTCCCAATCTTTTTCCTTTACAAATTCCAAGAAAACAGTATAATACAACAAATTAGCTCACTTATGATGAGAATAACATGCTAGTTTAGTATTTACAATCGATGTTTCTATCTACTAAACTAGGAATGGAAAATCAAATTAACTAACAATGATATATAGTGTTTCATTTGTGGAAACATTATTTTTACAATCTGCAATGTATTGTATATTTTAGAATTTGAAACTAAGGCATGATGTCTTAATCTCTTGACTACTCACGTGCCAAGAGGGATTCCCACATCTTTGTTTGGGCAGAAAAGAATGTGATTACATCATTTTTATCTTGTAGTTTTTTTATGATTTATATTTGGAGGTATAAGAAAACAAGTAAAGCAAATACTTACAAACATAAGAAAACAAAATTTTGTTAAATTTTAGTCCACCTACTTTTATATATGCAGCTCTTCTCTTAGATTTTTCTGTGCATCGTTTACGAATAAATAATTAATTTCAAAATGTTCTTATGTTTTCCTTCATTTGTGTGTTTCATTATTTGGTTAGTCACTGTCGTATTCAATCGTTTTTGTTTCTATTGGTTACATGTCTCAATAGTCAATGTCGTATTCAATCATGGTTTAAATAAAAATAAAAAATTGCTGGTCGACTAGCCAACTTTAGAGTATACGAAATAGAATGTGGTTATATTCAATTTCGATTTTCTTAATAAAATATTATTGATCTTTAATTTGGTTGACGAAAAGAAAATTAATAACTATATAATATATCTTATCAAATTTTGTTGGCAAATAGAAGTAATATATGAGCTGATTGGTTGTGATCTTAGATTTAGAATTTTTGTTGTAGAATTTGATCTGTGGATTTTTTTGCTGTACCTTTAGAATTTAGACTGTAAAATCAACTTTCTATAATAAATAGTTTGTAGAGCCAACTTTTTATAATTTTACAAAGACCAAAATTTATGCTTTTAGGTTTTTAACTTTCTACAGCAAAAAAAAAAACAAAAAAAAAAGTAGTTTTAGTTTTAAAAAATAATATGTAAAGCGTGATTGCTTTGAATTTAAAACTTTAGATCAAAATATGACGGTAAGAAAGTTTTAAAGCAACAACCAATAATCCGTAAATTTATATCATAGAAATAATTTTCTAAGACTGTTCATTTAATGTTATGTTCTGCTTAATCACATATATATATATATATAGACATTACATTAAAATGACTTGTAGAAAGCGCAATAAAATAACCTGATATATATTACGTTAATTAAGATATACGTTTGAGGTGTGTGTGCGTGTGTCATTTTCGCCTAGCGGTGTGTAATAAATTAGGTTAGATGGTCAATATTATTATTATTATTTTTTTCTTGAAATTAGGTTAGATGTTTTGTTCAGCATTAGATTTTTTTTTTTTTGTTAGGTGAGTCGTAATTGTGAAGTGATCATCTGCTAAGTTATTAACCGCATCCTCAAACTAATTAATTTTAGAATACATTAAGAATATCTTAACATGTAATTCAAACAATCATAATCCAGAAAGAATATTGTGTATATAGAAAAACTCGGATGTCAAAAAATTTATGTTACTATGAAATTTGACGAT
The DNA here is from genome assembly GCA_026770425.1 of Boechera divaricarpa. Taxonomy (NCBI): domain Eukaryota; kingdom Viridiplantae; phylum Streptophyta; class Magnoliopsida; order Brassicales; family Brassicaceae; genus Boechera; species Boechera divaricarpa. The sequence goes on from CM049184.1 coordinate 1,374,287, forward strand.
GCCGTATAAGACAAGTTGAAGAAATTTAATGTTAACAATCAACGTATCGGAATTTATACAAAAACAAATTATCTCGTGACAATTTTTTCTTTTGCTTATTTGTGACTTTACTCTAAGGCAAAGTGATTTACGTACACCATATTAGAACTTGAGGAGAACTCTTAAATATATATCACGTTTTGTGTGTCAGTTTTGCAAATAGCATGTGTCATCATTGATCTATGATCTGTAACAAATTATTACACATGTTGTCTTTCATTTCATTTGTATTTGTCCTTTTTGCTCTTCTTTTACTTTATTGTAGCTTAAATTATTATCGCAAAATGCCAAATCGGGTATGAAATCGCTTGTTGTGCGCAGTGTTTGTAAGAGTTTTTTTGGATAAAATTCGCGATTTTCGATAAATTAAGGGTCTATATGAATTACTTTTAAATTAGTAGGGCTAAATGTAGATTTACCTTTATCTTTTACTCTGTCCACTCCAGAATCTGACCCTAAGTACTAGCAGCAACGACCAAAAGCTCGTCCCTTAATATCAAGTATAAACTACACAACTGAAGCTCCTAACAGGCTACACTGCTCTGAAATTTTAACCACGAAAAGTTATTAATTTTGATACTTCATAGTTAGAAGAGAGATATTATTCATCATCACAAGAAAAGGTAAAAAATATGTAATAACAGTATCAGTCACAAATCTGTTTATTTTATTACTTATAAATCAAAGATACGAAAAAGATGCATTACATATTTAAAAGAGATTAAGAATCCCAATCTAAAGCAAGAGTGCGTATGCATCACAAGGGCCTGGATCAAAAATCCACCAAAAACATTCTCTCCATACTCCATTACTTTTAGGGTTGTCATATATATGTATCTATCTACCCTAAAAACAGTAAATGTCGCTCTATGACCGAGCCAATTGAAACTGCAAATATCCATGGTTCCTTCATTATTTTACAAACTTTTTTGTTAACGACCATGACATATTTGATTTTGTTTGGAAAGTAGTATTTATAGACCAAACAAACATTATTATATCCTTTAATTAGTCATTTGTTGTTTAAATAAACAAAATGAAAATCTATAGGTCATATGTATTGACGTAATTACAAGTAAATGTGTAGACTCTAAACATGTATTGTTTAATAAATTACTAGGTGATTCCCGCGTATAACGTGGGAGAAAATATTTATAATACAATTTAGAAAATTAATAAATTAAATAAACATTTCAAATATTTTAATAGTATATTATTGTATAACTAATTGAAATCTAAAATTAAGGTTTTTATATGTTTATGTTACTCATTAATTATTAAGTTAAAAAAATATATTTTTAAAAAATAAAATTTAGGAAACAATAAAATCAGCTTAATTTTATGGAATATTTAGTTAATATCTTAATTAGCTTAATTAATGTGTTATCATATATATTCCGTGAGAATCACTCTCACTATAATTTTATGGAATATTTCCTTATTCGATTTTCTATAAATAATTAGGTAAAATTATAATCTTTAAAAGACCGTTTATATATGATTGATCTAATGACACATAATGTAATTAGTCTAGTAATTAATGTCCTATAAAATATTAAATATATTTCCTGAGAATCATTCTGGTGACGACACGCTAGCATATCAGTGTTGTAATATTCCACGTAAACATAATATTATTTTGTTAAAATGATTATTAATTAATATAGAAGGGATTTGCTCGTGTTTTACTTTAGTAGGTAGCTTATATTATTATTGATACCAAATGGTGAAATGAAATCTCTAATTGTGGTGGAAGTCAAAAAAAAAAAAAAAAAATCTCTAATTGTGGCCAAATGGGGGTAATTGTGAGAGTTTTTATTGTTTTTGAATAAATTCGTGAAGTTATGGGTCTATATGAAATACTCTAAAACTATTGGGGCCAAATGTAAATTTTACCTCTTTACCGTCTTCACTCCAGAAATCTTTTTACCTAAGAAGATCGTTTCAAGTTTCCAACTTTTTCTCTTCAAATCGATCGCCGTTTCCTCCATACTCCGTCCGCCGTTCACACTTCCGGCGCCGTCGTCTATCCAAAATTTACACTTGGCTAAAAACATGAGGTATCTGTTTGATTTCTAGGGTTTTTGAGATTTACTGAAGGAATTATAAATCTCGAATTCGATTTGGTGTATGTTTGCTTGATCCACAAAAAAGGTTTAGATTGATTTATGATCTGATTTTGACCACTGCGTCCCATTTTCTTTAGCTAGACTATAGAAAGCCCTTACCTTTAAGTTAATCTACTAAAGGGTTTTTCATTAGTTATAGGGAGTGGTGTTCTTTGTGATGATGAGAGAGTTTTTTGCAAAGATCCTAGAACTTTTTGGATAATGATTTCCAAATAAAATCACCCAGATCGTTCACTTGTTACAGTTCCACATTTTTTGATTGGCTTCAGCATTCATGTTTAGAATTTATATAAGTATTGACTTTTGTTTTACTTGTGAAGTTCAAAATTGAAGAATTTTGTGCTAGAAATTCGTCATATAATGTTTTCCTAATCTTCTGCTTTGGTTGTGTGATTGGGCTGGTATGTTGCACAAAGTCCGCTGAGTAAAGTAACACTTTATTATATAACTGTTGTTTCACCTTGTGTGCAGTCGTAACCCAGAGGTTCTTTGGGCTCAGCGTTCTGATAAGGTTTACCTAACCGTCGCCTTACCTGATGCGAAGGACATTTCACTCAAGTGTGAGCCTCAGGGTCTATTTAGTTTCTCTGCTCTTGGTGCCCAAGGCGAGCGCTTTGAATTCAGCTTGGAGTTACATGGGAAGATTATGCCAGTAAGTATCATTTCTCCCTTTAAATGATAAGAACTAGCAGCAACTGTGATCGCTGAAGAAGAGACATCCAAAGAAGTTGTTGCATTCCAAGGATTAGAATGTGTGTTGCAAAAGACAGACCTTTTGCATGAGGTCACATCTGTGATCGCTGAAGCTAATTAGATACTTACCGATTTAGAGATGCAATAACTTTTTTGTTTTCGAACCTTTATGACTCTTTGGTTTTTTTTTTTTGCTACAAACACTATGGAAGTAACAACAAGTTAGAATTAAATGCATCTTTTGTGTCATTGTCTTTCTCAAGGTTTGTGATTTTTTAATCTGAATACTCTCACTGTATATCACTCATTCTGCTTAGGGTTCAACTATTCTTTTTTTTTATAGTATCCACACATACTTCTTTTAACAAATATCCTATGCTGTGTAATATGTATGATGCAGGAATATCGGAAGAATGTAGGGCTAAGGAACATCATATTTTCGATTCAGAAAGAAGAGAAAAGCTGGTGGACACGACTGCTGAAATCGGAAGACAAACCTGCACCTTACATCAAAGTCGACTGGAATAAATGGTGTGATGAGGATGAGGAGGTCAACTGTAAGTCGTAAAAACTTATGTTACAAGCCAAAGTTCTCTATTCAGTTCGATCTCTAGATGATAATCCAAAATCTTCTTATATTTTTTAAAAATTACTTTCCAAAGATTAGGATGTGCCCTCACCCGACCTGCCATATCTCTTGTTCTTACATGCTTGATTAGTTTTGTCTTATTTCGTTTGAAAAGACGTAGAAAAATCACAAATATTCAGATCTCATTCATCATAAATTGTTTTTAATAGACTCTTTTTTGCTTCTTTTTCAGCTGAAACGGCCTCTGATGATGAGAGTGCTGTAAGTGTTTTCTCATAATCGCCTATTTCTTTCTATTGCAGTTTAGTAAAGCCACCCTGTTTGATTAGTTTCCCTCTTTATTTTTATAGTTTGCTAATCAAGATAGTGAAAGCAGCGATGACGATGGATTGCTCTGTAAGTTCCAAGAATCTTGATCTTCTTACCGCAATAATAACGTACATTTCACAAATTATATATATGCATACCTGCAAGTAGAGACTAAGTGAAGATTGTTGTATTATTGTGTTAAAGGCTAGTGGATTTTTCCTGTGTTTCAGTTCTTATTAGTGCCAAATATAAATCTGAACTTGTCTGTACATTTCCAAAAATATATGTTTTATCTGGATCCTTTTTTTATTACTGATCTGACTAATACATTATATTTGGTCAGATCTTCCTGATCTGGAAAAGGCAAGAAGCAAGTAACTTAACCGCAACAACCAACCAACCAACTCTGTTTCGGAAACTGAAGAAAAGGGAAAAGACTAAGACCTGAAACAGAGTAGATTAGGATGATCCGGTTTGTTTTGTACCGGACTAAACGGAAGCTCTTCTGGTTTACTCGGGTTGAATTCTGATTTAGGTTCCGTAGGCTAATCAGCATTAGTGGTCTTTGTTATAGTTTTCCAGTTTCTCTGACTAGTTTTGGCCTTTTTGTGGTATGGTTGCTTTACATCGGATCCGTTTTCTAGGTTTGGTTCGGTTAAGGTTCGGTATGTGAACTCTACCAAGAGTAGGAACCAGTAGGTAATATAAGGATTGGACTCTAATACCTTTGAATTATTATGTCTTTTTCAATGGTTTAGTTTCAACTTTCATTCATAGTTCTTACCAATGTTGAAGCTTGTGTTTGAATACTTAATGGATTATATTTAACATATTATTATTTTTTTGGAAAATAACACAACTTAATGGATTATATTTGACATATTATTATTTTATTTGAAAGAAATAACACAACATAGCTTCACACTAGTTCACATGTTTAAAAGTTTCCTTTTACCATAATTATATAACAAAGTTTATAAGCCAGAAGCGTGAATTATTTGGTATATCCTCCAGTTTTTCAAAGGATCGGAAACTATATCGTCTTTAGCATCTCGCGTTGTTAACTTATAATATATTTTGTAGGATTATATGTTGATATCTAAACGTGTTTTATTCATCTAACTTATATACAAGAAAACGGGAGAAAAGTAGTTTATCTACTGTTGTACAAGTTAGAAGACCCATGAGTGGTAGTCCAAATATGTTGGGAGTGTTGGGAGATATTGGTTGGAGTTTTAGATTTTTCTGAAACATATTTTGGTCTAAAGATCTAAATTGAAAGCAATCATGTTTTATAAATATTTGAATTAAAACCAATCATGTTTTATAAATATTTTTCAAAGCCAAAGCCACTTTAAAAAATTTACAGCCACTTTTATGGTTTTTTTCTTTTTCAGAAATAAAAATCTATAGCCATAAATTTTGGGTTTTAAAAATTTTTTTTTGGCTTTTCATTGATACATGTCGTGTATTTGATTAAAAAAATAGAAAAAATTATAACTTTAAAGAAATTTTATTTAAAAAATTTGATAAATGATATATATATATACATAATTGTCGTGTACTCACTAGAAAAGAAAAAAATTTCATTATTTTTTAAAAATTTTTTTACTTAAAACAAATTGATAAATCTTATATATATATACATGATTGTCGTGCTTGCATTTTTAGTATTTTAATTTATTATTTATTTTAATTAAATGAAATTTTAATAAATTTATTTTTTACTTATTAATATATAGACAAAATATTAATATATATAACAATATTCACCCAATGTTTTGATATTTTAAAAGTCACAGCCATGTTTACCAATCATTTTTTATTTAATACTATAGTTTTTGCAGATAAACTTACAGGTTCAGCAGATAAACCTAAAACTACAGTCCAAAAATCTATAGTCATAATTCTAAAGTTACAACAGAAAAATTTACAGCCAAAATATTAAATTTACGGTCAGAACTAGTCAGGCCCGTTGTCAAATTTGTTACTTTTGGAATACGTACGTATATAGCATATAATTCTTGCCGTCATTTGGGTTTGGCTACATGAGGCATTAGCGATAAATAAAGAAAGAAAACAAATATCTCTCATTAAATGCTCGTGTGATTGTTATTTAATTTATATAAATGGTGGTAGATCTATTTCCACCGACAGGCGACAAACCATATCAAGGCATATGCATCTCTACTTCTACTATATGCTTGGATTTGACCGATGTCGGATATCGTGAAAAAATACACTTGTGTATAAACCACGAACATTCGTACTGGTCGTCCAAAGGAGCACCGAAAATTCTTTACTCAACTAGTTTACTATTTCATAATAGACTTGTTTACATACATTATATACACGTACACGTACACGTATACGTATGTAATAAGAATATGACCAACTGCTAAAATATTTTACATAGCTACTAACAAGTTTCAAAAATCAATACGTATTTCCATATTTCATCTTTCGATCGCAAAGACATGTTTAACGTCTACCAAATAAATTACTTTATTCAGTGTGTGAAACTAATTTGTATCATACTTAAAAAACATACGCTTTCAAATACTTAACATAGTATATACTCTTGATTCACACCATTAGACTAAAACCACTTGTTCAATAAAATAGAATATAATATGACTAAAACCACTTGTTCAACCATTCATAATCAGTCACCTACTTTGTTTACCAAACAAATCTCAAATATGTGTGGCAACAGGTGGTACTGACTCTAAATTCGCCGTCGTTTTGTATAAAAGAAATGAATACTGAATCTCACCAACCACTCGTGGGCTCCACCCACCAATCCCGCTACCTCCTTCTCCTTATGTATTGTATAAACACACCAACTCTCCTCCCACCTTCACGTTTTAATTCCGTAATTAAACCCTTTTAATTACTACACTTTACAATATATACTAACCCTTGAATCAACCCTAAAAAAGGACTTGTTAAACTTTAACTAACTAGTAAGGTGGGAGTTAATAAAAAAAATAGAACTAACCAGTAAGGCAGTAACCCATTAATACTAATATTTACATAATAACTCTCAACCAGCTTAAAAAAATATAATGTCATGGCATCATCGATACATACTAGAATCTATTTTGTGGTATAGCGCGGATTAAATTTTGTAGATTTAAGTTTTATTCAAAAATTTTGATTATAGTATTGCAATAATTTTAATATTTAAATAATAATTTTAAGTTATGTTATTATTTGTTATTCAACAAATTAAATATTATTTCTATAAATATATTCTCAAAAGATGTAACGAATCTTTAGATATTTTTTAGTTGAAAGATTGATATTCTAAAAAATCACTATTTAATTCTGTTTTAAGGTACTAATTAAATTTATAATTAAATTTTTAATAAAAAAATTAGCAAATAGTTTTAATATCAATGATATAAAAAAATAAATATTATTTTTTTATTTGTATTCTCCAAGGGGATGTTTTTATCTAACCCGCCGTTATAAACGTATAATTTTTCAAAAGCTGTACAAGATTGACCATGCCCTTAATAATTCAAAAGTTAAAAATTAAACCGAGGGTTAAAACGTGCTGGATACATGAAAATACGTATTTTTTAAAAATATATAATATCATAATTCCGTAGAGACAAAAAAAATACACTATAGTATACGGTATTATGTACGTATATTAATTTAATGGAGAAATATTCCGCCACCACGAGAGAGAGAGAGAAAGAGAAAGGAACGAACGATGTGTAATTGAATTGCTATAAATAAGCTAACAGAGAGCACTCTCCATCGTTGCTCTCTTGCCATCTCTCAATATCTCTCCGTAAGGTACGCTTCCGAGTTTCCATGGCTTCCGCATGACTATTCCTGTCTTTCCCTTTCTACTCTCTTATTTAGCTTTCGTCTCTTCGTTTTCCTTTCCTCTCAATTCATTTTTGAATTTCGTTTGATCCGTTTCTTCTCCTTCTGTTTTCATACTTAGATCTAATCCGGTGAGTGAGTTTGATTTTTATATGATCAGATTCGTAGATCTGGTCTCCATATCTGTGTTATGATCTTTTATGTCATCTTTAAACGATTGGTTTCTGGATTTTTTTTTCCGCGTTAGATCTCTGTTTCAGTACTTGTGATTCGTTTTCTCTTAAACTCTCAGACTCTGTTTTCAGCTAGACTTATTATCTCTTTCTATTTCAATATATACGACAAAAAGCTGCAAAAGTTTTTTGCAATGATTGAATGGTGAAGCCGTCTTTAATTGGTGGCTTCTTACCATAGGACAAGAAGTACATTTTAGGATTATGTTTTATTTAGTGCCTGATTTCTATTTCGATTTTGTTTTTGGTTCATTGTAGTAAAAAAAGAAAAAATCAAAAATGGCTTCCCACATTGTTGGATATCCTCGTATGGGACCTAAGAGAGAGCTCAAGTTTGCATTGGAGTCTTTCTGGGATGGCAAGAGCAGTGCCGAGGATTTGCAGAAGGTGTCAGCTGATCTCAGATCTGACATCTGGAAACAGATGTCTGCCGCTGGGATTAAGTATATCCCAAGCAACACCTTTTCTCACTATGACCAGGTGCTTGACACCACCGCCATGCTTGGTGCTGTTCCACCTAGGTACGGATATACCAGTGGTGAGATCGGCCTCGATGTTTACTTCTCCATGGCCAGAGGTAATGCCTCTGTTCCGGCTATGGAAATGACCAAGTGGTTTGACACCAACTAGTGAGTTTCTACTCTTTCTCTTGTGTGTTCTAGTGGTGACATTGTTATTGGATTTGTGAGTTGTGTGGTTAACGTACTTTTTTTAATATCTATTTTTGTTTGATGCAGCCATTACATCGTCCCAGAGTTGGGCCCTGAAGTCAAATTTTCTTATGCGTCTCACAAGGCTGTGAATGAGTACAAGGAGGCCAAGGCGGTACGTACCGTTACTCACTAATGTTCCCATTTGAACATAGGCTTGTTTTTGGTCTACTATTGAAAGTTCTAATATGATAATTCGGTATTGTTAATGCAGCTTGGTGTTGAGACCGTCCCTGTACTTGTTGGCCCTGTCTCTTACTTGCTTCTTTCGAAGCTTGCTAAGGGTGTTGACAAGTCATTTGATCTTCTCTCCCTTCTCCCCAAAATTCTCCCAGTCTACAAGTAAGAGATTACTTTTGAACTTTTCTTTTGCTGTAATACTCAATTGGTCTTTTTGACGCTAAGATATTTGTTTCTGACATACTTATGGAATGATGAATCTGTGCTCAGGGAAGTCATTGCAGAGCTTAAGGCAGCTGGTGCATCCTGGATTCAGTTTGATGAGCCTCTTTTTGTCATGGATCTCGAAGGTCACAAACTCCAGGCTCTTAGCGGTGCCTATGCTGAGCTCGATACAACTCTCTCTGGTCTGAATGTTCTTGTGGAGACCTACTTCGCTGATATCCCTGCTGAAGCATACAAGACCCTTACTTCCTTGAAGGGTGTGACTGCCTTTGGATTTGATTTGGTTCGTGGCACCAAGACCATTGACTTGATCAAGGCTGGTTTCCCCCAGGGCAAGTACCTCTTTGCTGGTGTTGTTGACGGAAGGAACATCTGGGCCAATGACCTCGCTGCCTCTCTCATCACCTTGCAGTCTCTTGAGGGTGTTGTTGGTAAAGGTATTATGTTTTTCCAGAATCATCTGAGTCATTTCTCTTTCTCTACTTGTGGATTACTAAATGAGAAGTGTTTCTTTGTTATCATTCTATAACTCGTTGATTATGATCTTTGTGTATTGGTGCAGACAAGCTTGTGGTCTCAACCTCTTGCTCTCTTCTCCACACTGCTGTTGACCTTGTTAACGAGACTAAGCTCGATGCCGAGATCAAGTCGTGGTTAGCTTTTGCTGCCCAGAAGGTTGTTGAAGTTGACGCATTGGCCAAGGCTTTGGCTGGTCAGACGAATGAGGTATTACAAAAATCTTACAAACATGTTTCCCTAGTGAACCCTTAATTTGAAAAACACTACAACTCTGTAATCTTTCTCTCTTTCAGAGTTTCTTCGCTGCAAACGCTGATGCTTTGTCTTCGAGGAGGTCTTCCCCAAGAGTCACCAATGAGTCTGTCCAGAAGGCTGTAAGTTCTTGCTTTCAAAACTCAAGCTTTACTCACATGAGGGTTTTCTCTGTAATGATGTTTTTATTGATCATGATGATCTGTAATTCGTGCTATCTCAGGCTGCTGCTTTAAAGGGATCTGACCACCGCCGTACAACTGAAGTTAGCGCAAGGCTAGATGCTCAGCAGAAGAAGCTCAACCTTCCTATCCTCCCAACCACAACCATTGGATCCTTCCCACAGACCGTGGAACTCAGGAGGGTTCGCCGTGAATACAAGGCGAAGAAGTTAGTCTAACTAAATACAATCTTTCGACAATGATCATTTAAGCAAGTTTAGTAAGTTGATTGTGATGCTAACTAAAATTCCTTGATCTCTCTTATACTAGAATCTCTGAGGAGGATTATGTCAAGGCCATCAAGGAAGAGATCAAGAAAGTTGTTGACATCCAAGAGGACCTTGACATTGATGTTCTTGTTCACGGCGAGCCTGAGGTGAGTCTTTGTCTGTTACTAAACCCTGAAAATAACTACTGTTCTGTTTCTGACTCGAGTCATGCTTTAACAACATTGTAGAGAAACGACATGGTTGAGTACTTTGGAGAGCAATTGTCAGGTTTCGCATTCACAGCAAACGGGTGGGTGCAATCCTATGGATCTCGCTGTGTGAAGCCACCGGTTATCTACGGTGACGTGAGCCGCCCCAAGCCAATGACAGTCTTCTGGTCATCAACAGCTCAGAGCATGACCAAACGTCCAATGAAGGGAATGCTTACAGGTCCAGTCACAATTCTCAACTGGTCTTTTGTCAGAAACGACCAGCCCAGGCACGAAACCTGTTACCAGATTGCTTTAGCCATCAAAGACGAAGTGGAAGACCTCGAGAAAGGCGGTATTGGAGTCATTCAGATCGATGAAGCCGCACTCAGAGAAGGATTGCCTCTTAGGAAAGCCGAACACTCTTTCTACTTAGACTGGGCTGTTCATTCTTTCAGAATCACAAACTGTGGCGTCCAAGACAGCACTCAGGTAACAACACTATACACTTAGAATCTAAAATACTGATGAATGTTTCTGCAATCAACTTCTAATGGGGTTTCTTTTTCTCTTTCAGATTCACACTCACATGTGTTACTCAAACTTCAACGACATCATCCACTCCATCATCGACATGGACGCTGATGTCATCACCATTGAGAACTCTCGTTCAGACGAGAAGCTTCTCTCTGTGTTCCGTGAAGGAGTGAAGTACGGTGCAGGAATCGGTCCTGGTGTTTACGACATTCACTCTCCAAGAATACCATCCACAGATGAAATTGCAGACAGAATCAACAAAATGCTTGCGGTTCTTGAGCAGAACATCTTGTGGGTTAACCCTGACTGTGGTCTGAAGACAAGGAAGTACACTGAGGTTAAACCAGCGCTTAAAGCCATGGTTGATGCGGCCAAGCTCATCCGTTCGCAGCTCTCTAGTGCCAAGTGAAGAGCTTGAAGATTTATATTTCCGGGATTTTTCTACATGGTTTGTGTTTGTTCGGTTTCAATAACTTTTCTTCCAAGAAAATATTCTTAGCCAAAATTAGGTTTTGAGGAAATGGGGCCCCTCTCTTTCGTTGAAGAGGGTTTATGGCTTCATCTTATATTTTTCCTTTGTTTCGATGTTATATGTATCTTTGTTATATCTTATGAAATATGCTTCTTTGGTCACTTGAATGAGAATGAGGATTATTTCTTATACAAAGCCCTCCAAAAGGGTAAAACTTCAAAAATCATAATCACTAGTGTTGTAGAATTAAGGAATTTGCGGTATAAGATATTTCAGCAGTACTACGATAAGATTGATTTGATACCATGAAAAGATACACAATTTTGAATCTTTATGTATGTCCCGATTCGTGCCAATAAAGATCACTTGACGTGGTATATCAGAGAACTAATGGTACCGTATTAGTGGTATTTCATCATGAAATTTTCATGTTTTGATAAGCATTTCTTTTCAAAGTACTTAAAGTACTGTACTACTGTATTTCATGTGGATATATATATATATTTTTTTGTCAACTTCATGTGGAATTTCTTTTTAAGAAATTTATAAACATTTAAATGGTGGATGATTTGGATAAATCAAAATCTCAGCATATAGAACTACAGTTTCAGGAAACGTTTTTTAAAAACTAAAGTTATAACTGTAAGTTTTATGTAAGAAAAAAACATGTAAAATTAAGAATTTGCTTAATAAATAAATATTTAACATCATCTTAGGCCGTGGGGACCTTCTCTTCGGTTCGCGAGTTCTACTCATTCTCTCACCGAGAAGCTTCGTGACGTGGACAATGGCTGGCATGACATCCAATCACAGATATCCACGTCATCATATTTATGTCACGAGAGCTGACGCGTCACGTTTGGCCTTTGATTTAGCATCTCCTATGATTTAGCAACTGTTTATTTTCTTTTACCATTTTGTCCCTCAAAATTTCATCCCTCAAAATTAAAAATATAAATAAATTGTTGAAAAATGAAAATGTTTTGCAGAAAAAGTCTGATACACAGAAATTTACAAAATTATTAATTGAAAAATGTAAGGCTATAAAAAAAGGCTTAATATTCCTTTTTTTATTTTTTTCCTAAAAAGAGGTTGAGAGAAGTACCCTCAGTTTCAGACATTTTATGACTGTGTGTGTGACCTTGTCAACGTCTGACGTGTCGCACATGTCGCCACGTGTCATAAAAAGACCTTTCTTTGTAGTTAGGTGTTGCTGGAGAGAGATGAGATATGACTTCATCTCTTCTCCTAGTCTTTAAGCACGTCACAACTTCAAGAAGGACTTTATCGTCATTTTTCGTAATTTCTGATAATTACTGAATTACCCTTTTTTCGGAGATCTCTCTTCTCCCGTTTCTCTCTCTCTCTCGCTCATTCAGAAAACTCTGTTTCTTTGGAGAGAGGGAATATTCTCTGTTTTGATTCGCTTCTTAACACATTGAAATTTTCATAGAAGATTCCATTATGTGTTCTTTTATCCTCTCTTTTCTCTCTGTGTTAAATATCTGTCTTTGATCCTTAACTCTCTTGTTAAATCTCATCGGAGTTCGATTTCAGGTAACGGAAGATTATATATATATATATTTTTGGGTTCCTCTTCTGTCTGATTATTTTAAACTCAATGGCAGTTTTTGATTTTCAAAAACAGCATCGAAAACGGTTTTATTACCTTCTCTTTTTTTTCCTGATGGGTGATTGGAAATGAGCCATTGTTTTTGTATTGAACTCTTGATTTTGAGTGATGTGTGGGTGCTTCCAAAAGTGGTAAATTTCCGTGATTTCTGTGTTTTCTCTCGTGTTTTGGGATGGATTTTACACTTTCTCGATCGAGTTTTGCTACTCATTGTGTCTTGGGGATCGAGTTTATCTGTTTGTCATTCTCGATTTGTGTGTGCTTTCTGGAGATTTTTATTTAGCGTCATTTTGTCTCTGTTTAACACTTACAAGAGATCTAAGTTTAATGTTAAAGGCGTGATCTTTTCACCGGATTTGGTATTGGACTGATTTTTACTAAATGTATGTATGTTGCTTATCAAATTTCCTTATCGTGATCCTAGTTTAGATTAAAGGTCTAATGTTCTTCTTGGTAAAACATCTCTTTAGTTCTGTTTGAGTGACACTAAATGAGATTCTTTGCTTTGTGGTTGGTGGAAGTATTAGTCTCTAGATGCATCTTTTTTTGGGATTTGTTTTTTTAGAAAAGGAGCGATGCTTTCCATAACTCGGGTTTACTTGTTTATTCTTTGTTGTATTTTCTAGATTTCTCATAGAAGCTAGATGAATATTGTTATAATTTACATCCTTGTCTTTTATCATCAGGACTTTTCTGCGCTCTTATGAAGTGATTGTGAAGATTTGCGTACACTAAGCGTTGCTTCAGAAAGTTGAGTGATTTGTTCGACTCACTTTCAAGATGAAAAATCAACTCTAGCAAATTAGGTGGCGTAATCTCGATTGAGGGCTATAGAAATCCTTTTGATTGTCCTTTTAGTTAAGTTATCCGAGTCTTACTCTTTGGAGGTATTTGGTCTAGACACAACATTTGTGGCGAACAAGGTTTTAGTGAGAATTCTTGCCGTCTAGAAATATGGAAATGTCAGTCTCTCCTCAAACCCAAAAGATGAACTTGCAAACTCCTCGTAAAAGCTCACTTTCAGGAGCTAGGAAAGATTTGTGGTTTGCTATACGGGAAGGTTCATTGGTTGATGTGGATTCAGCACTGAGCATACTGAAGAAGAGTGGTGGCAATATAAATTTAAGGAATGTCTATGGTCTGACTCCTCTGCATATTGCTATATGGAGAAATCACATTCCTATTGTTAGGAGACTGCTTGCTGCAGGCGCTGATCCAGATGCTAGGGTTTGTGACTTTTCCTCTGTTTGTATCTTCATATATTTAAATATTTGTTTCTTCTGTTTATAATCTGGAATCTAGAAGTTCCATGTTTGTACTTAATCCTAACTATTTACGTCTCTTTTCAGTAAGTTATTTGGTTTCTGTCTTTATGTTTGTTGCAAATATTGTATTCATAATGCTTAGAAAATTGAGCTTGCTCTATTACAATGTCCATTTCAGGATGGAGAATCTGGTTGGAGTAGTCTTCACAGAGCTTTGCATTTTGGCCATCTCGCGGTAGCTAGCGTACTAATTGATTCAGGTGCTTCTTTTACTCTAGAAGACACAAAACTGCGAACACCGGTTGATATGGTCTCAGGTCCAGTGGCTCAGGTTATTGGCGAGCAACAGAGTTCGGGTAACTAATCTTTTCTCAACCTTGACCTTTAAAGGAAAACCTTAATCTTCTGGTCACTCGTTCTTACACAACTTTTGAGAAGCTGAAATGTCATGTCCATCTACTTCTTTTTTCGGTGGCTACAGAGGTTTTCAGCTGGGGAAATGGTGCAAACTACCAACTTGGAACTGGCAATCAACATGTTCAGAAGCTACCCGGCAGAGTTGATTCACTGCATGGTTGTTTTATTAAGTTGGTCTCTGCTGCAAAGTTCCATAGTGTTGCCATTAGTTCTCATGGAGAAGTCTACACGTGGGGATTTGGAAGGGGTGGCCGCCTTGGACATCCTGAATTTGACATTCACAGGTATGTATTGTTGTTAATACTTTGATATGGTGACTTGAGAAGGAGTTTAGTTGCTTTCATTCCTACAAAGTTTAAATGGTCTAGTTTCTTGCGTCTATATGAAGGTTTCCACTTGCCTATGGCATTAATGTTGTTTCAAAATTTGCCTTACTATATTTCTGATGGAACATGAAAAGATCATTTATAGTCTTCTAAGCGTACATAGAATCATAGCTTGGTAGATTGTTTCTTTTTTTTCAAGCTTACCATTGGTTTTTTTGAAAGTTTATATAAACCACAATCGAGTTTATTTTTCTGGTTTACTATCTCAGTGGTCAAGCTGCAGTTATTACTCCCCGCCAGGTGATATCTGGTTTAGGATCTCGCCGTGTAAAGGCAGTAGCGGCAGCTAAGCACCACACTGTTATTGCTACGGAAGGCGGGGATGTATACACATGGGGTTCTAATAGAGGTAAAACACTTAATCGGCTTCCTATTTTCCAGTGAATGGATCTCTAGCGCTCTAGTATACTCAAGTTTTAGTTTACACCTCTAAGCCCAGTTTCTTTGTCAATCTGAATTAGATGGAGTTATGTCCAATCTATTTGGGTCGCTTCGTGGTCTTTTTTTCCTAGAGTCTGATGTTTTTTGTGATGCTCTTGTAGAGGGTCAGCTTGGTTATACCTCTGTGGATACTCAGGCGACCCCCCGCAAAGTGAATTCATTGAAGACAAAGATTATAGCTGTTTCTGCAGCAAACAAACATACCGCCGTGGTTTCCGAGTGCGGTGAAGTTTTCACTTGGGGATGCAACAAGGAAGGTCAGCTTGGTTATGGAACCTCCAACTCAGCATCAAACTATTCTCCCAGATTGGTTGATTACTTGAAAGGAAAAGTTTTCACGGCTATTGCATCTTCAAAATATCACACTCTAGTGTTGCGAGATGATGGAGAGGTAAAGTTTCTAATGACATGTATTAAGTTAAACGTTTTAATACTATTATGTCAGTTTGTAAAGTTTATAGAATATGAGAACTCAATCTGTATAGCAATTTATTTTTCTTTAGTATTTCTTTCTTTCTTCTGTGACCAGGTGTACACCTGGGGTCATCGGCTGGTGACTCCAAGACGTGTTATTATTTCCCGGAATTTAAAGAAAGCTGGGAACACACTATTGAATTTTCATCGAAGGAGACCTCTTCGATTGACTGCAATAGCTGCGGGAATGGTACACAGCTTGGCTCTAGCAGAAGATGGTGCATTGTTTTATTGGGTTTCCTCTGACCCCAATCTTAGATGCCAACAGGTTGGATTTGATCTTCTCTTTTTATCTTAAGAGAACTAAAAAATTCAATATGACTCGCATAGTAATAATCAAAATATGTTTAATTCTGATTCCTGCAGTTGCATTCGCTGCACGGTAAAACAGTTGTGAGCATTTCAGCGAGTAAATACTGGGCATCTGCTGTTACTAGTACAGGTGAAGTTTACATGTGGGATGGGAAGAATGGTAAAGATATGCCACCGTCTCTTTCTCGCCTCCACAACTTGAAAAGGGCAACCACAGTTGCTGTTGGTGAAACACATCTTCTGGTTGTGGGTTCTCTCTATCATCCTGCCTATGCTCCTACTGTGCTTAAGAAGTCTCAGACTGTGCAAGCGGATGAAAGTAGGGAAGAAGAAAATGAAGAACTGGATGAGGATTTTATGTTTGATGATGTGGAGTCTGTGAACGTGGTACAATCCGTGCAACACGATAATCCTAAGGAAAGGACAGTACCTAGCTTGAAAAGTTTATGCGAGAAGGTGGCAGCGGAGTGTATTGTAGAGCCACGAAATGCTATTCAACTGCTTGAAATTGCGGATTCACTTGGAGCAGAGGACCTTAAGAAGTACTGTGAGGTAATGCTAACCTTCCTTTTTGATGATTGCACACTAAACTGCAGAGATAGAAACAAAGAGAAGTTTATGTTCAGTGTTCTCTTTTTATGTTCTGGCTGATGATTACCTTACACGTGTGTTCTTCCTGCAGGACATTGTGATCCGAAACCTTGACTTTATTTTGACGGTTTCTCCCCAATCAATTGCAAATACATCACCTGATGTTCTTGCCAATCTTGAGAAATTACTGGATGACAGATCATCTGAAACATGGAGCTCCCGACCACTTCCAACACCAACAGCCACATTTCCTGTTGTTATAGATAGTGAAGAGGAGGAAAGTGAGAGCGACATTCTAAGAACTCGTGACAACCATGTGAAACACGTTTCCAGTATTGCTGAGGGAAGTACGCGAATGGATTCATTCTTGCAACCAGAAGATGAGCTGACTCAACGCAATTCCAAAGAAGTCCGAGCTTTGAGGAAAAAGTTGCAACAAATTGAGATCCTTGAAGCAAAACAATCCAGAGGACAACTTCTGGATGGTCAGCAAATAGCAAAACTTCAAAAGAAACTAGATATTGAAAGTTCACTGGTAGAACTTGGTATTCCTCTTGAAGAGTCTCCAGAGGCAAAATTATCAACAGCTTTGCCACTAGATGGAAAGGTCAACAAGAGGGGAAAAAAGAAGAAAAAGGGAAAACAGAGGTTTGTACAGGTTGAGACATTCCCTGATTTTGGTGAAGTTAAAGTGGAAATAGATACAATGCAGGACAAAGAAATTGAGGAAATCTCTGAAGCTATCAAGCCAAAGGTTAGTTTAAGTACTGGTTTTTCATGATAAAATGTCCTTTATTGAGGTTTGTCATATTAGTTACGGTTTTAAGGATCTATCTGCATCAGCTGAATTATTTTTGCTTTGTACTTATCCTACTAGGATGGCAAACTCATGTTGGATATGACGATGATCAGTGGGTTCCCCAAGGAATCAGACTTTGTCTCACTCTCGCAGAAGAAAGATAATCCACCCGATTCGCCAAGAAGCAAGAAACTTGCAACGGCAGCAACCAAGAAGAAGAACAGAAAGGGTGGGCTATCCATGTTTTTAACTGGTGCTCTTGATGATATCCCTAAACCTGTTGTTACTCCTCCACCAAAGCCTAAGATTGAAGGTCCTGTGTGGGGTGGAGCTAAGATTTCTAAAGGATTATCTTCCCTCCGAGATATTCAAGACGAACAAAGCAAGACTCGGTCTCATGAACCTGTTAGGACAACTAAAACTCAGTCAGGCGATGATTCTTCTAGTAAAACCGAAGGAAAGATATTACTGAGTTCCTTCTTGACTTCGAAGCCGATTCCAGTGGAATCAGCCAAAAGTTTGCAGCAATATGATATGGAAAGAGGGACTCCTCCTTGGGCTTCCTCTGAAACTCCTCGTAACCTGTCTCGACCTTCTCTCAGAGATATCCAGATGCAGGAGGTAAGTTGTTCCTCTGTTTGAAGAATGCTTACCGTTTCTAAAGAAACAGACTAGACGATCTTGTTGCATCACAGTTTGTGTATGAAATCTCATCTTTTTCTCGGTGTCTTTGTCTTATCTAATGCAGGTGAAGAGGCAACAGTCTTTGTCCCACAGCCCAAAGACAAAAACATCAGGCTTTACTGTCGCAACCGGGCAAGGATCTCCATCAGATTCGCCTGGAACTAATCGCTGGTTCAAACCAGAGATAGATGCTCCATCACCAATACGATCAATCCAGATCGAAGAAAAAGCCATGAAGGATCTCCGCCGCTTCTACAGCAGCGTGAAGGTAGTCAGGAACCAGCCTTGATGATGAGTGAATGAGACATTACTTTTCAAGAGTTCTCATTCTCAAAAATGTTGTAGTTGTAATTGTACAGATGATGTCTCCACTGTGCATTGGGTCTCCTCTTAACTGGTCAGCCATTTTTTGTTTCTTTCAATTTGTTAGTCTTTGGTAGTAGCTGTCAATGCTCATGTTTTATGTACATCACTGGTGTACATGAAGCTCTTTATTAGTCTTCACAAGCCATTTTATGTGTACATATTTAGTAATAATAAGAAAAGCATAGAAAATTATTCAATAATTTATTCCCTTGTGTAAAACTGACTTAGAATACCCAACCAAATCAGAAATGTAGAAGGTGATGTAAAGTGGAATTGTTTCCAAAAGATAATGCAAGCTTTTGAAAACTCAAAAATCAGAGTACTGCCTTGTGGAGTTGTGGAACTAGAAAACATCCAGATAGACTACAAACAGAACACAGAACAGTGCATTAAGTCAGCATACATACAACTTTAAACCCCAAATCCCAAATCACATTAGGAACCAAAGTCCTAACACAGTGAGGTAGTGTACATGAACAAAGAACTCTGGGGGCAGCCTTCAAACCATAGCTCATCGAGATTCTAACTTATAAATAGTTGGTGGGATGTCTCTTAGCTCGCTTGCAATCATCCAAGGCGGAACTCCTTTGATTCATGCCTCGTTTAGATTTAACCTCTTCGCAGTATCAGATTATGGAAAAGCTGAAGCTAATCTTCTTGAGATTCCAAAACGGATGTTGGCAAATGCAGGAGGGGACATACTCATGATGGACTTCAGGAACCAAAACATGGAAAAAACATAGAGAGGTAGACGCAGAATAACCAAGACTTTGATGGAGATTCCTTCCCAGAGCTTCTCCAATTTGCTCTCCTGCATATAGATTTTCACAAGATATTCAAGACGAAGCCCCGGAAGGCATGCATTGCAAAGGGATATGAATACCAGTGTAGAAATGACTTAAGTTTATGAAGTAGGTTAAACCATAAAATCCTTTAGGTATAATCAGTTTAACCTTATCCATCAAATTTCTATAGAATCTTAGAAACTGGTGATGCATTCCGCTTGAGGCTTTCTCACTTGCTAGGCAAACAGTTCCAGTGCCCTGAAAAATGCCCAAAATAACACACTTTATGAATCACCTTACTGAAACCACATTGAATGAAGTGATACATATAACAGGGCTTACTGTGTTATCGGCGATAACATCATAAATGTCACTAGCACTAATCCAGAACTGACATCTTCTACGTAAGCGAATAGAATGTCTACGAACAATTTCTCTGCCCATTTGCCGGAGTAATTGTGCATAAAGATGCTTTTGTCACTCAGTATGCTTATAAGAGTGATATATCATGGATTTTACCCATTTTTAGCCATGATATAAGTTGTTTTATCGAGTCTTTCTAGTGCTTTTTCTATCATTTTAGGTTCTTTTCAGGTTTTAGCACGTTTGGGACGAAATTGGAGATTTTGGGGACATTAGGAGCCTTTTTGGAGCAAACCGAAGAAAGTACCCGTTTTGAAGGCCTGGTATCGATCGACACTCACCCTAGTATCGATCGATACCCACGCACTCGAGACGCAGGAAAGATTTTCAAGGAAACCCACAAAGGCCCAATCATCCCAATATTTACAGAAGAAGCCCAGCTCGTGTTTTGGGGGGATTTTAAGCAAGTTTTAGGGTTTAGACAGGAGGACTGGAGACTTTACTTTTGACTATTTTTTGAGCCACCATTGAGATTTGAGAGCTTTTGTGAGGGAGACGGATCCAAGACTCTGTTCATCATAGAGAAGATCCCGAACCCTTGTTTTTATTCTTTTGCTATATTTAATTTCATGATCTATTCAGTTATGTTATTTGTTTCATCTATCATGTCTGAGTAGTCTCTTTTTAGGTTCAGGGTTTTCTCATATGGATTTCTCTGATTTATTATGATTGATTAGTTAAGGTTCAAAATCTGAATAGTTCTTCACCATAAGTTGTTCTCAAAGCTATTTCTAACCTGATCACTTAGAACATAGAACCTAGATTAATCGATTAGGCACGACAGTGCAATTGAGTAATCTGATAAAACCTAGGGTGAGCAATTGGATTATCTGCAAAGAGATTTGGTTTAATCGAATTGTGAACATATCAAACTTGAATTAATTGCTGGTTTAATCTGTAGGATTTGCAAAGAGATTTGGAATTCTAGATTTTAGATTTAGTTAGTTTTCACAACGAGAGTTGGTCAACTATACTATCGTGTTTGAGTTCAAGAACGGCGCTTAATTGAATTGAATCTTAATTGATTAATTGTTATCTATCATTGATTTCCTGAGAATTTCCCTGAGCCTAGTTTCCTCCCATATAAATCAACCTAAGTTTAATTCAATCATTTGTTTTCTATTCAATCATTTGTTTGCTTAGCACAATCTGCATCTTTCATCTATTGCGTGAGTTTTCTTGAGTTCTTGTGTTCGACCCCTAACTTTACTGCAGCAACTGCTTTAGTATCATTATAGGGTATTAATTTGAGCATATCAGAGAGCCCTTTCGACAAGAACATTAAGTCCATATTTGATGTCGAGACAACTGTTTGCAAGCAACTGCATCACGGAATCAACTGTTTTACCTTGGAATAAACACGCAATGTAAAGAAATATAGCTTTGTCCTTATCATCTAAGCCATTGTAACCAACTCTCAGTACTTGTTCAATCTCTCCATTGAGACTGGTTTCGATCCTAGGTAGTTCATCTGTCCACTCGTTCACGCTCTTCTCATGCAACGCATTGCCAAGAACACAGAGGCCTAATGGAAGATGACTAGTCAACTCTGTCACTTCAACCGCAAACTCTTCATATCCCTTTCGTGGAAAGTTTTGTTCGAAAGCAGATTGAGAGAAAATCTCTAGAGCTTCCTTTCTTGATGGGAAATCTACTTCATATATATGCTGGATCTTATGTGCTTTCAAAAGTTGTTTATCTTCCGTAGTCACAATAATTCTACTTCCATTACCAAACCAGTGAGGTCCTTTTGCCAAAGCATGTAGTTGCTCTAACTTATCGACATCGTCAAGTACAACAAGGACTTTCAGGAACTTTAACCTATCTTCAGCTGTACATAAATGGCTTATCTGCATATCCTTATGGTCTAAAATCTGAGAAAGAAACTTTTCTTGCAACCTCAGCATTAAAGGATAACGACTGTCAAATCCACCACTTCTGTAACTTTTCTTTACATTCTCCATAAAAACATTGCGCTGGAAATATCCTGAAAACGGATTGTATACCGCTCTTGCGATTGTTGTTTTGCCAATCCCCACAGGTCCCCAAATCCCTATCATCCTTGTTTCATCTGATTCTAGGCACAACAGTGTCTTCACCTTTGCTATATGAGCTTCAATTCCAACTAGATTATTGAAATCCCTTGATGGTGTGAAGTTCAACTCGTTAGAAACATCTGTGGCAATCTTTGAGACCATAGCTGCTTCACTGGACCTGAAAAGATAAAACCTTGATTCCTCTACCGACATATGGCACAATGAATTTTCATGTGCGCATACATTATAAGCAAGTAGGTATCATTGCTCTGGAAAAAACTGTATGATGATAACAAAAAGGAGATGACCAAACCATTTATCTGAATGCTCGCCGAGTATGTTTGCGACATTATTCAAAGCTTCCTTCCATCTCTGCTTCACCTGCTCTGTTTTCGTCCTGCAAGTCTTTCTATATGCCATGCCGAAGTGTCCGCTCTGTTTCCTTACATCAGACGGATCCACCTTGTAGAAAACTGTCATTACCATTTTCCCATAAGTACTCTTGCACTGCATGATCTCCACTAACTCGTTCAAAGTCCAGCTTGAAGAGGCATAGTTCCTAGAGATGATGATGATGCAGATTCTTGATTCTCTTATAGCTTGTACGAGCGCAGGATCGATGTCTTCGCCTCTCTTGATTCCATGATCATTGAATGTACTGATCCCCTTGCGATTGAATTCAACACGCAAGTGGCTGAGAAAGGTTCGACGGACATCTGGACCTCTGAAGCTTGGGAACACATCTGAAAAAGGAGAAGAAGCATCCATAATAAGAGATAATAAAAGAGAAACTTCTCTGTTGTTTTCTTTCGTTTCGAAATCAATAGAGAGACATATCACTATCATGCTAATTAAACAAATCTTGTAAAGTCAAACACTTAACACATCTTTAGGATTGAACTGGTCTCATCCTTTTAGAACATGGAAGCATGTCTTAGAATATATTATAAGAGTAAATACAATTGCTTGATCTGATAGGCTTAGAAGATTCCTTTCTGACTATTAATCATTAATTAACATATGCAGACGCACACAGTTCTAACTAAAGTTACGCAGACATTAAAGCCAAAGAATTACCCATCTATACTATACAAACGCTACTCATAAACATGAATGTGTCTACACATCTGATAAGTTTATCCTTGTCTGAAAACTCTTGTAATGTGATAATATGAACAAAGATCTCAGCTTTCTGTAAAAAGGTCACAGCTTTATTGCAAAGTTCTCAGCTTTAAGACAAAAGATTGCAGATTTCTTAAGAACGAAGGCAAACTCAAACTAAGAACTTGATATTAATCTGAAAACGTGATTACAATCCCGTTTCCTCTTCACCACTCACCACACAAACCACAAACCAAAGAACACAGAAAACCAAAGAAAACACAAAGATAAGAAGTCACCCTCTTGAGTGATCAAGCAAGCCACCAAGCTTCTTGCATCCTCTCAAGTCTATGGATTTCTCCCCAAAAGAAAACCCACTCTAAATCTCACTAAAAGCCTGGGAAAAACCTAATGTCACTCTTCTTATTTAAATAGATGGAGAGGAGACGCTGCTTTCCTTAGAAAACCCACGTGAGCAGTTGCTGACCAGCTGCTCCTTGACCATATCCACTCCTTCTAACACCTGTCCAGCCTGTTGGAGTCTAAACTTGAGTTAGCTTATTAACCGAGTGATACTAAACCGAGTTGTGGTTTAGAGTCAAAGATGGTTTAATAAGTCAAGATAAGTTTAGGAGATTTGAGCTATATCTTAGGAGATTTAGGAGTTATCTAGATCTAAGTAGGATAAGTTTGATGAGATTTAATCTAGGACATTAGGAGTTATCTAAGATCTTAGAAGATAGACTTTGGTGAGATGTACCAAGCCTATAAATAGGGAGTCTATGGAGAGTTGCTCCATAAGACAAAAGGTAGAGAGTTTATGGAGAGTTGTTCCATAATACTCTAAGACCTAAGACTAAGAGAGAAGTCTATTTGGAGAGTTGTTCCAAGAAACTTAGAGAAAAGAGTTTAGGTTTTGAGTGAGTTTCCTAAATTTAATAAAGAAAAGTTATTTCTTTAATCTCTTAGAAAAGTCTTCACAGCCACCTCATTCAATTTATCCATGTCTACGGCCACGTCACTCTTGATAAAAGGAGTAACAAACCCAATTAAACCCTCTGTCTCAGGCTGCAACCTCTGTTTTTCCTTCTCATATACACTTGAAAGGGTTCAACCATGACTCTAAACCTATCAACATCTCGATTACTCAAACATGGCCGATGAAAGATGAGATAGACCGGGACTTATAAACTTTAAAAGATTCTTAGAAGCTAAGCAAAGCTAGTCTCGAGAGAGAAGCGTTAGAAGCCCTACAAGAAGGTTTGGCGCTAAAATTCAATTTTGACTTGGATTTTTTTTTGGTTTTTTGGGCTAAGACTCAAGAGTTAAAGAAAAAAAAAATAGTTATGAAAAAGGAATTTTTGAATTTTGACGAGAGTGTATGCAAATCTCTGTTGAGTGGATATTTAACATATTTGGGTCTTATTAGATGACATTGTCGTTTTGGTCTGTGATTAGATGACATTGACATCTCTCTCTTTCTCTCACCATGTGTCTTGTTTTTTTGTTTTGTTTTTGCAGTTGATTGAAACTTTGATTGATCGGGTGGATCTTTCTGAACCAGAGGCTGAAGCATCTCTTGAATTTTTACTGAATGACGCAAATGAGGAGTTGAATAGTGCTTTTCTGGTTTTTTTGAGAGCTAAAGGAGAGACCTTTGAAGAAGTAAGTAGAATCTGAGACAGAGTATACATGAACTTCTAATTATCGAATATTACAGCATGATTGATTACTGAGTAGACATGAACTTAACTACTCTTGTTTTGGTAGATTGTGGGAGGGAGATGATGAATCATGCTAGGAAATTGGAAGGATTAGTCTATGTAGTGGACATAGTTGGCATAGGTGGTGATGGAGCTAACACAGTGAACATATCCACAATAAAATTGGTTTAAGCATGGGTAAATGCATAAGGGAGTGATAAATTTATAAGTAGTTAGTAATGTTAATGAATTTTTAAGTAAAAAGTAAAGTCAAGGAGGGAGAAGAAAAATCTTAATTTGGAAATTTTGCAGCAAGGAAATCGTTCGAGTTCTTCTGCTTGTGGAAGTACGGATGTATTAGAGGCGCTAGGTGTGGTTATTGACTTGGAGCCAGAGGTGCGTAGCATATATAGAATAAAAAGAAGTGTTATATTTAGTTGGATATGATTTATGAACTTGCACTATTGCTAAAGGGAATCTAGAGCTGTTGGTAATGGTACTGCCCATGAAATAAAAATTGTTTTCAATATATTGGGGCCTCTTCTTAATCCCGCTAGTGTCTCTTACGCAGTCGTTGGTATATACCACGAAAATCTGGTACATCTCTTCCATCTCCCAATTCACCGATGATTCTTGTTTTGTAAATAGTTAGTTTCTCATCAGAACGAGACATTTCCTTATCATTGCTTGTATGATATGATAGGTTCTTAAGATGGCAAAGGCGCTTCAAATATTTGGCATGAAACGAGCACTGGTGGTTCGCTCTTATGGCCTAGACGAAATGAGTCCTCTAGGCTCTAGGCATAGTTTCTCTGTACACCCAAATTTGATAATTTCTATCTTCTTCATCATTTGACCATGTAAAGCCTTTATGAAAACAGGAGGCCTTTATGACTTTGGGATTCCGCGTTGCACTCTGGAGGATTTGAGAGGTGGAGATGCAGAGTACAATGCGGATGTAATTGAGACGTGTGCTCTCAGGAGAGACTGGGTCCATAGCCGATGCATTGGCACGTACGTAATTTCCGGTTTAACATTTTCTTCCTAACCGAAAAAGATCACAATTGATTCAGTCGTGTTCATCTTTTGGTTTAACATTTTCTTCCTAACCGAAAAAGATCACAATTGATCACATTTTCTTCCTAACCCAAATTTGATAATTTCTATCTTCTTCATCTTTTGGTGAGCAGACGTGTTCAGACTCGTCCCGTGAAGTACAGTCATCTGGAAAAGCTATCAAAACACTTGATTCATGGATCCAAACCTCCAGCATCCAAATCTCTGTGACCGACTTGACTTTTATACATTGGTTTTGTAGATGAATGTAATGGACCTAATGGCCCCTATATGCATGTAATACTAGGTTTTAAACGTTCAACCCAGCTACTAACCTGTTTGGTTTGATTCTCATTGTAAAGATACTGTCCCACAGTAAGAGTTTGACTAAAGATTTGATTGGTGATCTGTTAACAACGAGATATAATACCTCTCTCTTTTATCGTTTTAAAGAAGAACATAAATTATCAAAATGAAATCTCAACCGTTGACTCTAACCGTACGTGTCTAAGATTCTCATCTTTGTGCTCTGCTTTATAAGGTTATGAAGCTCCCTTGTCTCTCTCTCTCTGGATCGTCTCTCTTATTGATTTTTAATAGTCAAAAACAAAAAAGAAGGAAGAGAACAAAAGATATCTGGGTTTATTACAAAACCAGGTTTGTTTTCTTGTAATTGTTGCCATTTCTTCAATTTAGATTATATTATTTACATTTTTCATGGAGTTTTGTTGATTGTTTGACAAGTTTCCTTATGCTTTTATAGATCTTTTGCTCTGTTCCAGTTCTCCGACAATGAACGACCTCTTAAAGGTTTGTCTTGTCTTTTTTCGTCAAACTTTTCTCTCTTTCTCTCTCAATTTTGTAATTAAAAACTTTTGGGGTTTTAAATTGCTTGGGTTACAAGATATCTACGAGATGACGTTTCTTTAGCTCGACATTTATTCCAAGAAAATCCGGTTGATGACAATTGCTTCTGCGAGATTCAATCAATGGTTTATAGAAGAAAAATGATCAAATAAATCTGGAGGTTTATGTTGGATTTAATGGGATAAATCAAAAGATCAAACGTTATAGTTATAGAGTTTCTAAGATGATATGACAGATGTTTTGATTGGACAGGGTTCGTTAGAGTTCTCCAGGGATCGCTCTAATAGAAGCGATATTGAGTCAGGACATGGCCCAGGTAACTCTGGAGATCTCGGGCTCTCTGGTTTCTTCAAGAAAGGAAGTTTTTTTTTTTATCCCTCTGTAACTCTTCTCAATCAGTGTTAAATGTGCATATCTATTGAGATCATATCAACTGTTTAGGTCCAAGAAATCGAAAAGCAATATGAGAAGCTTGACAAGCATCTCAAGAAGCTTCAGGGGGCACACGAGGAGACTAAAGCTGTCACTAAAGCTCCTGCAATGAAATGTAATCTAAAACGAGTTCGAATGGAAAACTCTGAAACAAGTTCTTGAAGATTTAGATGGTCTGAAACCTGGTTCCTCTGTTTTTCTGTTCTGCAGCAATCAAACAGAGGATGGAGAGCGATGTTGATGAAGTGGGAAGAATTTCTCGTTTCATCGAAGGAAAGATCGAAGAACTGGATCGAGAGGTTAGGCTTAGAGATGAATACATTGTTACATTTGTTTTTATGAGTTGTTCATCTTTTTAAGCGTCGGATTGATATCTTCAGAATCTGGAGAACCGGACTAAACCGGGTTGTGGAAAAGGAACAGGTGTAGACAGAACAAGAACAGCCACACCTATGTGAGTTTTGCCTTCTAAGTCTCGATATTCAATATATATCTCTTTCAGTCTTCCTTAACGCTTGTTTATTCGGCAGTGCGGTGAAGAAGAAATTCAAGGACAAGATATCTGAATTTCAAGTATGTTTAAAGAAGGTCTTCAGCAAATTTTGATAAGTACAAGCTCTCTAAGAAAGTTTTCCTAAGCTCTTATCTTTGTTATCTGCAGACTCTAAGACAGAACATTCAACAAGAATACAGAGAAGTTGTAGAGAGGCGTGTGTTTACAGGTTTGAATTGAGAATCCGTCTGAAGATTCAACTGTTCCATTAATGATCTTCTAAGAGCTAATAGTTTTTTTTTAAAATGATTCTTGACGATGATTAGTGACTGGCCAACGAGCTGATGAAGAGGCAATGACTTAAAACTCTGATTTTATTGATTAGAATCTATTGAATCATTTCATGATAGTCAATTTTCGGGTGTGTAGACAGTTGATAGATTGATTGAAACTGGAGACAGTGAGCAGATTTTCCAGAAAGCAATCAGGGAGCAAGGAAGAGGACAGGTTGGTATCTATGTTCCCGCATTCATCTGATTACCTGTTCAACAAGACAGCTATACCATGCTTTTCTCAAGTCAGGTTATTTGCTGGCTCTGTGCAGATAATGGATACACTGGCTGAGATTCAGGAACGCCATGAAGCTTTCAGAGATTTAGTGAAGAAACTCCTTGACCTGCAACAAGTAACCCTCTCCAAGTTACCAAAAATTCTCTCAGTTTGATTCTTTGCTGATTCTTCCCTTTTCTGTTTCTGGTTAGGTGTTTCTCGATATGGCCGTGCTGGTGGATGCACAGGGAGAGATGTTAGACAACATAGAAAATATGGTAACAATCTCTTCAGTACCTGTTAAATGCCCTGAGTTTGGATTTCTTCAAATCCTTCTTCCTCTGTTTCTATAACAGGTTTCGAGCGCTGTGGATCATGTTCAATCCGGGAACAATAACCTAACAAAGGCAGTAAAAAGCCAGAAAAGTTCAAGGAAATGGATGTGCATTGCCATCCTTATACTTCTTCTCATCATTATCATTACTGTTACTTCTGTTTTTAAACCATGGAAACAGAAAAATGGTGCCTAAGGTTCTCTTCTCTCTGCCCTGCTTCTGGAGCTTCTGTATACAATAGTATATATACATACGTGTATCATCGCACTCATACTATTGAGTATTGACCTTCCACTATCACTATGACAATGATGTATTCTTTGATCGGAATGAAATAACTATTTTACAGGGGCCAAAGTCGAATACCATTTCAGTGAACATCTCAGCCTAATGAATATGAATGTGAATCAGGAGACAGCAAGTGCATATTAAAATTCTGTTGAACTATACCTTTATCTTTTATATCTGTAATGTGTCAAAACAAATCCAGAAAAAACTATTGGAAAAAAGGGATAAAAGAATCTGAATATGAACCTTAATCAGATTTACAATGTTGAGAAAAAGAAGAGGAAAAGATACCTCCAGCTTCACATTTGCTTCAAGGGAAGACCCCAGAGAAGGGTGAAGCATAACGGACATCCTTTGCTGCATCAGTTGTCCGTCCTTCGATGCATACGGGGGTCCAAAGGCAATACTGATATCTTTGAGAAGGTTTTGATGTATAAAGAGTATGCAACTAACTTGCAAGGAGCTACTAACAAAAGAATAACACTAAAGCTTATTCTCAGAAAGGGGGAAAAAAAAAGCCGGGAACTGTAGAAAACAATTATAAAAAAACCTCCGTATGTTTTCTTCCCCTTTCCTGAAAGAATCTGGGAAAAATCAAATGACACCTCACAGCAGAATTTGCATAGCTGTCACGCTAGTCATTAGGATCCCATTCTTCATCCTGGTCAAAAGCTGAAGCCACCTTACTTTTTGCAAATTCTTCGTCAGTTTCTGACTGTTCAGCGAGAAGATCATGTTCATAATCAGGCTGATCATCATCAGTTTTGCTCTTTTCCACTCCAGCTGATTTTATCCATTTAGGGCATTCATCCTCACCTCCATAGAGAAATCTGCCATCATCACTCCGTATTTTCCTGGAATCATCAAGGGCCGATGTTCTACATGAGCATTCAGGAAGTGGATGCGAAAGAAACGACCTGGGTTTCGACAGCATAGACTGCCTGATAAGCCCACTTTCACCCAAACTTGAGTTAAGATGTTTCCTCACACGAAGTGTCCAGTTACGGTTGGGATGGTACATGTCCTCACGGGTAATGTTGAAAAGTTCTTGAATAACTTTCCTGTTTGAGTAAATCAGTGAACAGTTAAGGAATTTGCAAAAGATTGATTCCACAAAAGTTGGTGAATTATAAGATGCATGATCAGCTAAATTTACGGATTAATGAACCCAAAAGAATAAGAAGTTTATCCGCATAACAAGTGTGCAATCAACCTAACTATGGAAAAGAAGCTAAATGCAGTCATTAATTATTGAACAATAGCCCTTCTTACCTGTCTAGTCTATATGTTCGTGAAGAGGGCCTTTCATAGAGTCTCTGACCCATCACCAAACTTGAAAAATCTGGCCACCCACTACCATCGTTGTTGAAACCGGGAAAGAACACATCAGCTTCTACAGAAACAACAAAATCAAGGGCATCCCACAGTAACCTATGTGCTTGATTCCTAAGATCCACAGGTGAAGGGCTTGGTTCTGTGTCATTTTCCGTAAGCCAACCATACCATCCTTCTTTTTCGTGCTGGTAGATAGGTCTGTCTGGAGGAGGAGGTAGAGGTCGAGGCCGAGGACCTGCCTTGTTCCATTCTTCTTTGAGCTGCTTATCGCTTTTTCGAGGAGGCATTCCAAATGTATTTTCTGGAAGAGGTGTCTCAGGACCAACCAAATCTGATAACTCCTCTGTGCTGCATAAAGAAGTCCGATCCACTAAATTAGGGAACATAGCACGCAGAGGGATCAAAACCCGTTGGCCGCCAAAAATTTCAGAACCAGCTAAATATATTATCGCTTTTTGAGAATAACCCAATGCTTTCAAAAGAATTCCAACCTGCAAAATTTTAATACCAATTAACTCTTGGCATCATAAAGCCAATTTAGTTCCATCGGAACAGCAGTAAGCAAGCAATCCAATTGGAGCATTATAATGTCAGCATAAGGAACACTCGAGCTTGAAAACAGTGTATCACATGGTACGCTTTGCATATATATTTAGCTTCGTTAAAAACTCCAAGAATTCAAGCACATAGGGGCCACATGTTTCCAAGGCAGTTTCAGCTTTCAAGAGACACCACAATGCAGACATAAAGGGTAATGAAATATAACAAGGCACCCATATAAGAGGACATAAGCCAATGTCTCCGAGTACCTCTTCTGGCATGAGAGGACATAAGCCATTGTCCCTACGCAAATGTGAATCTACAATAAGTTCTTCTGAAATAATTTTCTGCTTAATCATCTGAGCCCGCCGATATTGGATGAGTTCACTGTGAATATCCTTTGAGAATTGAAACGATGAATAGAGTCAGAAACTGTTTCCACCATCAAAACTAATTCCCCATGTAACTCAAGCATAAGAGGTAGACAGGAAAAAAAATGTAGCTGATATAAACACTTCGTTCTATCAAAAAATACAGATGGAGAAGGTTGGAAAATTTTACCTGGAAAAGCTCAGCACAACCATGATATGCCAATTTGTCCCTCACTAAGCCAGGGTGATAAGCTAGGAAAGGTTGACCTGATTTACGTAACCTAGAAAATGGAAATCACATATCTCAATTCTGTCAGGGATGCGCGGTACTTAATGGTAGGTGGATATAACCGTAGCAAATAGGCATAATCATTTTAAGTTACGTAGTAATCCACCTGAAGATCCCAAGCTATATTAAGAAAATGGCCACCCCTGATACTTGTTTATTATAGTTATCAGAGCTAGGTACTCCGTTAAAGAAAGAAAAGCTTAGCATCTGATGTTCTCCCCCCCCCCTCCCTTTCTCTCTCTCATTTTACTAATCCAAATACACAACTATCTCCTGTATTCGTCTCCAATTTAATTTTGAATTGCAAGTATCAACAATACCTGTCAACCATCTTTTTGCCCAGCACCTGGATTTCTGAACGAAGCTGGAGGGCATGGAAGGCAACTCTACACCTTAATCTTTGAAGTTCAGGCATTGAAACTGGCAAAGTTGACTGAAAACAAGACAACTTTGTTGAGGGTAAAACACCTTGTTGTATTAATCTAACAACTTCTTCTCACATTTAAACATAAAATGCAAAACGTGATATGACGAGCGATGGTAGTTAGCAGGCAAAAAGATATCTACTCAAAGATCTCTACAGATTTAGAAGTCACTCCAAACAAAAGATATAACACTCTAAGGAAGGAAAAAAAAAAATCATTGTACCTGCAAGCATCCCCCATCAGATACGATCAATCCAATAACATTAGCTTTCTTTAACTTTGGCAATACATCCTCAAGGTAAAATTTTGGTGATGCAGAGTTTTTGGGCTTAAAAAGAGGGAACTCATTCCTTTTTCTTGCAGCTTTCAAGCTCTCAGGGAAGGCCTTTGTAACTATAACGTCATTTTTAAGAAAGGCTATAAACTGCTCTTCATCATAAAGGTAGGAGAAACTCTTGAACTTGTTGCTGCACAGCATATAAAAATAAACTAGAGTAAAGAAGAGTCTGATACAAAGGCAAATAAGCAAAATAAACTAGAGTAAGGAAAAGTCTGATACAAAGGCAAATAAGCATGGAGAAACGAGCAAAGATTTTAAAAAAAAAAAAAAAAAAAAAAAAAAAATATTGGATAGAGCTAGGCGTACCTAATGCCTTTTGAGCGAAGACTATCTTGAAGCTCTGGAATGACAAGAGTAGCATTTAGAAGCCTGGATATGGTGACAAGATCACATATCTAGAAAATTTGCAAAGACGTTATCAACATGCATAACAGAAAATAAACAGAGGAATCTTAAACTATAGAGTCAACTGATACATACAGAAGATCTTATCTTGTCAAATCCACCAAATATCTTTGCATAAATGAAACCATTGTTTTTTGAACTGGGCGCTGCAAAAAGACATTGCCAAGAAAAATTAACAAGACCGACAGATTTGAAAGAGCAAATCATACACCATCCCTAATGGCTTTTATATTCCTCTATGGTTTGATAAAAAATGGAGTAAACATCTTTATGATTGAGCATATAAGATGCAGACATCAAAGCAGCTAAAGATATACAGTGTCATACATTTTGTGCATGCAAACAAAGTAAGATAGAATACCCGGATAACTATTTCTTGGATTGGCATAAGGCTGCAAGGTCTCTAACGATTTGACAGGCCGCCATAAGTGCTTATTTCTAAAATCCTGCAACAGTAAACACAAAGAAAAAAACAAAACATTAGGCAAACGACATTCTTCAGCAGTAATACATTCAAATTGAAATCCAAGAATCCAATTCAATTCGTGTTTTTTTTTTTTTTTTTTTACCTGTGCCCCTAACAAAGAATCAAAATCTTGCCAAAGGTTATCTCTTGCAGAATACGCCAACTGTACACCTGAAGACTTCGTCATGGAAAGATGAACAACCAGAGACCCCATTGATAAGATGAGCACAAGAAGCGCAATCCATTTTATTCTAGATTTGAACACCATATTCCACCAGCCCGAAATCGAGCTCTTTCCCCCAACTAAAGAACCCTAAAATCCAAAATAACAGTAAAATTCAAATCCAGTCACCAATCTTTCACAAACACACAGAATTTGAAATTCCCAAACTCCGAGAACAAACTTCTCCTATATATATTTCTTAATTTTACCCAATTCAAGGCGAGATCCAGGGTCAAACGAGGTAAATTATCACTGCAAGAGCCTCGAATTACTCAAGAAACGAAGCACGCTTAGGATCTGATCAAAGGGATGTATAAAAAAAACTTGAGATTTCTCGCTTCTTCTCTCAATCGAACATTCCAGGAGAGAACAAACA